>PVKZ01000214.1:600000-1150137 GCA_004027375.1 Macroglossus sobrinus
AGAGGCCACCCTCGACTAACCCTCAAAAGTGTCACCCTATCTGACTGTCCAAATACCCCACACTCAGTTTAATTTTTTCTCAGTAGCACTATTATCATCTCAGTAGCACTAACCTTTAATTTGCTAATTTGCAGTTCATCATCTCCCCCATTGGAATATCATCTCCCCAAGGGCAGGAGTTTTGCTTAATCTAGTAGGTGCTTAGTAAATATTTGTGGAACAAGTGAAACCTTACCAAAAATAAAACATAGCAAATAAAGCGAAATACCCTCCTTATCTCCCACCCTAGGCAATCACTACCATGAAGTTAAGTTCACATCTGTACATCCCCAAGTGCTCCAGAATGTCATTGTGTACTGTACAATGGCTCTGCACACTCCTCCAGGTAGATGCAGACAAATGCACTTTGTCTCCGAGCAGTGTAGCCTAATGGTCAACCACATGGACTCAGGGCTTACTCTTGAAAGCTGTAGAGCCTTGGGTAAACTCAAACACATCTTGCCTCAGTTTCCCTGCTTGTAAAATGGGGCAATGACAATTCCTATTTCAAGAGGCTATTGTGAAGATTATATAGCCAGTGCCTAAGTGCTGCTATTTATAATTAAATATAATAATTATACATTATAAATTTATATATTTGATTATATATTAATATATTATATACTTATGTACGTATTTATATATTTATATAATGAACTTAAAGTATTTTTAAAATCCAACTGCTATATAGCATCCTTTTTTTAAAATTGTGAGATATAAATGATTATTTTTTTCCCATCCCCTCCCCTTTGGCAACCATCAATTTGTTCTCTATATCAGTGGCCCCCAACCTTTTTGGCACCAGGGACTAGTGCTCATATGAGAATCTAATGCTTGATGATCTACGGTGGAGCTGAGGCGGTGATGCTAGCTGGGGAACAGCTGCAATTACAGATGAAGCTTTGCTTGCTCGCCCGCAGCTCACCTCTTGTGCAACCCAGTTTCTAAAAGGCCACCCACTGGTACCAGTCTGGGGCCCCAGGGAATTGGGGATCCCTGCTCTATATCTATGGATCTTTTTCCGTTTTGTTTTGTTTATTCATTTATTTGGTTTTTTTTTTTAGATTCCATATATAAGTGAAATAATATAGTATTCCTTTATAGCACTCCACCTATATTAATTTGGGGTATCTGAGAAGCAGACTCTATGATACGAATTTAAGAGCATAATTACATAAGGGAAACCCCTCCAGGAAGTTCTGGTCATGGTGAGGAGAGAAAAATGCCCTGCAGGGGGCGCCTAAAGGCAGACTCTGCAGGGCTGGGTTCCCAGGGGACTCCCAGGGAGCCGGGCACTGCATGGGCCTTAGAGATGTCCAGAGAGGGATCTGGAGCTGGGGTATTTATATCAACTCTCCTTTGGTCTGTGGTGCAGGGCTACTCCCAGAAGAGCCCTGTGGGCCAGCAGCATGACCTCCCATGCAGAACAGTAAAATGCCCTCTGGTAGGTGCAACACGCTTTCTGACCATGGTATCCCCAATGTCATATTTTGTCTAACCTCCACCTCCCAAAAGTATTCAGTAGGTTCTCAAATTTTACTATAACCAGTGAGGCCATGTGACCTCAAATAAGGTCTCTCTGCCTCATTAAAAATCAAGGCTTGCCTTCTGAATTAGATTTTTGTGCATCCATGGACCATCATTTACTCCTCCATGGGACATTGAGCTGGTGTATTGGTCACTCATGTCTCCAGTGGCAGACACGTGCTCACATTCACCTCTGCCTTTCAGCCCTTCACAACCACCACTTATGGTGGTTGTTACTGTCTTTGTTTTAAGAGGAGGAAGCCAGTTGAGGCACAGAGAAGTTAGGTACTGGCCCCAGGTCACACAGTGATGAAGTGGCCAAGCAGACCTAAGTCATCATTTTCTGAATAAATACATAGAGGTCTGAAGTTGCCCACATCTGCCCAAGTTCCAGATTTGCCCCAAGTCAGCTTCTCTGCCCCAGCCCAGCCCTTGGTCGTCATACTGTCTCCTGTCCCGACCTGCTGGCTCCAGAACCCCTCAGTTACCTGAAAAATCCTCAGGCCCCCTAAACCGCCTCTGCTGCTGGGTCATGCTGCTCCCACCCTCTCCTGGACTGTAAGGTCTGCTCCCCGCCTCGTCCCCAGGTTCCCCACCTCCCAGGGCATAGGATGTGGGGTGTTTCAAAGGCTGTGAGGAGAGAATGAAGACAGCAGGAAGCCAGGAAGAGGGCTGGGATAGATAGTCCAGGGGCTTCTGGGGGCAGGGCCCAGGCTAACGCCTCAACCTACACAGAGTGGGCACAGGGCAGTTAGAGGGTATTGGGAGAATGTGAATTGAGAGGGCCACATATCAGTGGCCCTGGGCTGGGTTGCCCCCCGGAAACTCCCTGTGTATCTCTCCATCTTTGGGTATCTCTGAGGAGTTCTGTGTGTCTCTGAGGGTCTCTGGAGCTTTCTGTGCCTACAGGCTGGCCCTGCCTGGGACTCCGGTCCTGGACCTGCTCAGCATGTGTCAGGAGGGCAAGAGAAGGAATATGAAGATGTGCCCTTCAGAAGCTTCTGGCTCCCCTCAGCCAGGTTGGCGGCTAGTGGAGCCCAGAGCTTTCCCCCTTCTGTAGGACTGGGCATGGCCAGCTAAGGCTGCAGCAGGATACCCAGACCCCAGATCCCCTAGACCTCAGGCCCATCAAACCCCACAACATGCCCTAGATCCCTGGATACCCCCAGATGCCAAGATTTCCTGACCCCCAAGTCCCAGGACCTCCCAAACTCCAGAATCCCTAGATTTACCAGACCCCAGGGCCCATATCCCTCATACCCACCTCTAGAACCCACTATTTCAGGATTCAGGCCTGCATCTCTCCCTCCCACTTCCTCTGCAGCCCAAGTGTTTGGTGCGTCCTCATTTCCTCATTTCCTCCTATTCTAAGAGGCCTCTGTGCTGGACCTGCTGATTCCTCCCAGGTCATAGAGTACGAAGAATGGCCATCTGCACTCAGGCCCACAGCCAGCTTGTACCCTTCCATCCCCCTTGTTCTGAAAGCTTGAGTGTCTTCTCTGTTATTCCTGCTGATTTCAGTTTTTAAATTGATGTGTTGACTATGATTTGCATTCACATGAAATGATAGGATCCTGAAATAAAAAATATTAAAACATACATGGTAAGATTTTTCCTCTCATTCACCTGCCAATAAGAGGTTACTACAAGTATTTTGTGTGTGTGTTTCATTCTAAGTTTCTTTAGGCAAATGAAATCTAGAAGATGATGACGATGATAATGATTTGCCCTTTTCAGTTAACATTTTCTCTTGGAAGCATTTGCTCTCATCCAGGCCAACTTTCATCCCAGGGGCTTTGCACAGGCTGTTCCATACATTGGATGCGTTTCTTCCACCTCCTGACTCAATAAACTCCATTATCCTTCTTAATAAGTGCTCCCTTGACCTTCCCATTAAAAAGTAACCACCCTCCCTGCTTGATTTTCACCTTTATTTTTCTCTACATCACTCCCTACCACCTATTACCCATTTTCCTGATGGATCCTGCCCGCTGCCTGATTCCCTGACAGCTACAAGAATCCCACAGGAATAGGGATTTTTGTCTGTTTTGTTCATGGCTGTATCCACAGTTCCTAACCCAGTGCCTGGCACACAGTAGGAGCTTAATAAACATTTGTGGAGGAAATGAATGTATCTTTCCTTATTTATTCACAGAGATCTAGAATTCCATTTTCATGATAATGGCACTCCCCAGGATGGATGAACTGTTATTTTATTTTATTTATTATTTATTATTATTATTGATGCCTATAGCACCTGGTCTTCCTAGGTGGTCTCCTGTCCAAGTATTGACCAGGCCCAAACCTGCTTAGTTTCCAAAATCTGACATTGAGTTTGTTCAGGGTGGCATGGCCGTAGGTCATGGACCATGACTCCACTGGGCTGTGAAACCAGGACCTTCTGTGTGTAAAGCAGACCTGCTAACCGCTACACTATGGAACCATGTCTGGATGAACTATTATTGATCTAACCAATCCCTTAGGTTGTTTTCATTTTTTTTATATAACAAATTGCTGCACACATAGCAGTATCATCTTTTTGCCTTCTCTTTTTTTTCTTGCGCAAAATACACTTAACGTAATTACCATTTTAGCCATTTTAAAGTGAATGATTTAGTGTATTCACAAAGTTGTACAACCATCACCTCTATCTAGTTCCAGACATTCCAACACCCCAAAAGGAAATTCCCATCCCCATTAGTCACTTCCCATTCCCCCTCCCCCAGCACCTGGCAACCACTAATCTGCTTTCTGTCTCTATGGATTTCCCTGTTCTTGACATTCATATAAATGGGATCATACAACACGTGGTCTTTTGTGTTTGGCTTATCTCACTCAGTATGTTTCCCAGGTTTACCCATGGTGTATTGTGTGTCTGTGCTTCATTCCTTTTTATGGCTGAGTAATAATCCGCTGTGTGGATGGACCACATTTTGTATATCCTTCATCGGTTCACATTTCTGTCGTTTTGCAAACATGCAGATACTTGGGGGAGTGCCAGGGTGGAATTGCTAGGTCAGCAGGCACACATGTTCATGTTTCCTGTAGCCTGTGCCAGAATGCCTTGCATGGGGGCTGGTGCCATGGATACTTTCCCAGCAATGTGTGGAGTTGTCTATTTCCCTACAATCCATCCAGCACAGACCCCAGCACAGGGTGTTATCACACTTTTGAATTTTTGCCAATCTGGTAGATGAAAACAAATAGTATCTGAGAATTGTTGTGATTTGCATTTTCTTATTAGGAGTTCATATCTTTGGGTGTGTTGAAGAACAATTTGCAGCCCTTTCTACAAAGTCTTGGTTCAAAACCTTTGACATTCCTCTGAGATAGAAAGGTATGAAGTCTGAGGAAAGTGAGTTGGGCTAGAATGGAATTGAACCCAGTCTGCCTGATGCCTGGACTCCAATGAGGCCAAGACCCTCTCCCAGCCCACCCCTGCCCATTCCCTCCTCAATCCCACTTTTGTCATTATCATTCAGGTCTGACTGGGGCCTGCCTCTTCCTCTGGGACTGTGCTCTCATCCCCAGGTTCCCCACCTCCAGACCCTAGGCTCACTCCAGATGAATCTCTTGACGCAGTGCTCCTCCCCTGCTCACACATCTGTCTTGGGTTCCCATGGTCCTGGGAATAAAGTCCCAGTCCCTTAGCCTGCCTTTGAGGACCATGTAGCACCCCCCACCCCATGTCACCTGTTCCTCCTCTTAGCTTCTCCATTCCATCCATTCCGCTCCTGAGCTCTGCACCCATGCTTTCTCAAGCTGCAAGGTCTTTGCTCTTGTTGTGCCTTCTGCCTGGAATCTGCAATGCATTCATTTCTGCATGCCATAGCAACTCATCCTCCAAGCCCCAGACTCAATGTTCCCTCCTCCAGGGAACTCCTCTTCTCCGTGCCCCAGCATAGAAGTGTCATTGAGAGAGATCTCTGAGTCTGTGGGGAAGGTCAAGAGCTTGAAGAGTGAAAGATGGGTTTTAGGAATCCTTAGCAAACTTCTAATCGTGTGTGGAAGCCCCAATTTGAATATCTCCTCCTCAGGAAGCCTTCCAGGGCCCTGTCCTTTCCTCTAGCCCTGCCCTGACTCCATGGGAAGCAGGGTGTCCACCTCCAGCTCTATCCTCCGACAAGACTTGTGTTCCTTAAGAGCCTGGCCGGGGCTGAGGCTCAGCATGGGTGATGTTTTTTGAATGAATAAATGAATGCATGGGTTGGGAGTCAACTGAGCTGAGACCAGGAAGTGAGCTGATGAGGTAGCAGTCAGTTGGGGTGTTAATGGAGGTCAACTGGGTTCCAGCAAAAGGGAAGCGGGTCGCCCCTCCCCCTGATAATCCTTGGCCTGGAGGCCTTGAAGGGAGAGTTGGTCTCTGTGTCTTCTTCATTTTGCCCTCTGTACTCCACCCGACACCAGTTCCTCTTCCCCTGCATCTCTGGGTGCAGAGTCTGAGGAGCACCAGGGACCACAGGGGATCTGAAAAGGTGCTGGTCACTGTGGGCCTGTGTCCAGGTGAACCATCGCACAGCCCCTCCACACGGAGCCTTCCAGCACCGCCCAGGTAAAGGGGTCTCTGTGGGACCTCAAAGGCAGGACAGAGGTTAGAACTAGGGTCTATGGAGGAGTGGCACATCAGAGCTGGAGTGGCCTCTTTCAACAGCTCCCACTCTACCCACCCTAGCCCAGGACTCCCAGAGGCTTGCAATTTGGGGAGTAGGCCCTTTGAGAGAAAATTGTTTATTTGTCTATGGTCCTGTCTTGGCCAATGAGACTGCCTGAAATGCTGGGGTACTGGGCCAAGCCCAAAAGGCTCATCTGGGAGAAGGGAGAG
Source organism: Macroglossus sobrinus (assembly GCA_004027375.1). Lineage (NCBI taxonomy): Eukaryota > Metazoa > Chordata > Mammalia > Chiroptera > Pteropodidae > Macroglossus > Macroglossus sobrinus. The sequence goes on from PVKZ01000214.1 coordinate 606,389, forward strand.
GGGCTTCTGGGGTCTGGTATCTTACTCAATCTTCAAGCCCTGCAGTCACGAGTGTTATGTATCCATTCCTGAGAGGGGAGATTGAGCTTGAGGCCAGAGCCACGCAGCGAGGGGCCAACAAGTGAGGGGCTGCCTATTACCAGAAGTGGCCTGAGTTGTTCTGATCTATTTAGGAAAAAAAATAATAATAATAAACCCAGATGGTGAGGGTGGGATGACCACAGGTTGAGGTCAGGGCTTGGATTCTGGTGTCTCTGCCTAGGTTGCTTGAATGGGGGGCACCCTAGCGTGGGTGCTGTTGCTGCTGCTGCTGCTGCTGCAGGATCCAGGTAGCCAGGGATTGTCCTGCAATGTAACCTCAGGGGATGTGGATTGGACCATGGAGTTTACAGCTACATGCTTGAACTTCAGTGGTCAAGGCTTGAGCCTGCCCAGGAACACGTCTTTGCAAGCCGGCAGTGTGCTACTCCTCGACTTATCTGGGAATGGCCTTCAAGAGCTCCCGTGGTCCTTCTTCACCCTTCTGGGAAAGCTGCAGATCCTGGATGTGACAGACAATCCACTGAACCTTGTGGACACAGTACTGGCAGAACGCTGCAACCTTGATCTGAAGGCTGACTGCCACTGCGTCTTAGCTTCCTGGCACAAAGTCCGGCAGGACAACTGCTCTGGCCAAATGCCTCTGCAGTGCCTGGATGCAGGCACCGGTGCTTGGCACAATCTCTCCACATTCTTGGAAGTTGGCTGTGCCCCTGGCCTAGCCTCAACGACCATTAGGGCACTGGTGGCCAGTGGAAGCCTGCTTCTTGGGCTTGCCATTGCTGGCTCATTGTTGGCCTGGAGACTCCGGGCACAATGGGCACCCAGTTGCCAGGGCCTGGACAAAACGTGGGCTGCTAAGGATGGTCCCAGGCCCAGCTCGAGCCGGCAGCTGAGGTACGGTAGCCAGAGCTTCAGCCCTAAGCAACTATCAGCCACCATACACAGACCTCCCACACCCGACTATGAGAACGTGTTTGTAGGCCAACCACCTGCCAGGCACCAATGGGCCAAACACAGGTGAGTGACCCACACACATTTGCCTGCAAGACTCTGGAGCCAGATGGGCAGGGTTCAAATCTCAGCTATTCCCCTTGAAGGCTGTGTGATCTTGAGCAAGTAGTTTCCCCTCTCCAGGCCTCAGTTTCCTTACCTGTAAAACGGGAACAACAGCAGTCCTCACCTTATGGAGTTGGGATAAGAAGGAAGTGAGTACCTGTAGATGGAATATACCCTCACTTCATGACCTACAAACCTAGTTTCTGGGCACCAAGAACAAGGAGGGAAGAGGCAAGTGTTCCAGGCAGAGTGGGGGTATTGTGGTAGTGGTCAGTAGCTTAAGTGCAGATCTCATATGACCCAGAGCTGTCTCTGAACTTCCATTTTTGTCTCTCTAATAGGGACAGCTCTCTCCCCATATCCTTTAGACACATGGGAGATGCTAAGAAAGCCATCTGTGTCCCTCTTCCCCCCATGAAGCCCCATTGACACCTCTAGATCTGGCTGGGATCAGATAGATGGGTTCAACTTTTCCAGGTTATCTGCGGAGTGGAGGGAATTTCAGGGGGATGCACCAGCAGGAACAAATGCCAGGAGGTGAGAGAAAACAGTCTGCTGTGAATGGGTTTGAGGATGGCAAGACATCAGGGCTGAGGCTGGAAGAGCTGGGAGGATCTAAGCGGAAAGGAACAGGGTCCTGGTTGTGTTTGGGTGTGGGATCCACAGTGAGAGCCTATTACTGAGAACTGAACGAATATACAAAGCAGATGCAAATATAGCTTAAAAGCAGAAGTGGCCTGCGGTAGGGATTTTAAGGAACTAGACTTGCTAAAGCAGCTTGTGCTCTAATGCTCACCTCTGCTTGCTGTTGCCCAGGGCTCAGGGCCAGTGGCTTCCCAAAACATTTAGGATTAGATATGTTGTTTCCACCCTACATTTTACAGTTGCAGTAAGGTGGGCTCTGGGAGGAGGGGAAATGACTTGCCCAAGGTCACATGGTGAGTCAGAGCAGAGGCAGGAAACAAACCCTGACTACTAGTCCTGTCCATTCCCACACAACCATATGTGTTTGGAGTAATTCATACCAAAGTGTGAATGACTGATAAATACCACTTGCAAAAGTGGCTTTTGAAAATAGTTTTTTAATTTTTAAATTACAGTTGACATACAATATTGTATTAGTTTCAGGCATATGACATAGTGATTATACAGTTATATAAGTTATAAAGTGATCACCTCAATAAATCTAGTACCCATCTGACACTATACATAGTTATTACATTATTATTGATTATATTCCTTATGCTATACTTTACATCCCTATGACTATTTCATAACCACCAATTTTTACAAAATGGCCTTTGTTACAAGAGGACCCTGTGTGGGATTAGAATGTTTTGGAGGCAGGAAAGTTCTTCTCTGGGGGTCTTGCCTACCATAGCTAGACATTCTTAAGAAGCAACATCCTCCCAGACTGATTCTATGGATACATAAACTAAGGCTCAGAGACTTACTTTTATATTGAGGCCACAAAGTCCCCTGCTTCAGGGATGGAAGTGTAACCATTTCCCATATAAAGGGGTAAACACTGGCCCCAGCCACTTGTGTCCAGGTGGCTAGTGTGACCAGAGCTTCCAACTTTTCAAAAGGAAACTGAAGTCTAGATTTTAATGTAAAAAACAGGCAACCATTTCAACTTTAAGGAAGAAAGAAAAGCTACAATGGCTCAAGTTCTTTGAACTTCAGTGTAACAATGCTGAATTCACAGAATCTTTCCTGACTCACTGCCCCTGACTTCCTTTCTGCAGAGAAAGTCACTGGCTGGGAGAACACTGCCCTATGCTTCAATTTCCTCATATGTAAATACTAGTTGTGGACTAGGCCACCCTGAATGTTCTTTGCCTCTCAAAACTGATGTGCCTACCCTCTGAGTCCTCCTCCCCACCCATCTGTCTGTTCACAGGGCTCACTCTTCAGAGGACAGCGACTTTTACATGAATTACGAGGACCTCCACCACGTCTCCCAGTCTGTCTATGGAAACCTGCAGTCCCTGGGCCAGGCACTACCAGACGAAGAAGAATACGTGATCCCTGGGCACTGAGCCTGCAACAGCCTGAACTCCAGCCTGCTCCCTTCTAGGTGACTTGGGGCATTCCAGATCTCCCCTGGCCTCAGTCTCCCAGTCTGAGTGGGAACAGGAAAGGACTGTCCTTGCAGCCCCCTCCCCAGCCTCCTGCTCTGTTCTTCAGCCCCCAGGGCTGCTGGAAGGGGAAGAGGAGAGACCCTAACACAGACACAGGAAGTTCAAGGTGTGAAGTCTGTTGTCACCTTCCCGTTGGTGTGTAGAAAGTGCTCAATAAAAACTGCAGGGATGAATAGACTGCTGGCCTGAGGGAGAGGGCTGCTTTCAGTGAGATCTCCTGAGCTTTGAAGGCTAGGTCTCTGAGACTCCTGGATTTCTCCTCACCCCAAGTCCCTCCCCTCTGTTCCTCTAAGGCCCCTTCCTGGGTGCCTGGCATCCACACTCAGCCGCCAGGGCAGCCCACGCCCACCCCGAAGGGATCTTTGTAACTCATGAATCAGGACTGTGCCTCTCCCCTGCTCACATACCTGCCATGGATCTCCATTGCCCCTAGATCCTCCGCTTGGTCCTTGAGGCCTGTGTGATCCAGCTTACTCACCTCACTGCCCTCTCCTCTCCCTCTCTGCCTTTCTGGTCTGGGCCTTATCTCTACCAAACCCACCTCTGTTCTGGAGCTTTTATTTCCCTAATCCATTTGCCTGTGCTATTCCTTTTGCCTGGAATGCCATCCCCTTCCTCTTTTTCTCACTCTTAAACATCCTAATACAGATGCAGAGCTATAGCCAGGGTGTCAGGAGGCTCAGGTCCAGGTCCTGAATCCACCATTAATCCTCTGGGCCTCAGTTCACCCATCTGTAAAACATGATGTTAGAACTGGTCTCTAAGCCTGTTTTAGCTCTAATATACCAAGATATCTTAACTCATCCAGAAACAGGAGTACTGAGAGCTGAGGAATGATGGAGGGAGACTGAGACCCAGAGACACAGGGAGCTAGAGAAGCATGGAGATAAAGGAATGTCCCAGGCTGCCCGTGAGGCCTTTTGGTGTCAGGGGCACCATCCAATTGCCTGTCATCTCCAAGAACGCCGAGCTGACCATTCCCAGAATCCTTCCACGCACCCCTATACCATACAAGGTCTCCTGTGGGAACTGAGGCCAGGGAGGGGTGAGCTTTTCTCAAGGTCTCCAGCTCTATTTGAACATCACAGGATCAAAAGAATCAGGTCAGACAGCTTTATTTTTATTACCAGAATTTCAATAAATGCACACCCTATCAGACCAACTCTCCACAGCCTTCAGGCCATCCCCAGGCCTGTAACCCCAATAAATTAGTAATAAATAACTTATAAATACAGTGGTTTGGGCGGGAGGGGGCAGACAGCGGTGATCAGAATAGGATACTTCAGGTCCCACGAGCCCATTCGACAGACGAGGACTGAGGACACCGCCACTGCGCACGTGCCATTAGTGAAGGCAAAGGGCCTCTCATACACAGTGGCAGTCCTTGGCCACGAGGTCGTCATACGGCGTGAGTGACACGCGGCCCTCGCTATCCCGGTGCATGAGTACCACCGGCTGGTAGCTGGAGGGAACGCAGCATGGCGCACGTACGGCTTCAGGCTTCAGACGGTGCAGGTGCACCAACATCTGCGCATGCATGTTAGCGGACCGGAACTGGCTTGGGCACGCGCCGCTGCACATGCGCAGGTCCAACTCTTGAGGCGCTATCACCCAGTCCGCCCAGCCCAAATCCTCAAGCGATACACGCAGGCTCTGCAGATGGCAGCAGCGCCCCTCTCCCAGCGGGCAGGCATCCCGAGTGCGCGCATGCACGCTGCGGCGCTCCCTGCCGGCGCGTGGCAACCAGTGCAGCTCTAGCTGGAGGCTTGCAGAACGCGATGCCGCCAGCAACCGGTCAGACTGCAGCAGCCGCTGCAGGCGGAGTGCAGGCGCCCGGGAGGCTCCGAGGCCTAGCTGACGCTGCAACGGCCGTGTAACGTCCCATGAGTTCGACTCGTGCTTGAGCAGGGCCCGATGAAGGCGGGAATCTGTAGGGAGCCCTCTAGTCAGGTTGGCCCTGGGGATGTACAGGTGCAGGTAGCCGCGTGGCCCAAGTCTCACTGTGGGAGAGAGAAGAAGGCCAATCACCATGGGCCTACTGTGTGCCGGGTGTGGAGGTGCCCATTTCTCCCCACAGGCCAGGCTGGATCCCACCTCAGGGCCTTTACACAAGCCCCTTTCTCTACCAGCCACTTTTCCCCTGAAACCCTCCAGACTACCTCAAATAGGCACCGTCCTATTTTATTAGGTTGTGTATCATTTCATCTCCCCTATTAGAATTTCAGCAGGGATTCCTGTCTGCTTGGTCACCACAGTGCCTGGTACACAGTAGGTGCTTAATAAATACTTGCAGGAGTGAGTAAATAACCAATACTAGAGAAACTGGGATTCGAACGCTGACTCTTCCTCGTCCTGGCAGTCAAAACCATTTTTACTGAAGGCCTACTAAGTGCCTGGGGTTGGGGATACAACAACCAGCCACTGTGTTTTCAGTTCCTTGGGTCTCCGTTTCCTATCTGAGAAATGAAGAGTGGCAGGCTGCCTAGGATTCCCATGCCCCCAGGCTGGTACATGTGCTAGGAGTACTATTGGGACTGGGGTTTGAGTTGCTGCATGAACACCGCCAGCTTGCTAGGCTCAGAGGGCAAGAGGTTTGCCTGCAGTCTCACAACACCATTGGGATTAGGGCCGGATAAGAGCACTCCCTCTTGGCATGACACCCTCTCCCCAACCCCTCCCAGTTCCTAGCCAGCCCAGAACTCCTTCTGCCCTCTCTGCCTCCTGGAGCCTCCGTGGAGGGTGAAAAAATACTCCCCTCCCCCTTTCAAGGCACCTATCATGTACGACTTTAGCAGTGCCTTGCCGCACGATTGCATCAGATTCAGAACCAGTCTGGGTCGGTTTTGCCTAATGATACAATGCTAAGTACCGCCTACTGGCCTCCCATCCCCCACCCTGCCCCTGTATCCTTCCTCCTGGATCCCACTCACCCTCAACCCCACCACCATCATAACTGCATACAAGGACAGGTACTGCGACCCCTGCCCAACCTTATTTATCTCTGGGCTGTCCAGACTCTGAGAGCCTTCGGGAGAGTTTCTGGCTTCTCTCTGCCTCAGTTTCCCCTTCTGCTATTCAAAAAGGTATCTCATGTTGGCTAAGCTTTGCCTTGCCCCGACACAAGCAAAGACACTAGCATCCCCATCAGCCTTGAGTGGGCTGGGGGACCGTTCTCGCCTGGCTTACAAATAGAGAAACTGAGGCTCAGTGGCATGTTCTATGACTCAGAAACAGTGGTTAGATGATAGGAGCTACGTGGACGGGAGTGGGGGGTGTCTGAGATTTCACTTACGCTTTGGGGTTAGTATCTGGACTCGAGAGGCAGGGATGAGTTCAGGGTCTGAGTCTTCCCAGGTATGGTTTGCTTGAAGTCTGGTCAGCAGATCTTCGTAGCGTTTTCGCAGCTCCGGGAATCTGGAGACATTCAGACTGGAATGCACGTCTGAGGGTCTTGGGAAGGCGGGTAGGTGCTCCAGGGCCAGAGATAAGGCACCTCTCGAAGGAAGCCATGGAAGCCATGAGAGCGTCAGCAGCATCAGCAGCATCATGGAGCAGCGCAGTGTTCGGGGCCCTGCTTCTTGTTCTCTGAACTGAGACTGACAGGACGCTGCTGGCCTAGTCTTTATAGTCCCCGGACTTTGTCCACCCCCGCCTGCCTGGTCCCGCCTGCCTTGGGTGCACAGTAAACAATCCAGGGACCACAGTTGGGCAGGGTCTGAGGTTGCTTTCCAGGGAGAGATTTTTGGGGGGCAATGCTCCTGGGGAAGCTGGGCAATCCCCACCCATCGAGGAGCGCCTCTGAGCCTCAGTATCCTCTTCAATGGGGACATCATCCCAGCTTGGTGAGCTTGTGGGAAGAATGACTTTTCTCAAAAAAGACTTATTACTATGTGCTAAATTCCATAGGAAGAGCTTAAGAAGTGGCTTTCTTCCCCCATGGAGCACTGGCTCTCCCCTCTCTAGTTAGGGCCAAAGGCTGAAAATGTTGAAAAACAAAGCAGAGGAAAAAGGGCTAGAAAGAGCCAAAAAGTGCAACTTGGGGCAAGATATTTCTCTCCATCACATTTCTGTTTCTTCATCTGGAAAATAAGAACTGAGACTTTGACTGGCGAGGTCACATTAGGTATAAAAGACAGAACCAGGCATAGTAGGTGCTTTATAAATCTAAGAAACTCCTACTAATTCTTCAAAACCCTACTCAAAAAGCACCCCTCCGGGAAGCCTTCTCTAACATTACCTTTCCAGGCTCAGCTGGATGCTCCCATGCCCTATCTCTTCCTCTTGCCCAGGTTAGAGCCCCAGCACTGACAGTTTCTGTGCTTTGCTGTTTGTCTCAGATTGGGGGGTTCCTGGAAAGCTGGTACAGAGATAAAGCCACTATGGGCCTCAGTCCCATGGCTAGGCCTAGAGAGGAGGTGGCAAGGAATTGTGGTGCTGCGGGGGGACTGATGTCGGGTGCAGCCACAAGATTGTGGAGGAGCAAGGGGTGCCTCAGAAACACCCTTCCCCCTGGGACACACAGACCTTTCTCCACTGCTCAATACTCCTGGCACCAGGTACCAGCCCCTGTGCCTACTTCCAGCTTCCTGGCCAGAGAAGATGGGCAGTTGTTCAAAGCAGATGGTGGGGGTGTGTAAAATGTGACAGGTATGTACAGGCAAGACATACAAGGATACTGGGGACCACACAGCAAGGTTCCCACTGGAAGAATGGGATCTAGCATCTACCAGGTGTGTGACCCCAGCCAAGCCTCGCCCTCACACCTCGGAGTCTCAGCCTCAGCTCTGTGCAATGGGATTATCACCAGGTAATGGGAGGGTCCCATCCCTAGTGTAGCGGTGGGGGCGGGGGGTACTCAGCAGGTGCTCAGTAAACACAGCTGCTCACTCTACCATCCAGACTGAAGCTGGTCAGGAGGTTAAACTTGGCCTTTCCACTCTAGCAATGAGGTAGGTAATGGAGGAACAGATAAGGTGCATAGGGTTGTAGAGACAATCCCTTCATGGAATGCTGCACATGTCCACATGGGTCATGCAGGCCATGTCTGAGTCCTGTCGGAATGCCTGAGTTCCCAGCCACACAGAGGTGGGAGGTTCTCGGAAGCTGTCTCCACTCACCTCCTTAGCTCTCCTGGACATTGTCATGGGACAGTTTCTCATGCCTCCCAGGTAGGAGGCTCCACAGAAAATTAACAGGAAAGTCAACATTTGAAAGTGAAAAATTCAGTGACATTTAGCACATTCACAGTATTATATAACCATCTTGTCCATAATATTTCTGTCACCCCAAAAGAAGATCCTGTCCCCATTAGCTGTCAGTCCCTATTTTCCAGCCCCTGGCAACCACTAATCTGTTTATGGATTTGTCTGTTCTGGACATTTTATATTAAAAATTCTGTACCCAGTTTCCAGTCCCCCTGCAGCACTGGAGTGTCCTCACACCAATAATTCTCCCACACCAGCTGGGCGTCCTGTAAGTCAACCCAATTTTGACACTATCTACCTGGAGACATAGATCCAGGACTCAGTCCCACAAGACTGTCCCTAGCTCCCTCTTCAGATGCCAATTGCAAGTCCAGGTCATCACCAGTGCTTCTGACCTACTAGCTATAAATTGAAGCTTACCATGACCCCTCCTTTGGGTTAGATTAATTTGCTAGAGCAGATCAGAGAACTTCAGAAACCCATTTACTCACTGATTTATTACAAAGGTTATTAAAAGATAAGACTTGACAACCAGATGAAGAGATGCATTGGGCAAGGTGTGGGGAAGGAGCACAGAGCTTCCATGCCCTCTCTGAGCATACCTCCCTCCCAGCACCTCCACGTGTTCACTAACCTGGAAGTTCTTGAAACCCATCCTTTTGGATTTATTATGGAGGTTTCATGACATAGGCATGATTGATTAAATGATTGGCCGCTGGTGATTGATTCAACCTCCAGTGCCTCTCCTCTCCCCTTCCCAGAAGTCAGGGGGTGGGACTGAAAGCTCTAACCTTCCAAAGATGTGGTTCGCTCCACTGGCCACCAGCTCCCATCCTTAGGTATTTTTCCAAAAGTTGTCTCATTAACATAACAAAAGACACTCTCTTCACAGGAAATTCCAAGGGTTAGGAACTCAAGTGTTAGAAATGGAGTAGAGACCAGCTATATATTTCTTATTAAAGTCACAATATCACACATATAAATGGAATCACATACTTTGTGTCCATTTGTGTCTGGCTTCTCTCAGCCTGTTTTCAAGGTTCATCCACATTGTAGCATGAGTCAGTGCTTTCTCCTTTTTATGGCTGAGTAACATTCCACTATATGAATACATTGCATTTTGTTTATCAGTGGTCATTTGGGTTGTTTCCACATTTTTGATAATCATGAATAGGGCTGCTATGAACATCCATATACAAAGATTTGAGGACCTGTTTTCAATTTTTGTGGGGATACGCCCAGAATGGAATTACTGGGTCATACCATCACTCTCCATCACTCTGTTTAACTTTTTGAGGAGTTGCCAGAATGTTTCCTACAGCCTCTGCCTTTTTATTTTTAAGCTTTGATTGAGATACAACTTTCATAAGGAAAAAGGATTAACCTTAGGTGTTTGCTTTGATGCTATTTTACAATGTCATCCCTGTGGGACTACTTCCTGGATCAGGTTCCACCCTGGGCCCTGGGCCCTTTCCCATCACTCTCCCTGTCCCTGGATACCAGCCATGTCCACCTCTGTTATCATAGATAAGTTTGCTTGGTTTTAAATTTGATGTAATGGAACCAGCAGTACATTTTCCTGCCCAGCATCTTTCACTCAACACCATGTCCACGAGTGTTCTTTGTTATCTGCCAGGCAGTTTGTCCTTTTTCCTTTCTGTATAGTATTCCACTGTGCATATCCAGGAGTGAAACTGCTGACTCAGAAGTGGGCATCTGTCACTTTACAATTAGGACCAGTAATTAGTTCATTTTATTCTTGGAACTTCTCAAGGGGACGCAGCACCAGTGAGGGCCTAGGGGATCCCCTGGGAATGGGAAAGGGGGATGTTAGCTCCATAACAGTCTTAACTTCACCAAATTCTGGAATGCTGGCAGCCAGACTCATCTGGCTCCCCTCTAAAACATCTTTAGCTGATGACCTCATTGCCAGTCTTGTGGCCAAGCTGGGAGGAGTGGTGGGGCAGACTGCGGGCAGGCTGCAGGCAGCCCGCCAGGAATGAGCTCAGTAGGCGGGGACCTGCGTTAGGACTGAAGGCTGACCAGGATGGAGGTAAACACAGAGCATGCAGGCCCTGGGGGGCAGGCTGTGATCTCCACCTGGCTCAGCCCCAAACCTCCCAGAATTTTCTTTCACCACTTGGCCATAGTCACCCTCATCAAATACACAATACACAAGAGAACACACAAACCCAGTCTTACTGTTTGTTTCTCGTGACTCGAGGCAAACATATTCATGGCAGGAGAACTGAAAGAGGCTAAAAGGGAGATCAGTCTAAAATCTACTAATCGAGGGACAAGGAGAACTATGATCCCCTTGCCGTTAAAAAACTAAAATTCAAACAAGTAAATTTAAAGATCTAATTGGCTTTATTTAATGATTCATAAATTGGGCAGTATCCCTTCTAGTAAACAGAAACATACTCAGAGGAGTTGGCACAAAATGGAGGGCATCTATAGGCAGAAATGGGAGGGACGAGAAAGTGAAAAGAGTGGACCATTTGGGCAAGGTCAACTTCCCTTAGTGGAAGACAGGGCGTCTTATCAGACAGGTGGCCTCCCTAGTGCTGACCAGGACATTTCAGACTTATTGGTTTAAAATTCCCCTCTTGGGAGAGGCTGAAACTGCAATTAGGTTAGGTGTCAAGTCCCATGGGGCTTACGAACAATGACTCTTACTAACAGTGAAACTGCTGTTTCTTTTTAACATCTCCAAAACTCAATTTCTCAGTATGACCCCTCAGTATAGACCAGCACTGAATAGATGAAGCTCGATTAGAGCTACTATCTCAATATTTTAGAATAACCATTATTATAGGTGGTTGGGCAATGATGTCTCAACTTCAACCAGAGTTCAGTTCAGATATGCCTGGGCAAGTCTGGAAGGGATGGCCCCTGCAGGTGAATTCTTATTTATCTATCTCTTCAATTACAGCTTTGATGTCCTATGTTCTAATAAGCCTTACCCTCTCTTCCCAGGTTCCCTCAGGCTAAGTGGCCTCCCTGTGACCCCATCCTGACCACAGAGGCCTGGAGTGTCTGCGTCTGGTTTTGTGCTCCTCCAGACCAGTGCCTTCCTAAAGCCAAGCCCCAGTGTCACTATAGACATACATCAGAGATATTACAGGTTCGTTTCCAGATCACCACAAAAGGAGACGAATGAAAACAAAATCACAACATACTACAAGTTATAGATGCCACAAAGGAGTGCTTGTAGAAAACTCATAGCTATAAATGGCTACATTGAAAATGATCTCAGATCAAAAAGCTAACTTTACACTTTGATGAAGGAGAAAAAGAAGAGTAAACTAAAATCAAAGCTAGTAAAAGGAAGGAAATAGTAAAGATTAGAGAAAAGATCAAGAAATACAAAATAGAGAAAATAGAATCATTGGAATCAAATTCCAGCATCCACCTGGCACCTCAGAATATGACCTTTAGGGTCTTTGCAGATGTACTTATTTATGTTAAGATGAGGTCACACTGGAGTAGGGTGGGCCTTAAATCCAGTGACTGATATTCTTATAAGAAGCCCACAGAAAGAGGCAGAGATTGGAGTGATGTAGCCATAAACCAAGGAACACCAAAGATTTCTGGAAGCCACAAAAAGCCAGGAGAGAGGCCTGGCATTGATTCTCTCTCACAGCCTCCAGACCTGCTGATACTTTGATTTGAGACTTCTGGTCTCCAGGGCTGTGTTTTAAGCCAGGGATTCCTAAACCGCAGACCACGGACTGGTACAGGTTCGTGGCCTGTTAGAAACCAGGCTGCACAGCAGATGAGTGGTGAGTGAAGTTTCATTTGTATTTGCAGCCACTCTCCAGCGCTAGCATCACCAACTCAACTCCACCTCAGATCATTAGGCATTAGATTCTCATAGGAGCACTGGTCTCTGGTGCCAAAAAGATTGGGACTTGATGTTTTAAACCACCCAGTTTGTGGTCATTATTATGGCAGCTCAGGAAACAATGCTATCTGCCCATTTTTCTATCTGGTGCCTTCTCCTTCTGTCTAGTGTGTCTGGGAAACTTCACATGTTGAAAGCTAGTCCATGGTTAGTTAAATGCATCACAGATATCTTCTCAGTCCCTGGCTCATCTTTTTAATTTCTTTATGGATTTTTTAGGTGTCCAAAAGTTTAAAATTGTCGCTGAGTTTAATCGTACCAAAAACTGTCCAATTATTCATTTTTTCTTTGTCAAGGGTGTGTTTTCATTTGCCAAACAGTTAAAGCTGGGGTATGGTTCTCCTCCCTGATGCTCTTCTCTGGGCCACAATCTCCTTGCTTTCTGGGCTTGGGACTCTGCCAGACTACCCCTCCTTCAGTGCTCTGTGTGGGAGGGGTGGGGACAGCTGAGTGTGAGTCAGGAGGCCTGGGGCTGCTAGGGGGCGGAAGTGGTCAGCTCAGTTCCTGGGATCGGCTGTGTGGGTTCCTGGTGGGGGGCGGGAGGGGGGGAACTGGGCAGTTAAGTGGGGCAGGAAGAGGATCAGCTGAGCCGGTAGGCTTCAGGTCCCCATGTGCTCATTGCCCGGAAAGTGTCCACTTTCCGGGGTGAATCCAACCTTCCCACTATCCCACCCCCACACATCCCACTCCAGGCCGGGTTTGCATGAGTGCTTCTATAATGGTTCCACTGAGCACAGTGTGCATTTGTGAAGCACCTGCTTTGTGTTAGGCCCTGGATGACCATGGACACACAGCTCTGCCAGTTGGATGCAGTGATCAGCTTCATGTTACAAGGGGAAACTGAGGCCCAGAGTGAGAAAGCCCAGTGCACGAGTCATACTACTCTGGTGCAAGTCACCCGGAATCCAAAAGTCTTTCTTGTTTGGCTGGGATCATTTCTGCTCCTCAGTGTCCTGTCTCCCTGTCGCTGTCTCTCCCCTACTCTCTGCATTTTTGCTTTTCAGTTTCCCATTCTCTGTCTCTGCCTCTCGCCCTGCCTCCATCAGCACCACACTGGACCTAACCCTCATCCCTTCTAGGGGACTGGGACATGCCCAGGCAGGTCTGAGGCACTCCTTGTAGAAGCTGCTGAATGCCTGGTGGCAAGCTGCCAGTGTGGGAAGGAGCCGGTAGGCAAGTTGAAGAGCGTGTGGAGGAAGGGCTCCTTTGGGATTTCAGGTCCAGTACTTTGCCTCATGACTCCTACCCAGGCCTGTCACACTCAGCATGTACCATGACAACCTCAGCATCTTCCCCCAAAACATGGAGTTTTGTTTTTGTTTTCCTAAACCTTGGATTATGAGGGATTATGAGGGATGCATAGGAGTGCTCCAAGCATAAATGGGGGAGGGGGGCTTATAGGCAGAGGAGACAGCCTGGAGTCAGCAGAGACATGGGAACAGGGGTTCAAATGCCCAACAGGGCAGTATGGCTTTCTCCTGTGGGCGAAGGGGAGCCACCAGGGGAATGAGAGGTATGGAGAGGCCCAGGCAGGTCCTTGGAATGGGGTGGACTGAAAGGGGACACTGGTGTCCCAGACCCTCACCTCAGAGTAAGACCGAGACTGTCCAGGCTAGAGCTGAGGGAAACTGTTGGATCGGGCCAAGCACGGCCTCTCAAAGCCTTAACCTCAAATGAACTCTTGACATCTGTTTTGCACCCCTCAGCTGACTGTGTGTCCCCCATCACAACTGGGACCTCTCCACTTTGCTCTCACACTGGAGCCCCCATCACAACTGGATCCCTGATGTGTCCCCAGCCCAGGGCCCAGCTCATAATAGGTACTTTCTAAGTGCCTTGTGCGGCCACCAGGGAAGGAGATAAGGCTCCAGAGGCAGGCAAGAGGCAGGGTAGAGGGCCTCCAATGGAGGAGCCCTGCCCTTCTGCCGCATGTTGACCTCTCCAGGGAGGTTCTGGGGCCTCCCTGCACCCCCTGCTGGCCACAGGTTAGAACATTCAGTACTCAGCCTCTCTCCTCCTGTAGTTTATTGCATGCCCTATGTGGAGCCCAGGGCTGTGCTGGGTACAAAGGATAAAGGAGACTCTAGACAGACCCGACTGTCTTCCCTGGCTCCCATGGAACCAGAGTATGACACTTGGGTGGGGTGGCACCCAGGCAGCTGTGGGAGCCAGAGGTGGTACCTGGACAGATAGGAGGGCTTCCTGGAGGAGGAAGTAATTATAATTTTATTTATAAAGCAGCTACTACGTGCTAGGCACCCAGTTAAGGGCTAAAAAAGCCGAATCTCATTGAATTCTACAAAACTCAAGGAGTATGAGGAAAATGAGACTCAAGGAAACAAAGTGAGCCCTCCCCTGACTTCTCATGGATGGCCCTTAGAATAAAACACAGACCTCTCTCTAGGCCGTCACCCCAGCTACCTCTCCCATACCCCTCCACACACACTCCACCTGATCACCCACTCCCCACTACACACAGCCTTGTCTCTTGGCCTGCAACACAAAGGTGTAGTTGGGGCTTTTCCTGAGCAGAGCAGCTAAGGGACAGCAGGGGTTTCCATGGGGCCAAGGAGGTGAGGGGAGGCTTCCAGAATTGGAGAAAAGCATCACCCATCTAAAAAGAACACATAAAATACCACGGTCCATCCTGATAGCCACAGGAGCATCTAGGTGTCACTTCTTGGACCTGAGGCCAGGGAGAGACTTTAGGAGTAAAGCTGGCAATGGACACACCATCTGTGGGTACAAAAACCCTGAGTTCCTGGGACTTCAAGGAGGTACCCCCTTCTCTGAGAGCAATATTCCCCTAGATAAGACATTGTCCTATTGCTGAAAGCCCCTTTATTTCAAAGATTTATTCTCTGAAAGCCACTGACCCTGGAGTGTCTTCATTCCTGCTAAGGACACACACAAGGGAATGACTGAGTCTTGTTTCCAGTCTTCTAGCTGCTCAGCTTCAGAGAAGCCAGCCTGGCTTCACATTCTAGTCGCTTCTCTCCCTGACCCTGACATGTGGGACAAGGGGCTTCAACTAGCAGAGTTTTAGTTTCCCCATCTGTAAAAGATGGTAATGGTACCCCCTAACAGGGTTGTGTGAGTGGGAATGCTGGGGGTTGACATGATCATGATTCAGATCCTGGAGGGCCCCCTTACTGTGTGACCATGGGCGAGTTACTCAACCTCTCTGCACAACAAAACAAAGGCAGTGAATTGTGAGGGAGACCACTCAGTACAGAAACCCTCTCATCATTATTCATTCAGCACACTTGTAGCAAACACCACAAACTAAATCCCAAGTCACACACCAAGGACAGAAATTCTGGTGATTTGAAGCCTCTTATCCCACTGATGCCCCCCCAGGCTGAGGGTGACCTGGTAGATGCAAACTTCTCACAAAGACACGCAAAAAATCACATATCTCAACTGATTTATTTGCTTTCTGGAGTGTCAAGTTTGGGGTCTCCAGGGCCCCAGGCCCCAACAAAGTCTAGCAGACACTTCCCCAGCCTGGGGTCCCAGGCATGAAGGTTTCAGGACAAGGCACTCAAGGAACTCTGGAGTTTGGGGAGAAGCCACCCCAAGGGTACTGGGGCCTGGCCCTTGTTGGGTACAGAAGATACAGTCACCTTGGGCAGGAAAGATTTTTCTAGAGAGAGATTTATGACAAAATAGGAACCTGAGATTTTGGGAGAACCCCAGAAACATGCCAAGCACCCCAAAGGCAGGCAGAAAGCCAACTCCACCTCCCACGTTTCAGGTAGGGCCTCCCACAGTTCGAGGATTCTAAAGGCCTAGGAGCGGAGAACTTGTTCCAAACTGGCTTTCTATGGTATTTTTTAGAGACAGTGTGTAGGACACAAAAGCCACTTGCCTTAGGCTCCACCTCTGCAAACAGCTCAGGTGACCCTGACACTTCCCTTCCCCACACTGGGCAGTCGGGAGCCAGGGCTACCTCCCAGAGCATGGGATTCTATCCTCCTCTCTCTGCCCTGTGTATACAGGAGAGGCAGGCACTTCTGTGGGTCTCTGGGCAGTTGAAGGGAAGGCTTGGGTGAGGAGAGGGAGGACGAGAAATGGATTTTCAGGGCAGGGGGAGTGCAGCTGGGAGCTGCATTGAAGCCCTTGAGGTTTGGGAGTCCCAGATACTCAGCATATGACAACTGCCCCTTAATCAGAGGACAGGGCCTCTTGGCAAGCATGTTCAGCACCCATCTATGGATTAACTTTCAAGATGTGACATCAGCATATGCCCCTACCCCAAATAGCCATTCTTCCATGTGTCTAAGAGGGACCCAGGCTTTTAATGTATTTTCTCACCCAGCCGCAGCCCCAGGTCCTTATGAGGCACTTGTGCCTAGAGAAGGGAAATTTAATTTGGAATATGAAAACTAAGTCCTTTTCAACTCCTCCAAGTCTGTAGATGCCATGGGATTCATGGCTGTGAGGATTTGGGCCAGGGGGACAATCTGGCACTAAGGTGGCCTGCCTCTGCCCCTACAACCACCATTAGTGCCCTATGCTGGCTAGCTACATGCTCACAAAGGCTTCTAGCGGTCTCCAGGTGTAGGCTGGGGTCATAGAGAAGAATGGGGCTTTGTTCCATCCCTAAAGGGGAGTTCTGAGTTCAGACACTCCAAGGGGTGGAGAGGTCAAAGGTCAACAGTCTAGACAGTGGCGGTAAAAAAAGAGGCCAGTATGGTGGGTGGATTTCCCTGAGCAGCTCCCTTTCCCTGCCTGGTCACCGCCCAGGGGTCACAGGCATCCTGGTGTACACACACCCCAGCTGGCCCAGCTTCTAGGCAAAAACTTCTAAGATAACAACAAGGCATCTCAAATCTACTTTTCCAGCTGTCCTCCTGAGCAAGCAGTTTCTATTATAGAAATTTCCATGCCAGCAACAAGCAGGGAAGCTGAAACTATTTTCCTTGCTGAAACTATTGCAATCTAATAATTTCTCCCAAAGACCTGACACCAATTTGCCCCTGGCCTGGCCCCATCTCTCCCAGTGGCCAGGGGACCTTGACTGTTCCTTGACTGGGCCGGGTGGGCCAGGTGGCACCTAGCCCAGAACACCAACTCAAATTTCTCCTTCTTCCCACCTTTCCTTCTATCCACTCCATCTTATTTCTTTTTCAAGCTACATACGCATACACATACCACTAACCATAGGGGCTGAGAGAAAAAAGGTATAACACGCAGAGGCTCTAGCATCTTAAAGAGATGCTGTTACCACATGCCCAGATCGCTCTCCCTGTCCCCATTCCCCAACACCAACCACAGGGGTTCAACAGGGAGAGACCCCCTCAGCTTTCCTACAAGACCCTCCTACCCTCCCAGCATCACTTCTTACCATACCCCCACCAGCCTTCACACCACCTCTCTCAGCTTATCTTTCCATCATTAACACTGCTGCACTCACTTCTCCTGGCATCGCTCTCCTCCATGCCTTACAAGCTGCACCCATTTCAGAGACCCATCCTTTTGTCCCTTTCTGTGTGCCTTCCACACTGACTTGAGACTCTGAAAATGACAATGGACAAGGAGTGGGACCTGGTCCCCACTTATCACAAAAGGACATTTTAGTCTGAGACTCAACAAATGCAGACACATACATCATGGAGTGAATAGATGAGTTTGTCCACAAGAAAAAGATTAAAAAATTTAAAACAGGAGAAAAAAAAAAACTGGCAGGGAGTGAGTGAAATGTTTAATGGCTATCTGATTAAATAAAAATGAGCTAAATGTTCTGCATCATGGACAAAGACACAATTCCAACTCAATTCGAAGAAATCTAAAACCAATGCTGGAACACAAAAATGACACACACACACTCAGCAATGACCAGACAATAAGTTACATCTCTAAGCTGCTAAATCACAGGGTGCTTTAAACAGAGAAGCGAAATGAGGACAAAAGAAAGATGAAAATGTGGAATTTGGGGAAGGTGTGTCTGAGTTCCAGAGGGTACACAACTAAGCTTGGACCTAGCTTACCTCTAGTCGCCATGCCCTTCCCCATCTTGTTTAGATTCATTTCCTCTTCAGAGCCCCATAGATCAGACCCTTGGGGAACAGAGCTAGATGGAATGTGTTGTTCTGAGTAAGATCTGTGGGGGACCCAGCTGGCCTGGAGCCCCCTACATTCAAAAGAGCCACAACTTCTGCTCACAGAAGCCAGCTAAGGGAGGAGATGCAATGACATGTCACCAGATTTCTCAGGAGACTGAAAAACTCAGACTGAGGACATTGAGGGGGTGTTTCTGGCAGAGGGAGGGCTGGCATGGATAGGGGAGCAAAAGCCCAATCATTTCAACCTACCAGGCACAGTTCACGCCCACTGCCAAGCATCCACCCCAGGTACCCACCTGTGCCCACTCTCCCCCTCCAGAGAAAGACCAGGACTCAGAAAATGCCTTTAGCTCATAAACCTATCAGTCTGGTTCCCAAGTGATGCAGAAGTCAGCAGAGGCAGGAACCACCCTGGACTCGGAACTGGAGGGAAAGAGGGTGAATACTTAACAGAACAAACCAAAAATCTCAACTGTTTTAAAAAGAACTGTATGCTGGGAAACACCAATGTGTTCCAACGCAGCATCAGATTCCAGCACACTTCACACTTGGGGAGATAAGTAAACTGCATGTTCTCCAAAAGATAGACTACTTCCAAAACATGTATTTTTCTCTATTGGCTTCATGGTTGCTGCTACCACCTTGTCCCTCTGATGGTGTCAAGGTCCAGCTGAATTTAGTTGCCTCCTAGGGGACATCACTCTAGTACATGGCTGGTAAGTCACCAGAGTGAAATAAAAATTTACTCCCAAGTCTGAGTGTGCCTCCCAAAACTGTCTACACGAAGGTCGCTGGCTGCCCAACTGCCCTCTTGCTCAAAAATGCCAGCACATATGGAACTCAGCAAACTCTGGCCCCCAGGCCCTGATTTGGGGCCCTCCTTAAGGAAAATAAGAAGCTGGTCCCCAGCACTAAGGCTGAGAAAATCCAGACCAGATGTGGGGTGGGTTTGCAGCTGCTACAAATTTTTACATATTAAAAAAAAAAAGTCATGTGCATGTCAAAATGACAAGGCCTGCTTTCCCATCGGCACTTCTGTTCCAAAACTCATGGCTAGGGTGTTAAAAGGGTCAGCCAACCCTTTCAGTCTCCTGGGGCAGCAGACCCTCCCCTCTTCCATGGCCTGGCCATGGGCCCTGCCCCATCCCAGCAAGGGGACCTCAATGTCAGTTCTCAAAGATACAGGTCCAATTTCAGGGGGTAGGAGGCAGAAGGGGCCACATCCCAGGAAAAAGACACTTTTCTTGTTGGCTAAAGCCTAGGTTTTAACCAAAGGGAATATAAATTACTCTGTGCCCAAACTAGAACTATTGTTTTAAAAAAGGGAATAATAATTTTAAAAAACCCACACGATATCCCATAGCAGCCCTTTCTGGGCTGTCTGGGTGTTGGGACACGGATCAGAGCAAAGACTCTTTGAAAGGCTTTTAAGTTTGGGAAAAACCAGTCACAGGATGGAGAGAACTCTGGAATCCCTTCACCAGAGACCTAGAAGAGCAGGTAAACCGGTTGCCCCAGACGTGAGAAAGTGGAGATACACCGGATCAGTGTTCTTTGAGGAAGTCTGCACCCACGGGCCTCCCAGCCATCATGGCTGCGCCCTCAGATGCAAAGAGAAATAGAGAAAAAAATCTTCAGCTGCCTCCTTCAAATTGGTCAGCAGTTTTGCCGAGAAAAAGAGAGAGGAGGTGTGTAAATCGAAATATTTGATCCAAATCAGATCCTCAGCTGAAGGCTTTATCTCTTCCTGGGGTCCCTGGAGGGATGAGGTCTTGGGAGGCCTGAGGCACTCTCAGTGTTTGTGGCAACAGTTGATTTTGTCTTCTGACTGCTCCAGGACACCCAGCATCTCCTCGATGATGGCCCGCAGTGCCCTGCCCAGCTGGTCTGCGTTGTATGGCTTGCCCAGTGGGGGCACGTGGACAAAAGCTGAGCGGCCATGACTCTGGTAGAGAGAGGTGTAGTAGGTGAAGTCGCAGAGGTACCTAAGCCGCAGGGTGTGGGGGGCAGGAGGGAGACCAAAACAGGGTCAGACTAACAGGACAGCCTTTATCCAAACCCCCTGTAAAATCCCCAACCTCACCAAAAGTCCACAAGATGGAATACTGCTTCTCCTTCCCTAAGTTGGCAAGAACGATAATTCCTAATGCTGGTGTTTATGAGGGGAAGTAGGGAGTGTGAGAGATAATTCCTAATGCTGGTGTGTATACGGGGAAGTAGAGAGTGTGAGATGCTGCTAGCAGGGTTGCAAATTGCCCCAGAGGAAGATAATGTGGCAGGCTAGCAAATTTCTAAATGCTGTCTTTATAATCTTGTATTTCCAGTTTTTAGAATCTACCTTCAGGAGCCATCTGCATGAGGGCACAAGAAAGATAAACAAGGTGTTCACTGAAATGTTATTTATCAAAGCAGAAGAACAGGAAGCAACTTACTAGGGTCTGAATATTTGTGTCTCTCTCCCAACACACATACACACAATTCAGGTGTTGAAGCCTTAAACTCCCAAAGTGATGGTATTAAGAGGTGGGACTTCTGGGAAGTGAGAGCCCTCATCAAAAGTGTTAGTGCCCTTAAAAAGAGATCCAGAGTGCTCTTACTCCTCCTACCACGTGAAACCATGAGAAGCAGGCTGTGTGGAGGAGGGCCTTCGTCAGAACACCACCATGCTGACACTTTGTCTTGACTTCCCAGCCTCCAAAACTGTGAGCAACACACTTCTGTTGTTTATAAGCGCTGCCCGCCACTGCCCCATATTTTGTTATGGCAGTTCAAATATATGATACAACCTAAAGGTCCACTGACAAGGGAATGGCTTAATAAACTCTGGTTTATTAAATACATGGGAATACTATATAGCCATTTACAAAGCATGTGATAGATCCAAAGAAAGACAGAGAACTCACTAAGACCCTTCGCATGTTCACAAGTGAAACTGAGGAAGGAAACGCTTAGGAAAATGTATGCCATGTAACCCCATCCATGTAAAAGCAAAGCAAAACAGGACAAAATCCTAAAGTAGCACACCATGTATTCTATACATGTATGGAAACATGTGGGTGATAGAAAAGTTTCAGAATTTAAGTCTGACTTAATAGAGGGATCACTAGGGGAAAGGAGGGAGGGCAAGATAATTTTTTTACAGTGAGAATATATGAAAACACATTCCAGAATTTGGCAACTTAAAACTAGTTTTAAAAAGAGACTGATGATAAATTCAGTCACTCCTACATTTAGTCAGTCAACTGAATTTGCCACCTACTGCCTTTGGGCTGGAGAAGTATAAGAAGTGTTGATAAACCAAGGTACCTGGTGCTGAGAAGAGTAGAACAGAGGACACGACTTGGTCTGGGAGGTTAGGGAGGCCTCTCTAAGAAGGTGACATGACATGTGGGAGCTAAGACCTGAAAGAGGCCTTATCAGAGGGAGGTGAGTTTTGGCACAGGCCACAAGTTGAGCAAAGACCCTAAGGCTAAAGTGTTTGGTGTGTTTGAGAAACAGGAGGAGGGTCATTTGTGAGTCCAAAATTTAGACTCTAGAAAGTGGAAACAGATGAGGGTAGAGAGGTGGGCAGGAACAGACCACACAGCACCTGAGGATGGTGGGGAGACAGTGGGATTTTATTCTAGGTGCAGTGAGAATTGTAGAAGTGATTAAACAAGAAAGAGTCATCATCTCACTTAAATTTATAAAAGACTTGTAAGTTTCCCTCTCAAATTCATGTTCACCCAGAATCTCAGAATGAGATCTTATTTGGATATGGGGTTTGGCAGATGTAATTATTCAAGATGGGGACGTATTAAGACTATGGTAGGTCCTAAATCCAATGACTGGCATCCTTATAAAAAGGCCATATGAAGACAGAGGAAGAGACTGGGTGATGCATCTACAAGCCAAGGAATGCCAAGAGTTGCTGGCAGCCACCATAAGCCTAGAGAGAGGCAGAGAACATATAGATGCCCCCTTAGAACATCAAGAAGGAAAGAACCTCGCCTACACTTTGATTTTGGACTTCTAGGCTCCAGAACTGGGAGAGAATAAATATCTGTTGTCCTAAGCCACCAGGTTTATGGCTGTGTTACAGCAACCACAGGAAATATTAGAGAAATTGACTACTTGGAGGAGAAGGGCTGTTGGGATTGGGTAGAGGTGACAGGAGGAACACCAGGGAGTTGGCTGGGGTAGTATCCAGATGGGAGATAGCAGGGGCCAGGGTGTGGAAAAGTGGGCAGCTCCATAAGTAATGAATTCCAGAAACAGAATCAGTAGGACCTATTAAGTGCATATATTTAGTTCTGTGGCTCACGCATGGTGAGTGCTCAGCCCACAGAGGCCAAGGTCAACACACTTGGCTTGTTTAACACCAGCCTAGACTGGTAGAGGAGGGAACCCCCTGCTCACACCCACCTCGTGGTGCCCTACCTGCCAGCATCTTGCGAGATAGTCACCGACACATCCAGGCCCAATGTAGTGACCCTCTTACATACAGCATCCATGTCGATGATAGAGTCAATGCTTTCAGGCCCATCCTCCACGCAGCACTGGGAGCCAGGGCAAAAGCGGCAGTTGTCCAGCCCTTTGTAGCCCTTGTTGTGCCCACACTTCTCCAGCGTGACTGTGGTAGCCATACCTGACACACCCACATGTACCACCAGCTGCAGACAGACAGGCAGGACTTAACAGGGTCTGTCCATAGGACTGGGGGATCCTCCCTCCCCTGCCAAAGAGAAGGCAGCATCCTCACTAGGCTCTACCAAGGCTTATGCTGTTTCTGACTTCTTGCTCCTGGAATATACCCTGCAGTCACTCTTGCAGAAAGGTCTGCTAAGCGAAACATGCAAGGATGTGAAACATGCAAAGATGTTCATCGAAGCTTTGTTAATATAATCAAATAGTGGAACAACTTAATCAGCCATGTGTAAGGTTGGGGTAAATTACCAACTACTTATGTAGCTGTTAAAATGCCCAAAGAAATTCTATAAGGAATGCCAAGTGCAATATGTCTTAAAGATCATTCCTTATAGAAATCTAGCCTAAAAATAATCAAAGATGTAATAATCTCTCAATGGTCACTTCAATGTTATTTATAAAAGTGAGAAAAAACATGGAAACAAGTAGCACACCTAATAATAGAATGGTTATTTACTAATAATTACCCATTGATAAAAATGTTTAGGGAGAATTTTTAATGACCTATGTGACTAAATGCTCATGATAAAATATTTATAAAAAGCGAGACACCAAATTGAATACAGTTTAACTTCAACTATCAATTATTGGTTTACATGCTTATGCATAGAATGGGCACAGTAAGAAAATATGTGAACATTTAAAATACAGGGAGACATGTACCACAAATGTGGCTACTGAGATGTGGCTGGTACAAATCAAGATGTATAGTCAAGTGTAAAACACACCAGATTTCAGAGATTGGGCACAAAAAAAGAATGTAAAATGTCTCATTAGCAATTTTTTTTTAATGTCGATTACATGTGATCAGAGCGGGAACAAAGCCACACAAATCATCCTGGTGTGGGGCGCCCACCTGCAGGTCCTGATGAGGAAGCACCTGCCTTCGCCCCACTCACCTGTGGGCTATGCTTCTCCCACAGGGCCGGGATGAGCCTCTGGACTGTCTTGTACTCAACTGGAATCTCATACACATGCAAGTCCACACTGTCGCCAAGGCCCAGCTTCTCCAGCTCCTAGAAGTGAGAGGAGAGGGAGTGTCCTGGCATTAGGTGAGGGCTGTAGGGACAGTGGGTACCCTGGGGATAAATAGAAAACAGCTAGGGCTTCTGACTCTATGCAGAACATGGGAAGACTAGTGTGCCAGTCCACTCCAAAGCTCTTCCCCCACCCTCTTGCCCCTCCCACTCTCCTCAAACTCTGTGCACGTCCATGAGCGGTGGTATGATACTGCAGCCTCTGGTTTGAACCCTGCCTGTGTGACCATGGGCACGTTACTTATTCTCTCCAAGCCTGTTTCCTCATCTCTAAAATAGGCATAAAAGAGTACTTACCTTGCAAGGTGGTTAAAGAATTAAATGAACGAATTCACAATAAGAGGTCCAAGCAATGCTTGGCACATTACAGGTGCTCAAATGACATTGCCCGGTGTTACTAATGTTTTGGTTGTTGTTTCACTTTCTCCTCTGTTACGCCTGATAAGAACTATAAACGTGGTGCGTCTAGGTACATAGCAAGGTCTCAGTATACATTTCTAGAGGGATCCAAGTGCTTACGGAGCACCTAACCATATGAGGCACAAGGTGGTTTAAGAATGTCATGAATTATATACAAAAATGGGCTATAGATCACTGCAAGTGTACTTTTCTAGGGAAACACTGAAGCTTTCCTCAGATTCTCAATGTGCTCGACCAAGGGTCTGCCTGTTAACGCCTTGCAGGCAGAGGCCACCACCTTGCTGGCCTAAGGCACACACATAGTAGGCTCAGAATCAAATTTGCTGGAGGAACAGTGATTCTGCCAGCCCCAGTACCCAGAGGTGGGCAGAGAAGTTTGGGGATAAAGTTTTAGACTCAATATGAAAATATGAGTATTCTTCATAGTAAAATGCTCCAAATAATGATTTAGGTAGGGCTGTTTCATATTATTCTCAGATTTCATGCAGTGGTTTTAAAATGCTACCACTGTCGCACTTTATCCAGTTCTGTGGGCGGGTCCCAGGAGAAGCATTTTTTGTGACTGGCCTTGCTGAATTTGCTGTAGGTGAGTTCTTGTCTCTTGCAGTGGCTTCTATCCATGTCACAACTCTGCACCCAATCACTGTAGTTACTTTGGAGAATATCCAATGCCTGGAAAGGCAGGTCCTACCTTACTGGTAGAAAACCATAAATTACACCCCAAAGAGGGTGCATCAGGTTACCTGGAGACAAGGACACTTTGAGTGTGAGTGGGGCATGGTGGGACAGGGGAGGGATTCTCAAATGTCAATGCCAGGAACTGGGATACTGTCCCTCTGGCCAAGCCCAGTGACATGCAGAACCAGGAAGGCCTCCCCCAACCCCAAGAAATCCCACAGCCTGACAGATGAGGGCAGAGTGCAAACCTGCACCCCAAATACTGGTGTATGAGTGCACTGCACAGTGCTGCTGGGGCAGATGGCTAGAGAGACAAGTGGGCTGTTTTTGTGTAAAACTGATTTTAAAACACTTAAAATATGCTAAAGAATAACTTTATAAAATATTTCACTTCTCCCACAATTATTTTTCTCTGTCATTCATATCTTTGCTCTTTGTGCTCCCTTTTCATCTAAGCCTCAGCTTCCTGGACTGTGCAAAGAGACCAGGGGGGATATTCTTTAAAGGGTTTGAGGGTTTGTAGACAATGCAGGCACATGCTTGCCAGCATGCAACTGCAATTTCTATGCGACTGACTGTATTGCTTTTCATACATCAAATCTCTGAAGTGTTGGAGGTTTTAGATCTGTGATCACCATTTCAGCTCCCCAATTTCATAAACATTTACCCACTTTCTGCACACTGAACACTGCAGTGATTACTTTGGTCAGACAAACATAAACAGACCACTGTTTGCTTGGGGTTTGCTGGATATACCAGGGTTTTGTTTGGTAAAATGATTTGGAGACCAAGTCCCACCATCTCCCATCCCACACTGCCCCAGCCTCCTGACCCCCAAGGCAGAATCTAAAATCACATCATGCCCTTTTCCTGTTCCCACCCTGCTGTGGCTCCCGCTATGCTCAGAATAAGATTCTAAATCCCATCATGGCCCACAAAGCCTTTCGGGGTCCGGGCACCACTAACTCCCTTGTTTTCTCCCATCACCCCTGTTTTGCTCAACTCCCCTTCAGCATCAGGTCTCCCACATACCCGCCCATTCCCACCTCAGAACCTTAGCACCATCTATTCTGTCTGCATGGAATACTCTTTCCCTCGCTCTCCATTCAGTTGACTCCTCCTTTGCCTTCCTGTCTCAGCCTCCTCTCCAGAGAAGGCCTCGGGATGCCCAACCCCCTTTACATACTCTCTTACCCTACAGGCTGGTGTCCTTGCTACTGCACAGGATGTGCACACAGGAGGTGCTTGTTGAATGTCAGCTAATCAGCTGAGCAGCTCAAGCTTGGACTGCAAACACACACAGACCTAGGTGACCCCGGACACTTATAGGACCCTCCTAAGGGTGCCTTACTTTCCTCAACTGTAAATGGATTTTTGGACTAGCTGCTAGCTGAGACCCCTCTTTTCTACATTTAAAAGTAGCTCCTCACTATTCACAATCTCCATAAATTAGAGAAAGCTCAAATATCCATCAGTGGATGAAAGGATAAACAAAGTGTGGGCTCTTTACATAGAGGAATATTACTCAGCCATAAGAAGGAGTGAAGCACTGACTCTGTAACATGGATGAAAACTGAAAACATGATGCTGAGTAAAAGAAGCATCACAAAAATCCACAAGCATGATTCCATTTACATTAAATGTCCGGAGCAGGCAAATCCACAGAAAGCACATTAGTAGTTGCCAGGGGCTAGGGGAGAGTGGATGGGAGTGACCACTTAGGGGACAGGGTTTCCTTTTGAGGTGATGGAAATGTTCCAGAACTAGATAAGAGGTGGTAGTTACACAACACTGTGAATGTGCTAAATGCTACTGAATTAAACACTTTTAAAATGGTTAGTTTTATATATAAATTTAATCTCAATTTTAAAAAACTAGCTCTTAATTGCATGAATGGTAGAGGATAAGAGGCAGGAGTGTGGCCTCCAGAGGTGACCAGATTTGTTCCTCTCCACACTCACTGGCTTTGTGACCTTGGGCAAGTGACTCACCCTCTCTGTGCTGTACTGTTAATCCCTCATCTGTAAACAGGATTAACAGTAGTACCCACAGCATAGGGAGAAAAAACAAAATAATACACATGAAAGGCATGGCACCTAAAAAGCACTCAAAATATGCAAACTTAACTATATTTTTAAATGTAAATGTGCTTCCTTAAAAAAAAATAATAGTACCTTCTGGCTAAAATGGAGTCATAGGACTCGAATTTACTGTTTTGTCTGGAACCACTAGTGGAAAAATAGACAAAATGTGTAAATAATGTTTTCAGACAAAATGTATAAAATAACGTTTTAGTTGAGGAGTCAAAGCTGAGGTTCTAGAAAGGGTAAAATGGCTACAATTTGCAGAGTCAAGTCCCAGAGAGAAGATAACTGGAGGCAGAGAGATGAAAGAGAAGGGGAGAAGAGGGGAGAAAATGCTTGTGGTGGGGGGAGATACAGAGAGACAGATGAATACTGATCCAGAGATCTTTTAAGGGTCTTTTGGTGGGCACATATGTGTATGTTGAGGCCAGAGAGAGAGCTACTTGAAAGTATCAGAGGGACCAACCCTCAGA
Source organism: Macroglossus sobrinus (assembly GCA_004027375.1). Taxonomy (NCBI): domain Eukaryota; kingdom Metazoa; phylum Chordata; class Mammalia; order Chiroptera; family Pteropodidae; genus Macroglossus; species Macroglossus sobrinus. The sequence goes on from PVKZ01000214.1 coordinate 634,188, forward strand.
GCTCACACGGGGCTAAGAATACTTGGTGTCCTCACCAGCCAGAATGGAAAAACATAAGGAAGTGGGGGAAAATTGGCCCTGGGAATAAAGACTGCTCTGGTTCTGCCTAATAAAGCTTAATAGCAAGCCTCGAAAGCATGAAACTGTTTCCAGCAACTTAACAGTTAATATCCCAGAACAAAGCTCAAGGACATTTAGAGGCAATACAAAAGTATTCAGCATGCCACAAGGGGAAACTCACAATGTCTGGCATGAAACTGAAACTTAGCAGGCATGCAAAGAAACAGAAAATTACCATCCAGAACAAGGTGGAAAAACAATAGAAACAGGCCCAGCAACAACAGATGGTAGAATGATAAAATAGGCAGAAAAGGACATTAAAACAGCTAGCATATTTCTTAAAAAGCCAGAGAGATGAATGTTTGAAGCCACCTCACTCCAAGTCCAGATCCCAGCTCCACACTTCAGAGCTGTATTGTTAACAGCCCAAATACACACACCCACTCAGATCTATACACACCTGAGAAAACACATAGCATTTATTTTTACATCAGCTGTATCCTTTGGCAACTATGTGTTCTCCACTCAGCAGGTGGTTTTAAATATCTAGCTATATTGTTACACGTAGATCCTCTTCATTCCTTTTTCCCTCCTGCATAATATTCCATCTCAGAAATTAGCTATACATTTAAACATTCTCCTACACTGGGATATTTAAGTGGCCTCCAATTTTCCTCAATTATAAGCCATGCTGTGGCAAATATCCTTGTGCACATTATTGCACAATGTATAAGGCATAAAAGCTAAGAAGTAGCCTTGCTGCATGGCAGGATCAGTACCTATTTATAAGTGATACTGTCAAATTAAAGCTGCTTTCTGACCTCAGACTCAGAATACATTAGAGACAGGGGAAAACTTTAAGGTTTATAAATGAGTCTTCTCCTAATTCCTAAGAGGATACTCAGCTCTTTTCTGTCTTAAAAACATATTCAATGACACCAAAAGCACAGACAATAAAAGAAAAAAAGATAAATTAAACTTCACTAAAGTAAAAAAAAAAACACTTTTTTGTAAAGGACACAATAAACAGTGAAAAGACAGCTCGTGGAATGAGAGAAAATATTTGTGAATCACATATCTGACAAGGAATCAATATCTGGAATATATAAAGAATGACTACAATAACAACAACAAAAAACCCTCCACTAATAACCCAATTTTAAAACAGGCAAAGGAGATAAACATTTCTCTAAAGATATATAAATGACCATTAACATACATACGAAAAGATGCTCAACATGAAGAGTCATTAGGGAAATGCAAATCAAAACCATGAGATGCCACTTAACATCCACCAAGATAGGTTTTTTGTTTTTGTTTTTGTTTTGTTTTGTTTTTAAGAAAAATAACAAGTGTTAGCAAGGATGTGGAGAATCTAGAACCTTTGTGCACTGTGGTAGGAATGTGAAATGGTGCAGCTGGTGTGGAAAACAGTCTGGCCATTCCTTCAAAATATTAAACATAGAATTATCATATGACTCAGCAATCCTACATCAAGGCATAAACCCAAAAGAATTGACAGCAGGGACTTGAACAGATATTCATATACCCATGTTCACATTTGGTTAATGTTCACATGTCCATCAACTAATGACTAGATAAACAAAATGTGGTATTTACATACAATAAAATATTATCTAACCCTTAAAAAGAAAGGAAATTCTGACACATGCTACAACATGGATGAACCTCAAAAACATTGTGCTGAGTGAAATAAGACAGATACAAAAGCACAAATACTGTATGATTCCACTTATATGGGGTCCCTACAGAAGTCAGATTCACAGAGACAAAAAGTACAATGCTGGATGCAAGGGGCTGGGGAAGGGAGAATGGGAGTTAGCGTTTAATGGGGACAGAGTTTCAGTTTGGGAAGATGAACATGTTCTGGAGATGGAGATGGTGATAGTTTCACAACAATGTGAATGTGCTTAATGCCATTAAACTGTGCACGTAAAAATAGTTAAGATGGTAAATTTTATATTATGTATATTTGACCACAATAATAAAATGACTTAGAAGAAAAATTTTAGATTATATTTACCTTCTTATCTAGTTATAGAGAAAAAGCAATCTTGATATAATGTTAACATGTGGGGAATCTGGGTATGAAGAAGACTTCTTTGCACTATACTTATAACTTGTTAAAAAACTTTTCTTTTTTAGTGGAATGGAGACAAACTGGTTGCTTTCCCTCCTGCCCCGCCACCACCCCAGCCAGGGATGAGAGGAAGTCTCCAGCAAAGGCTTCATCTTGGCACAGGGTAAATCATCTCATCTGTCCTTACACCCCAACAATCATGACCCCAGTTATTCTTATCCTCCTGTTCCTTACTGCTCAAAATTTTCCTGCCCCTCCCCACCCCCCACTCCCTGTGTCTTTTTCCAGTGGCCTATTTTCTGTTAACAGAAAATAGGCTGAAAGTCCAGGAATTAAAAGAATCCATCTCTTAGGCTGTCTGAGGACTTTGTTCAGAGTTTCAGAGAGTTGTCCCCAAACTGATTCCCTCACAAGACCAAGCAAATAAATTTGGTGGCACCAACTCTGAAGGCAGAGAGACCAAAGTTGCTGCTAATTTGATTAGTGCCCAATCCAAGGAACCCTCTCTGGGGAACAGAAACCCTCCCGGTGGCCATTATGACATGTGATGTGTCAAGGTGGGATGCCTGGCTCAGGGTGGTAGATCTTCCCTACCAACCCTCTGTGCCCCCTTCTCTAGCATTAGCAGGATGGCTACTTGCCCATGTTAAATCTTAGTGGTAGGAAATGAGCTGGCATCACCATGGAATCATGGAATGAGTCATTGTCTTGACCTAACCTTTGCTCCTCTTGTCCTCTGGGTGCCCACCTAGACCCTCCCCAACTGGGGGAAAAAAACTCAAACTATCAGTGTTAAAGATATGCACATATCTCATGGACAGCAGCCCCACAGTGAGGCACTGAAGACCCTGATGGGAGCGTCCATGCTACTTTATTCTTAGGGAGCAAACCCTGAAACCCCCCAGTGCCAATATCAATGGGAGGAGGGGCAGAGTCAAGAAAAGAGCCAGTTGCTCCCCTGCACCAATGGAGCCTGAGCAAAAGCAACCAGCACACGGGGGCAGAGAGGCTGCGGTGCATTTTCAAGACCAGGCAAAACTCCTCTCTGGTGACTGACAGCAGGATGACAGCTGCTCCTGGGTAAGAATAGAGAGATAGGTGGGAATGTTTTGGGTGGATGGCAATGTTCTCTGTCTGATCGAGGTATTGGAGACATGGACATATTTTTCTCCAAAATGATGAGAACACTGAAGATCAGTACGTGTCATTTCATAAAATTTAGTACCCAGTTTTAAAAAGAGAAATGGAAGGTGAAAGCAGCTATAAAGTTTATCAAGTTACGAGAAATGAGTGGCCCATAATCTCATTAAATGTGTTGCCTGTGAACACTTTGTTCCAACAGGGCCAAACAGTTCTCTTGGGAGGCCAGCGGTGCACCCCAAGTCCCATAACACTTTGCAGCAAGTGCTGAGCACACACCGTGAAAGGAAGGGAATGGGCGCCCCAGACAGTGCATTGTCTATACCCTGTCTACCTGACAAGACCCTGCTGCACGGCTGACCGATTCCCTTGACCCCACAACAAAGACCCCCTTTGTTCCCTGCTTAATATCCTTAGCAGGTCTGTCTAGACTCACTGTGGCAATAATTGTCCCGTGATGTCACCAGGACCTGTGACCTGGCTCCTCCTAAGCCTCCAGGGCAGGGAATGCTCCACACGGCCACAAGCCAAGGGAGTCCTAGTCCTTGGCACCTACCTGGGCCTCTTAGGAAGACAGACAAGCAGCTGGTATCCTACACCACCTGGGAGAGATGGGACATGTGAAAAACACAGTCCCTCCTGCAAAAGGTGCTGAGGAGCACCATCCTGGAGAAAGATGAAAGTGGGGGTCACTCCTCAGTCCCCACAACTCCCACCTCCTGATGTGGCTGGTTGGAAAGAGTTCACTCTCCACTGGGGAGCAGTTCAACCAGGGCAGGAAAAAGGAAGGTCAGATAGGGGTAGGGTGGGAATGAAAGAGAGATGAAGAGAGATAAGTGGAGAGGGAGGGAGAGACTGAGACTTAAACAGAGGCCAAGAGAAACAGAGAGACAGAGACAGAAGGGAAGAAAGACAAACAGAAACAGAGATGGAGAAAGATACAAAGAGAAGATGACATAGACACACAAATTGAGAAAGACAGACAGAGACCCGCAGAGTCCAAGAGAAACTGAAAGAGACAGAATTGGGGGACAGTGGAGAGGAAGATAAGTGGGGAGGGAGGGAAAAGGGGAGAGACAGACAAGGAGAGGTTAGCTGGTCCCTGAGAGGAGGGGCTCCTATAGATGGCAACTTGGGCTTCTGAAAAATCAGTTGGGACAGGAAGTAATGCTGCTCGCTCTAGATAACCAAGCCCCACCTCAGCTGACAGACATCAGCTGCTCCTGCAACTCAAGTCTGGACCACACCAAGCACACTCGAAGCCTATCTTCTTGAGATAAGTTTGACCCATCCAATTAATACACTCTTCATGGGCAAATCTGTTACATCCAGGGCAAATGAGAAGCACACATGGCAGCTCAGAGCAACCCCAAGGTGGATCTCACAGATGCTGAGCTGCGCAGAAGACATGGGACCCCAGCCAATTCCATTAACACAAGAGTTCTAGCACGGGCAAGATTCACCTGCAGTGTCAATAAAGTCAGCAGAGAGATTTATACCTGGCTGGGGTGCGGGGTGTAGCTGGGAGGGCTACAAGGGACTTCTGAAATGAGGAAGAACAGGGAAAGGGCTGGAATGTTTTAGATCTTGATTCAGACGCGGGTGACATGCACGTGCATAAAATTCCACGGAGTTTATACCAGTGCGTGCATTCTAAGGATGTCTGAGCCACTTCAGTTTTTTAAAAGGAAGAAACAATCAGTTCTGGGCAGGCTGTCATCTTTTTAGCCTGGGAATGGTGGAGAATCCTTTCTTGTTCCACAAACTCGAGGAAGAAAATTGAAAGTCTTTTAGAGGTGGGGTCTGGAGAGATGACCAACTAAAATAGAAGGGATATTTCCCCTCCAGCAGCAGGATGAAAAGCTGCCATCCATGCCATCCCAGTCCCAAAGCTCAAAGGGATTTCCAAAGATTGTTTAATTGATTTTTCTCCTATTTAGATGCAGATCATCGTGTCTGGGCTTAGGAATTCAGACACACGGCTTTGTGTCCACTCAGCCCCGTGAAGGCTCTGGTCTGAAACTCGCACAAAGCCAGACACACACGTCTTCAGAAACACGCTGTTTCTTTTTTGTTTGGGGCTCCAGGGAGCGGGTGTGACAAGCAAAGTCTCGGACATGCTCCCATCTGCAGGGTCCTGGGGACCCTGTCCCTCTCTCCCTCTTGCAAAGTGGAGTGAAAATTTTTTTTAAAAAGGAAAATGGTCAAAATGTTTGAGGTCTGGACTAGGGGGTGATAAAAAAGGTGGGGGGCCCTAATTAGGGGTTGACCCATCAAAGTTTCAACTTGGATTTTTCTCAAAATTCAAGGCTCTGGAGTGGAAATCAGGCAATGCTTTAAATCAAGCAGCTAATGGGCTAGGATTAACTTGAGTTTGGCTCTGGTCTCTGCAGATCTGATTTATATAAGCAGAAAACGTTTCTCTTTCTCTCTGCCCATTGTTCCCCAGTCTATCCAAATGCCCCATCTGACAAAGAAAATAGAAGGCTCATTGGCTGATACCCTGCTCAGGACAGTGGAAAAGACTTCCCCGCAAACTGCAACTTTCTCCTACCCCAGCTGCTAGGAGGCACCAGTGAGGGTCACTGCACCCCCTCTACATCCCCTAATATTTCCACCTGGTCCTCTTCCAACCTGGCTGGGGCATAAGGCAATTCTGAGGCAATGCCATTCTGGTTTTCTGGCTTTGTGACTTTAAATAACTCTCTCTAAGCCTCAGTTTCCTAATCCATAAAGAGGGTGCATGAATAACTGCTCCTAACCAAGCAGGGGCTGATAGGAAAATCTGGAGTGCTGGGCTGTAGAAAATGCTTGGCTCAGAGCAGTGCTCAACGCATGTAAGCTACAGCAGTTGCTATCTGGGAAAAAGTACACATCAGACTGAAATTATTTCGCAGGAAGCTTCACAGATGTTCTTGTCATAGATTCCTTCCTTTCCTTGGTGCCAAATATTTCCAGTGGGATCCCAACCCCAAGCCTGATTGCTACCCTCTGGATCCTAGTTACCTGGACTGCAATCCAGCTGGCATTCACGGTGTGCTCCCCAAAAGGGCCAAACCCTGAAAAAACAGTAAAAGCATCATGTCACTGCAGAGTGGCCCTTCCTAGCCTGCCCAAAGCCAGGCCGCTGCTCTACCCGGAAGAAAGGAGCAGGGAGCTGCAAGAGCTCCCTTGGGGCCTGTCCCTAGTTCTGTGGCATACCCATTGGGTGCCTCGGAGCTTCCTCCTCCCGCACGAACTTTTGTCTGCTCTTAACTGAAGCTGTATGTCCTTTCTGTCCTCACCTTCACCTGACTCTCATGCACAGCAAAAGGCCAGGGGCCTCCTTTTGCTCCAGTAAAGGCTGGCCTTGCTCCTTTTTCAACTTCTTCCACTGTCCTTGACCCAGCATATAATTATTTTATCACTGTCTTCCTATGGGGCCTCGCCCCATTCTAGAAATGCAAGGGGGCTGTAGGTGCTCCTTGAGTCACTGAATGGAGGATGGCTCTTAAGGGATGCATGTGGTGTCTCTCAGGCCAGGCTGTCCAGACACCATCCTATCTCTTTCCTCTCCACTTGCTCAAACTCCAGCCTCATTTACAAATCAAGACAGTCACCTGGAAAGGTGCTAAGTGTTCTGAATGCACTGTGGTATTCAGCTTACTGCATCCCCTTTTAGGCATGGGTATTTCCTGGGCTTATTTTACAGAAGTGAGGCTGAGGCCCAGAGAGGTGAAGCCAGCTGCCCAAGGTCAGAAAGTGAGAAGATGAAAGATCTGGGATTTAAATACAGACCCATGAGTCCATAGCTTGCTTACCTCTTCATCACCCTGTCACCCTGTCACCCTGTCTAAAAAATAAGCATCTCCAAGAGAGGCTGCACTGGAAGTGTGGGTTATTCCAGCTGCGCCAAGGGTCCCAAGTGGTGTCTAGCCCTGGGAGGGATGCTGTGCCCTAGAACATCAGGTTCCCCCTCCCCACACCAAGATGAGTCAGGACCTCTCCACTCCCTCCCTTTTCAGCAGCATGGACTTAATAGAAGTCCCAGTTCAGACACTTACAAACAGGGTGACCTCTGTGAGCCTCAGTTTACCCATCTGCAAAATGGAGATCATTTGCATGTCATGAGTTTATGCAAGGAAAACACCCCGTTGGGTAGCTGCCTGCTTAGTTAGCACTAGAGCAACAAATAACTAGATACAGGAGGGCTGCAAGGGGCGGATGACCCTTCCCCCAATTACAGACACCTGTTAGTCACGTGAGTGGCTTCTTCTATCTTCCTGGGAATTACAGGACCAGTCCCACCCTCCCAGGCCACATCACATTTGTGTGAACCTTAGCCCAATTTCCCACCCCGGCCCCTTCCAACGGCGTGTTAAAATGACCCCCCAGTCTCAGGCCCGGCGGAAGTTAATGCCCACGTGGCCACGAGGTGGAGTTTCTTCGAGAAGAAACAGTTTCGGGGAGTTGGTGACAGCGGGGTTAGGGCTCACCTACAAACAGCCCAGGCGGAAAAGATTTTGACCAAGACTGTCCCTGGGACAACTGGGAGAGCGCCAGGCACCCAACGTCCCCCGAGCTTCACCTGGTCTGCCTCGCGAAGGCAGCCCCCGCTTAGCGCAAGGCTCAGTGAGCGGTGGCTGGCAGAAGGTTCATCTGTCACCGGGGCACTTCCTGCCCGCAAATCGGCCTTTGTCCCCATGGGGCCGGGGGTGGGGACAGGCCTGACCTCGGGAGGGGCGAGAAAGAGGAGTCCAGTCCAGCCCAGCGGCCAGGCTGACAAAACAGGCAGGTACCGGAGGGTCACTACCCGTGTTCACCCAGCAAAGTAAGGCCAGAGGGGCCTGCTCTGCGCGGGGCACTCGACCGGATCCCCACGCCCCTGCCTGCCGCGACCGTGACCCTGGAACGACAAGGGCTCCCCTTCACTTTCTACGTCGCGCGGACCGAGCTGGGCTCCCGTGGGCGATGACATCTTCCAAACCTGGCACGACTTCCAACACCTGTCCCCGCCGGGCCACCGCTGCCCTCCCGTTCCCGCTAACCCCTGGAGCCGCCTGCCCCGCCCCGCCCGGGCCGCCGCCATCAGCGCGTACCCGTCACTACCACCGCCTTCCGGGGTTGCTCCATGGCGCTCAGGTAGCGCCTTCGACCCGCTTGAGTCCGAACTGGCAAGTTCTACGCCGCAGCGGCAGCCGCCGGGCCCGGGGCCACGCCCGGGTCCCGCCGCCCGCCCCGCCCTCCAAGTCCAGCCCCGCCCCCGGCCGGGCCTCTCGGCGTGCGCGGCCCCGGGCCCGAGACACAGCATACGCAGCCCGAACCCCAGAGCTCCGCTGGGGGCTCGCGGTTACGTACCCATACTCAGCCTCAGTGCCATAGGGTGTGGCCAACCTGAACTCTGTGAGTCAGGCGCTGGGTACGAGCCAGTGATTTATTCCACAAATGTTCACTGAGTGTCTGCTATACGCCTATGGTGGTGAATTATTTGGGGCCTTTAACTTTCCTGTGTTCAAGGCTCCGTTATTCACCCCATTTTACAGATGAGGAACCTGAGGCACAGTTCGAAAGGCCACTCGGCTGGACCCTCCTGGGGTCATAGAAATGGCATTCAGGCAAGAAGGTTGATCTGGGGAACGGAATAGAAAAGTGAAAACCTGGGTGGTGCCAGAAGGTTCTCTGCAGACTCTTATGTTGCTAAGGAGGCTGATGCGGCTCAGATACCTTACCCTCCCCTTCCTCCACCTCCCCATACTCACCCCACTCAACAGTGGTCCTCCAAGGGCCTAATACAGTCCCACCCCAGGGCCTTTGCACTTTTGTTCCCTCTGCCTGGAGCATGCCCTGCAGGTACCTCAAACCTAGCTGCTGCTTCTCCATGGCTCAGATAGAAGGTCACCTCCTCCTAGTGGCCCTCCTACCCTCCCTGGCTCAAATCACCACTAGCACCCCTGCCCCACTCCGCTCATCTCATTTCCTTATTTCATCCTCTTCATAGTTGCAATCACATTCAGAAATTATTCCATTGTAGGCACTGCTTTTTACATTTATTTCCCATTTCCTCTAACATAGAGGTTAAGATTTCCATGCCAAAGGCATGTCTCCATTACAGCGGTGTCCCTGCACCCAGTATGAGCCTGACACACAGTTGGTCCCCCACCAACATTCATTAGAGGCCAGAATTGCTCCAAAACCAACCAGAAAAATCAAGCCGAGTTTCTATCCACATCCTCTGTAACAGCGCTGGACCTTGGATTGGGGTCACTGACATCTCATAGGAAGCAGCCTTGGGACCCGATTAGCCAGGGTGCTTATAAAGGACCATCTGCCCCTCTCCTGAGCCTTAGAATACCCGGGCAGAAGTCTCTGGACTGCCCTGTAGCCCTAAGCTCAGACTGTAGGTCACACACTCAGTCGCTATTTTGGTCTCTGGAAGCTTCAGGTAGAATTCAGACAATTCAGAGCTGGCCTGGTCTGGCTGTAGGAGTGAAACCCAAACCAAGTGGGAGAAGAGAACAGAATAAAATCTCACCCAGAATCAGGTTTTATAGCTCAAATATGTAATGTGTCTGGGATGTGAAGAGAGGTTAAGTCAGTGTGTGTTTCATTTCCACCAACTGCACCAGAAATAAAGGGAGGAAACTGATAATTCCCGGAGTCAGCGCTGAGAAAGAGAAACTGAGTCCTATGCTGCTGCCAAGAGTGACTGGGGGTAAAGGCTCATGTTCACTAATATCCAAACCACCTACAGATCCTGTTCAAGTGTTTTACTAGGGTTCTCATTTTTAATCTCCCAAAACCCTTGGAGGGAGGGACTATTCTTAACCAATTTTGCAAGTGAGGAAACAGACCCAGAGCAGCTAAGCCACTTGTTCCAGGTCACATATGGGAGCAAGAGCACATGGGCATGTACTTAGGGGAGGACAAGCAAAGCCAAATAATTCCTGGCCGGAGCTGCCAAGATGTGTGCTCAAGGATCAGTTTTGCAACAGTGTAATGATTAATGTAGCACTCTTGGTAGGATAGATAAAAGGTCAAGAATGAAGATGGAGGACTGGGGGCGGGGGCATGGTGGAAGCAAGATGGCTACATTGGAAACCCAAGTGCAATAAAATAGTGCAGATGCAGTGGAAAAAAGTTTGGCAGTTACTTGATAAGTTAAACATAATTACCACAGGCCCCAGTAATTCCATGCCTAGGTAAAAACTGAAAACAACTGAAAGTATTAAGTGTTCAAATACTTGTGCATAAATGTTCATGACACTTCACAATAGCCCAAACATGAAAATATGTCCATCAAGGGATGACTGGATAAACAAAATGTGATCCATCCATACCATGGATAATGACTTAGCCTTAAAAATGAACAAAGTTCTGATATATGCATAGATGAACCTTGAAAACACCATACCAAGTGAAGGAAGCCAGTCACAAAAGGCCACATAGTGTATAATTTCATCAATATGAAATGTCCACAATAGCAAATACATAGACAGAAAGATTAGTGGTTGCCAGAAATGGGGGATGGGGATGGAGAGTGACTGCTCATGGAGATGGGGTTTCCTTTTGAAGTGATGAAATAATTTGGAATTAGATAAGAGATGATGGTTACATAACGTAGTGAATATATTTAATGCCACCGAACTGTACACTTTTAAATTGTTTAAGTGGTCAGTTTTATGTTATGTATATTTTATCACAGTTTTTAAAAAGCTAGTGTGGAAACATTTATGGAATGGAAAACAAATGTTAAGAGAAAGACAGACACACACATATGTATTTGCAAAGGCAGCAAAAATCTCAGGAAGGAAGAGTAAGAAATTGGTAACATGGGGCCTTTGAGGAGAGAACCAGAATGTGGGAAGAGGAGGTGAAAGTGGGGGTGGAGGGGAGGTACCACCAATATTTCTTGCATCATGTACATACATTGGCTACTCAGAAATAAATACAATACAGACCCTTTCTTTTTTAAAAAACAATACGAGTTTTTTAATTGTAGTAAAATACACATAACATAAAATTTACTATTTTAAGTGTACAATTCAGTGGTATTAAATTCATTCACATCGTTGTGTAATCAATATTCATCTTGCAAAAGTGAAACTCTATTTCCATTAAACACTAACTCCCCATCCCCTTCCCTCAGCTCCTGAAACTCACGCTTCTACTTTCTATGAATCTGACTATTGTAGGTATCTCATATAAGTAGAATCATATAGTATTTGTCTTTTTGTTATTGGCTTATTTCACATAGAATAATGACCTCAAGTTTCATCCAGGTTGTAGCAGGTGTCAGAATTTCCTTCTTTTTTAAGGCTGCATAATATTTCGTCATGTGGATGGACTACTTTTTGCTTCTCCAACTATCCACCAATGGGCACTTGGGTTGCTTCCACCTTTTGGCTACCATGAATAATGCTGCTCTGAACATGGGTGTGCAAATAACTCTTAGAGACCCTGTTTTTAATTCAATTCTTTCCGCTACTCAAATTTTATAACTTCTTTTTTTTAGAAGCAGTTTAAGACTGACACAAAGTTGCAAAAAAGTAGTACAGTTTCCATGAACCTTTAAATCACTCTCTCCAGAAATGCTTTATTTTACTAAACTATTGTCAAAACCAGGAAACTGGCAATGCTATAATGTGATAGACTTAGGTACCACAGCTTATTCCCCAGAGTTGTTTTAAAAAAATTCATTAGTAAAGAATTGTTCCTTTTAAAATGTGTATAAATATTCTTAGGGAGAGAATGGGGGGCAGAAGTATGATGGTTAAAGCCAGCTGGCCTGGGTTCAAATTCTGCCTAGGTCCTCATGTGGCACATGCTCTCAGATGAGTTATTTCCCCATTCCAAGCCTCAGTTTCCTCAACTGTGAAATAGGAATTAAAGAGTGCTGCAAGCTTTTTATACTGAAATAAATTCTGATCTCTAGAAAACTTGCAAAGACAGCACATACTCTTCTATACCTTTTATGCAAGCTTCCTGGAATGTGAACATCTTGCATTGTCAGGTGCATTTGCACAACTAAGAAATAGACACTGGTACCTTGTTATTAACCAACCTCCTAACGTTATCTGGATGTCACCAGTTCTTCCATTCATGTCCTCTCCCTGATCAAGGACTCTGTAGAGGAAACCCTGTTGAATTTAGTCTCATCTTCCTAGTCCGCTCTGGTCTGGGACAGCTCTTTCCTTGTTGTTCATGACCTTAACAGTCTTGGGGAGAACTGGCTGGGCATGCAGGATGCCCTCGAGCTTGGTCTGTCTGCTGTTTCTATCATGATTAGAATGGGGTCATGGGTGTTTGAGAAAGATCACAGAGGTGAGATGCCCTTCTCATCTCATCATATCAGGGATTCCTTATAACCACATGACTTATCTGAGATATAATCTGGATCACTTGTTTCAGGTGATGAGTCTGGTCATAACAAATGACCACAAATTTTGTGGCTTGAAACTACGCAAATTTATTCTCTCCAAGTTCAGGAGGCCAGAAATCCAAAAACAAGTAGCAGCAGGGCCACATTGCCTCTCAAGGCGCTAGGGGAGGATCTTTTGCTATCTCTTCTAGTTCCTGGGGACTCCTAGCATTCCTCAGCTAGTGGCTAGATCACCCCAATCTCTTCCTCTGTCTTCTGTGTGTCTCAAATATCCTTCTGCCTTTCTCTTAGGAGTTGGGTTTTGGCTGCATCCTAAATCTCAGACAATAACATCTCAAGATCCTTAACTACGTCTGAAAAGACCCTTTTTCCAAATAAGGTCACATTAACAGGTCTGGGGGTTAGGACTTGGACATATCATTAGGGGTCACCTTCAACTCAATACATGTGGTATCTGTCAGGATACTACTCAAGTCTCTATCATGTTACAATTTCTTCCTTTCTCTATTCTTTAGAAGGGAGTCACTAAGTCTAGCTCACCCTCAGGGAGTGTGTGCAGGAAAGATTTACATATAATTTTTAATGAATGAAAAATATTCTGTCTAGTAGATAAATCTTAGCTTACTCAACCAGTCCACTGCTATCAGACTTTTATGTTCTTTCTGCTATTTCAGAATTGGCAACATTATGCAAGGCCTTGGCATAGAGTGTTTCCCTTTATTTGCAAGACTACCTTAGAATAAATTTCCAGAAATGGATTTCTGCGTTGAAGAGCATGAGCTTTTGTGGATTTTGAGACACTATGCCATTTTTACCCCCACTTAAAAGGAAATATATGTCTATTGGTTCCACCACAACCTTGCCAGCACTGGGTTTTACAATGGTTCCTATTTTTTTTTTTAATGAGAGAGTAGGGTGTTTTTGTGAATTTGATAGATACACATTCTTTTAAGTTTCTGCTGTCAGATATACAATTTAAACCGAAATGAAAAAAAAAGTTCACAGAGCAACCATGCATTAGTGCAGGTTCCCACAACTGCCAGAGACAGAGTCCAAACTCCAAATGGATTAAGCAATAAAGGACAACTTCTTGGGCTCCTTTAAGTGGAACATCAGACCTAATGGTATCAGATGTAGCTGGATCCTGGGTCTCAAACCATGCTTCCCTGTCCACCGCTCAGCTCTTAAGTATGCTGGATTCTTGTGTATGTTGGGTCCTGATGCCACTGGGCTTTTACTATCGCACTTGTAAATCTCACTATCTCACTAAACAGGACTATCTCATTATTTTACTATCTCCCTTTAAGCAACCTCCTTGGAAAGCACTCTTCTCCCTCATAGCCCTCAGCATCCATCCCAAGAAAGATTCTAATTGGTCTTTGTTGGTCACGTGCTCCCCCTTTAACCAATTACTACGGCCAGGGAGATGGAGAACTCTGGTCACCCCTCTGTTGAAAGGGCTGAAAAAAACCGCAGTGACTGGAGTCCACCACACGGGGTCACCCGAACAATTTTCGAAGATGAATACGCGTTTGCCAGTTGTGCAAAGGGAAAAAGCCTCTATACATAGAGAAGTCTAGAAAAGTCAGAAAGGAGTGAACAAGCACAAGATTTTCTTCCTACTTCCACCACCACATTAATATTGAGACATTTCCTGTAGCTCAGGTTCCGTTGTTTGCATCAAGGGCCCTTTACCCTTGACAAATAAGGCTTGGCTGGTCACCCTGATCCCTCTAACCCAGTTAGCACATCACTTTTGGCTGCTTACCAGCGTCCTGCGCACATCCCAGACCTTGCCAGCTCTCCTGGGAGCAGCCCTGAGCTGATGATAGATGTGACTTGGAGAATAAATTTTCCAGCTGCCCTAACCCTGGATGGGACCGCAGAGACATAAGCTCTAATGCTGTCTCCCTGAGGTCCCCAGTTGGACACTCCCCCAGTTGCCTTCTGCATGACCTACTCATAGGTGCTCCCTGCAGGGATCCTTCCCTCCCCAGTGTCAGATCTCCACCACCATTCGGGGCTTCCTGGAATCACCTCCTAAATACACTATGTGCCCTTGAGTCCTCATCTCAAGATCTGGCTTCTGCAGGAGGGTAGGACCCCAAAATAAGACATGAAAAATAACTGTTGGTTCAGGAGTAACAGATGCCTGGCACTTTACATGGGTTCCACTTTTGATCAATCCACAATGTAAATCTGATTAAAAAGATATGTTCTAACATAACGGGTAAGTTCTAAACCCGGGTACCTGTGAATATGACCTTATCTAAAATAAGGTCTTTGCAGATGTAATTAAGGATCTTGAGATATCATTATCCTATTTAACTTGGGTCTATTAAGAGAGTGTCCTTATAAGCAAAAGGAAGTTTTAGAAAGACGGAGAGAAGAAAGCACTGTGAAGATAGAGATTGGAGTGATGTGTCTACAAATCAAGGAACTGCAAGGATTGCCAGCAACCAGATGACAGGAGAGAGGCATGGGATGGATGAACTATCCTTCAAAGACTTGTGTAGGAACCAACCCTGCTCACACATTGATTTCAGATTTCTGAATCAAGTTCTATTGTTTTGAGCCACCCCGTTTGTGGCAATTGGTTATAGCAACCCAAGGAAACGAATACATCTGCATATTTATTCTGTTAACTGTCTGTCTCCCTCATGGATTCCTAAGCCCGAGGACCAGTTTTGTCAGGTTTGTTCAGTTGTTTCCAAGAGCAGACACACAGTACGTGCCCAATATATATTTATTGCATACCCACAAACTAAGTGCTTACTATATGCCCAATTCTGTCCGATGTGCTTTCACATGGCTTAACTCGTCTCATCCTCACTGCAATCTTGTAGCTGACACTTATCATTACATTTATTTTACAGGACGGCAAACTAAGGCTCAGAGGGACACGGTCAGGATTGCAACTTACCAAAAGACGTGCCTTGGATAAGGATAAACTACAATAATGAGAATTAGAATAGTAGGGGCCAGGAAGCACTTCCTGACAACCCACGTGGTCTCGGTTTCTCCACTAGCAAACTGGAAATAACCTGCGGCACCCAAAGCGTGGAGCCCAGATCAGCGGTTTCGTCTACGCATGCGTCCTTACCCACAAAGCTTCACGCTCCGGCTCACGTTGCTCCGCCCCCTTTCGCAGCATTCACCGGGGCTTTTTACGGCACTTTCCTTCAATCTTCTGAGGGTACACGGCCCGCCCCGCCCCTTGTGCTTATGAGGCCCCGCCCTACTCAGCGTGCATTGGTTGCCCGTCCCTTTAGCCCCATGCTAACTGGCTTGTGTAGCTGCCACGCTATTTTAGCTTAGTGGCGCGCGGTGGTTCGGCTACTGGCGGGCGCGTGAGCAGTGGCGGCGGCGGTAGCGGAAGTGGCCGGCAGGCCCGGTCCCTGCCGACACCATGGTGAGGGCAGGATGAAGGCGAGATCTCGCTAGAAGGCGGGGAACGCGGCCGCCGAGAGTCCTCGGGGCGAGCGCTGGGGCGACGCGGAGCGAGCATGCAATCCGATCCTCGAGTCCTGCTCCTTGGACCGAGGCAGGGAAACAGGCCGAAGAGGGCAGGAGATTCTTTCCAGCGCGTCGGTCTCAGGGAACTTAGGGTTGCAAGAACGTATAATCGTAGTATAGCGGCCTAGGCGCAGTCTTCCCATTTTGCAGATGGGGAAACTGAGGCCAGAGAGGGCGGGGATCCGCCAAAGGGCCCGGTGAATGCAGCAGAGTGAGTTTTGGAGCAGGAAAAATTCCCAACTGCATCCGATCCAGCCTAACTTCATATATTGGAAAGCTGGAGTGCCAAGAAGTAGAGGACCCGTCTGAGTTCTCAAATTAAGCCAATTTGTGGGATTTTAGGGCTTGCAAAAACCCTTAGAATGTTAGCACAACCTCCTATGCCTCTCGTTTTCAGGCTTAAAACAGACTCGGAGAGAGAGTTTGCTTCCCCCTGGATCACACTGTGTAGTTCGGGCCAGGGAGAGAGGGAGCATTTTTAGCCAGGAGTGGACTAACTGCCCCCTCCCAGTTAACAGAAGGAAAAATTGAGGCCTTGATAGGAAGCCTCTCCAGGACAATACTGCTCACACATTGTGTAAGTTCTGGATCTAGGCCAGAGAATGGTGGTGATGGTTGTGTATAGACAGGGAAGTTGGGTTCCCCACAGAGGAATTCAGAATTGGGCCTTCTGGGAGAATGCTTAGCCCATCAGCTTCGGAGTCACTCTGACAATTGTTGTACATTTCTCAGCGCTGAGGGTTAGTGAAGTTTACTGCTAAATCCTGCTGGCTAGTGCAGGAATTGAGAGTAGGGACTGGGTTCATCTCCTGGAGATCAAAGTTGGCCTAAGGGGATGACCAGAAGGATCCTTATTTGTTAAGCTTTATGGAGTCTAGGGTCTTCGTGTTTATCCCTGATATATTGCCAGAGTATAGAACAGTGCTTGTGCAAAGTACAGACTCATTTCTTTAACTAGAAGAGTGTCTAGCAGTGAACAAGGCATGACATTCCTGGTTCCCTGTGGTCATGGTGGGGCCGGATGCGTGGGTCTGGGTGTGTATGTGGGGGTGATCCATGACAGCTTCCTGAATTAGGAGCCTCAGGAAGCCATTGGTTCTAGTCTTTGGTTGGTCCAGACCTGAGAACCAGACCCCAGACTTTGTGAGAAAACCCAGAGAAACAAACCTTTGCTGACACTTTTCTGACTTTCCCAATTCCAGGTCGCCTCATCTCCCCCTGGAACTGGGTGTCTGGCCCTCTCCTGTCTCCATTGACAGCTTCACACATTTTCATCTTCACCAAGTTTTAACTGCTCAGAGTTCCTCTCTTTTCTCGCTTCTCTGTCTCTAGCACAGTTTAGGGATGAGGATATAGAAGATGGCAAGATGTGGTCACTGCTCCAGACTGTTGTACCTGTGGGGAGCTGTCCGGACACCACCTCTCCCCATTTGAGCCTCTCCTTTCCTTATTTGTGGGGTGTGGTGAGCATCCCACCTGTCCCATGTACCTTACTGGGCAATGTGTGCCTTTCCCTACTATATTTGTTTAGCAAATATTTACTGAGTTCCTCTTGTGTGCCGACCCCATGCTTGGCGCTGGACAAAGTCCACACCTGAGTTTTCCAGTCTAGCAGGAGGCGTGGTATTTCAAGTCTAGCCAGGGAGACAAGTAAACAAGATAATTAGAGACTGGCTATGGCCTATAATGGAAATAGCAGAGGGTGGCCTAGGTGGAAACCTTGTTTCCTGGATGGGGTTATGAGGGCTTGGCTGAGGGATATGACGTTTGAGCAGCAACCAGCCTGGGAAAGGGAACCCAAGGCAGCAGGAATGAGCATGATGTATGAGGAACAGAGTGGGCCAGTTTTCTAGAGCCTCATCAGGCCTGATCTTGTGGCCCTTCTAGGGAGTGTGTGCCAAGAAAGTTGGGAAACTGGGAGCAGGTACTGATCCCTTTGGTGTTTCAGACATTTTCTCAGCTGCTTTGTAGATAGGGAACTGCCAGTAACAGCCAAGGAGGCTCTGGGTCCTACAGGGCTGTGCTGCCAGTAGCTGGTCTGAGGTGGTAGCCTGAGAGTCCATCACCAGCATAGAAGTTTGTATGCCATAGGACCATCTGTGTTTCCCCTGACAGGTATCAGCTTACCTTCAGTGGCCTTAATAGGACCTCGGGCAGGTTCCTTTTCTGACCTTCCCTTCACCTTTCTGTGCTGAGTTCATCTTCATTCTCAACTTCCAGGGCCAGCCCGACCCTGTACCCTCTCTAATGATCTGGGAGGAGGACTCAGGTGTCTCATTACTTTGGTCCAGATTCCTACTGCGCAGGAAAGCCCAAAGCTCCACAGTAAAAGGCGATCTGGGTCCATGGCCCTCCATGTGGGTCTGAGCCTACTGTTTTCCCTGTGGGACCTGGGTGGTGTCCCATAGATGTACCCAAATGAGAGGGCAGGAACTTTGGGTTGGCCACATTGGGGTCCCAACCTGCCCACTGCCCACCCTCTTTGGAGCAGCCTCCCCTTCTCCACGTGGCCTTTCTTCCTCCTTATCTTGCCCTTCCAGGAAGCCAGTGCAGGAAGTAGGCTTGGGCCTGGCTTCCTGTTCATGTTGGACCTACCATGGAGACTTCTCAGGGAAGGCCTGTGGGATATGGGACCTGTTCCTGTACACACACCACGCTGTTCCATGGGGAGCCACCCTGTAGGGGTTGAAGGCCATTTCCGGACTCTATAAGGAGAGGCCTTCCAGTTCTACCACCTAGAGAAACAGCTGCCCATATTGTATCGGGAACACGAGGGCAGGCGCAGGCCAACTAGGAATTCCGAAATCGCCAACATAGGGCACAGTAAAGCTTATTCCTCCCTGAGGCAGTTTCTGATCTGTGGGGCCCTCTTTGGCTGCTCCAGTGTATGGCTTGTGATTCGTGTTCCCAAAATGAGGAGCTGGGTTTTTTCCAGTTTTGCCACATTTGTTATATAAAAGAAATTCAGTAATGATGGAAAAAGAAATACTTTGAAAACTCATCTTATCTGGGTAAATTTAAATGATTCTATCCTTTATCTGCCAATTCTTGGCATAACCACAGACTTTCTGAAATGTTTCTTCCCCTCACCTGGCGAGTTCCTGTTTTTGAAAACCTAGCTACAATATGGCCTCCTTCAATCTGGGAGGACTCCCCGTCGTGCCTGGCCAAGTCACTCTTTGTCTAGTGGGGGCTGCCCTCTGGCTGTGGACAGACAGGGTCAAGCCAGGCTCTGTCTTTTAGTACCTCTAGTGCTGGGCAATATCCTCAGTCTCAGAGCTTCAGTATGCCCATCTGTAAAGTGTGTGTGATGATAACCATATTCACTGCTTTAAAGACCTGGAACTATGTGTATTCATGTGGATACAACTCAGACATCAGTTGAGCAAAACGTAACAGCAGAGGGACCTGTACTGTGATGCTGTTGATAAGTATGGTAGGCTACGCTCTGCCTGTCAGGAGTGTGAGAATTACATACAGTGTGAGTTATAAAAAAAATGAATGTTAACACCAAGACCAGGTGGCAGCTACCTTTGGGAGGAGAGGTGGGGCTCAAGACATTCTTTCCTAAATTGGGAAACAGGTGTGTTTTGGGGTTGGACATAGAGAGGAGAATTTCTTTTCCTTTGCAGGTGAGGCATGTGTGCTCCTGTACCACCACCAACCCCCACTCTCCATCCCCCAGTGCTATTATGGGACCTTGCCCAGGTTCCAGGGCTCCCAAGCACCGATTAAACAGACAAGTCATGTCTCCTTGTTTGCCTTTCAGCTTCCATTGTCGTTGCTGAAGACAGCTCAGAATCATCCCATGGTGAGTATGTGTAGTCTGGGATGGTAAGCTTCATTGGGGACCAGCCTCAGCACAGGGACAGGGACATTGGATGAAGGGTAAGGTACCTCCAGCCAAACCTGCTTCCCACCTCTCCATGAAACAGCAGCTCTTCTCTTCCCTCCCATGTGGGTCAGGACTGATGTCATTTCTGCTGCTTATAAAAGTATAATAATACAATAATGTGCTTATTAAAAATGTCAAATGTGAGAGAGACTTAGGCTAGAAGCCCCTTGCATTCCTCTTTCCAGCAATATAACTAATTCTATAAACTGTGTGTGTGTAAACATGAATGTGATTTTTTTAAAAATGTAGATAGGATCACACAATGCACATTATTTCCTAAACTACATTTGTCCTTAACAGTACAGTGTGGTATGTTCTGTTCTCTTTCCTTTCATTCAGTATCATTCAAATACTATACAGTTCAACCTTTTAAAGCAAACAATTCAGTGGCATTTAGAACATTTATGATGTTTTACAACCAGCACCTCTATCTAGATTCAGAACATTTTCATCACCCCAAAAGGAGACCTATTCCCATTATCAGTCACTCCTCTTCTCATTCCCACAGCCTCTGACAACCACCAGTCTGTTTCCTGTCTCTTTGGATTTGCCTGGGATCAATGGAATCATACAACGTGTGGCCTTATGTGTCTGGCTTCTTTCACTCAGTGCAGTGTTTTTGAGGTTCAACTAAATTGTAGCATGTGTCAGAGCTTCACTCCTTTTTATGGCTGAATAATATTCCAGTGTATGGATCGATCACATGTTTACCCATTCATCAGTTGTTGGACATTTGGATTATTTCTACCTTTTGGCTATTTGTGAATATTTGGCTGCTGTGAACACACATGTATGTGTTTTTGTATGGATGTATGTCTTCATTTTTTTCTTTGGCAGGTACCTAAGTTGGTTTTTATTTTTAAATCTCAGCCTTTGTTGTTTATTTGTTTCTTTGGGTTTTTTTTCCCCCCCACAATAAAATGATTTCATCATAGAAAACCTACAATGCTCAACAAAGAACAGAAAAAGCAGAACATTTCTGAATGAGTTCAGGGCAGCAGTCACCTGGCTCTTAGGTGCAAGGTTGCACCTCCCTTCGGGCCATGGCTGACTTGGAGCCTATTTCTTGCCAGTTGGTGGAGCTTAAAAATGGGGAGACGTACAACGGGCATCTGGTAAGCTGCGACAACTGGATGAACATCAACCTGCGTGAGGTAATCTGCACGTCCAGGGTGAGTGCCCTGTGCCAGAGCCTACTCCCAATACCTGGGGGCCATTGGGTGGGGGCTGGCAGGTGTGGGGAGTGGGTGCACTGTGACCAGGAGTTGCACTTGGATTTAAAGAGGGTGAAGGCCCTTTTGGGAGGAGTAGTAGGGCTTGCTTTGCCTAGCACAGGTCATCCTACCAAGAGTGGGGCCTGAGGGACTGGGCTAGGTGTGGAGGGGCAGTGCTAAGGGACAGGGCTCTAAGTCTCCCAGTGCCCTGGACTTTGTACCTGTGAAGACTTTGCAGCTGTGGGATGCTTCCTGGCAGGTACAGAGCTTTCTTCTCCCTGCTTACCGGGAAGGACTCAGGACGGGGGTGTGCTTCTGGCTGTAAGTCCCTGCTGTAGGGATGGGAACTGGCCTCCTGGGTAGGCTCATCCTCTTGTCAGCCTTGGCTGCTGTTGGTCCAGGCTGTAAGCCATGGTGGTGTGACCACAGGATGTACAGGCCACCAGGGGGCGAGGGTGGCCCGGTGGACCAGCAGGCTTGTTTACTTCTGAGGCCTGAAACCAGGAAGTGCAGAGCCAGAAGTGCCACTGGGCAGGCCAGAGCTGGGGGAGTGTCCCTGGGGTCACGGCTGGGATGATTCCAGAACCTTGAAGACAAGGACAGTGATGGGGGCATGGTTCCCTCCCACAAATGTGCATGGGTTCTAGACTTTAGTTTCCGTTCCGCTGCCAGTAACAGTCACCCAGGTTACAGGGGAGGAAGCTGCTGGGGGGACCCAGCCAGGGTGGGGCTGTTTTGAGCCTGTGGGCAGTATACCCCTGGGACTTGCCACACCAGAGTACAGCAGAGCATAAGGCAGCCACTCTGCCCCTGGTTCATCTTTCTGGATGGTTGACACCCCAACAGTCAGATAGGCAGGCATAAACCCTCCCCTTACCTGCACAGCTCCACGGCCTGCTTCTCATAACCGTACGTCTTGGGGCTTCCACACCAGCCTCCTAGAAGCTCCCTCCTGGTTTCTATGCCAGATGCCTGATCGTGGGTGTCTGGGAGGTTCCATTTTGGCCATTGTGGACAGTGCTGCAGTGCATAGCCTTGCACGTGTTCTGCATATAGCCAGTGGGTCCGTGCCCACTTCTGGGACCTGGAACCAACCACTGGCCTTGGAGTAAGGTTGGTCCGGCCTCCATAGTTAGCTGAATCTGGACATTTGGCTCCTCTGGACAGTCCTTTCTGTTACCAGGCGGGTGGGAGAAGAGGCTCAGATGAGGTTCAGACTCTTGGGCAGCAGGCAGTGAGATCCAGAGACACTGGGGGCTGAGGCCCCAAGGGAAGCCCTGGTTGGGAGGCTCTAAGCTACTGCTGTGGAAAGCAGAGTGAGCCCTGGTTTCTGCAGGAAGTAGGCAAGCTGGGCCCAGCCTGTCCTTGGCTGAGGGAGAACCAAGCAATGAGCAGCCAGCCCCAACCCTGGCCTCGAGCTTCCACGGAATTCTTTTTCTGTCTGGCTGTACTTTGCATCCCCATGGACTTGGCCTCTTGCCCATCCTTTCTGGGAAAGGAATTCTTGGGGCCTCTCAGGGTTCCTGTGTAGGTTAGGGGCTCATTGTGTTCATGGGAAGAGTCGGCCCTTGAATGTTCTATCTGACCCACTGAGTGCCATTGCTGGGCTGGACAAGGCTGCTGGCGAATGTCATGTGGGAGGACTGGGGGTTTCAAGGAGGCTGGGAGGCAAGGTCCATCAAGGGCTGGAGCTAGCTAGACAAGGAAAAGTGGGAACAATGTGTACAAAGTGGTGGGGGCAGGAAGCCCTCAGTGTGTGTTCCAGAAAGTTCTATCTGGAAGACAGGTCAAGGGCTGAATCTTGGGCCCTCAGGAGCCAAAGTGAGGAGTTCGAATCTGGTCGTTGGGCTGAGGGAGCCCTCATTGGGTTCTAAGCAGGGAGAGGTCTAGGTCTGGTTTCTAGGGGCATGGGGAAAGAGAGGGCTGCCCATGCTTTGGCTCTGGGCAGTGGGGGTGGGACTGGGAAACTTATCTGATAGAAGAGGCCCCGGGCTCCTGCCCAAGGGCATCAGGAGGGGATGTGAGGGGAAGGCCTTGTGTTGGTCCCAGAATATTATGGAAGGAGGGGTGGGGGGCAGTTCATTTCCTAGGAACCTCAAGGTTGTGACTTTGAAGGCCCCCTTGTCTCTCCAGCCTTAATTAGCTTCCCTGAAAATTAGCACCTTGGGGAGCTGCCCCTGGTGGGCCCTAGACCTGCCTCCCCACTTCCCCCTCCCTCCGTCACACAGGGTCTCTATTCTGCTGCCCTGTGTCCTATGCCCAGTTCAGACCCTGCCAACAGATAGTTTCATGAATGAGTCCAGGTATGTAGAGAACGTTCCAGAAAGTGAGTTCTAGATGGCTGGAGGCAGGAGCAGAGAAGAGCTCAGCTGTGGCTGCACCTGGTGTAGGAAGCAACATCACACTCTGGGCTGTGGGCTGTAGGTAACAAATCCCATCCACACTGGAGGACCAGCCAAGGCTGAGGAGGCTGTCTTCCACATAGCCCCACTGCCATTCCTCATGTGCCATGGGTGCTGAGGGTCTGTGAAGACCATGCTAGAAGGCAACCTCTCCTTGTGTTATGTCCAGGACTGAACTTGATAGCCTGGGACCACCCAGGCTGTCTGTACCCACTCTGTAGGGAACCCCCACAGATTTGAGGCCCTTCCCTTTCATGCAGGATGGGGACAAGTTTTGGCGGATGCCTGAGTGCTACATCCGTGGCAGCACCATCAAGTACCTGCGCATCCCTGATGAGATTATCGACATGGTTAAGGAGGAGGTGGTGGCCAAGGGCCGTGGCCGTGGTGGCCTACAGCAGCAGAAGCAGCAGAAAGGCCGAGGCATGGGGGGTGCCGGACGAGGTAGGCCACACACACACACTCTCACACACGTAGCTGCAGCACATGGTGTCCATCCTGGCCCAATGTTGACATTCCTGGCTGGTGTCATCATGGTGCCTTGGGCCTGGCTCTGAGCTCCCCCCACTCATAGAGCTGGGGGCTGTGACTTATAAGGGCCCCCTCTGGAGTGGCCTTGCTGTTGACAGCTGCCTGCCCCCACCCTGGACCCCAACATGGGGTCCCAGATGCATCCTCAGTGCTCCCTCAGCTCTGTGTCTAGTCCAGCATGCTTATCTGGAGCCCACATGGACCTGGGCCTCGAGCTTTGTTCTCGATGCCTGCATGTGTCTGGGTGTGAAACAGCATCTCCCTGAGCCTCACTTTCTTCTCTGTAGGGAGAGTCCAGTGGTGCCCTCTAGGCTACTAGAGAGGGCTCCAGCTCAGGGCCTGGCACAAGACCCTTCCCTGCCATTACTGCTTGATACAAAGTCAAGGTCATACCTTTTTGATAGACTCCCCCACCACTCCAAGATGATAACTCTGGCATAAAATGAAGTTTATTGTACAGTCAGCTGGGGGCTAAACCCAGAGGCCATTTGTAGACCCCCACCTTCCCCATCAGGCTCCTATCTTTGAGTGGCCTGGCTTTGTCTCTTCTGTCTGGGGAGGCTTCCTGAGTGCCAGGCCTGGAGCCAGCCCTGAGCTGGGCTCATGTGACAGTCAGGAGTGAGCCACAGGGAAGAGGGAGGAGGGGTATGCCAGGCAGAGGGTTGACAGGGCCTGGGGAGTGAGTGGGGCCCTGGGGTCTCCAAGGTCAGACTTTTCACACTGGGGACACCACTGCTGACTGAGCTGCAGGGAGTGTGAAGGGAGTATCCTCCTAAGGCCACTCTAGAGAGAGGCCACAGGGCGCTCAGCAGCAGGTAGAAATCTCACAAATTTGGCAAAGTTGGCCTTGACCCATCAGAGGTGAGGTGGGGCAACCTCTGCCAGCATTGGTCTCTGTCCCTACATGGTGGTGCTGGAGCAAGGGAGGTCCTGGTTCCCCAGTGCTGACCTCAGCCTGAGAATTGGGGGTCTCTCCCTCACCCCTGGCCAGAGTCCTATCTCTCTCCTGACTCCTGCAAGCCCTTCTGACTTTGTTTATCTGATGACCAGCCTAGGCCCCCACCTTGGCCCTGGGCCATCTTTCCCAGGAAGCCTACTTCAAGCCCCATTGTGACTTGTGGCTGACCTCTGTCTTCCCTGTACTCCTTTTCAGCCTGAGGGTCTTGGTCTCCTTTGTTACACTGAGAACATTCTGGAGTACCACCTATGGCCAGCCCTGGTTAGATGCTCCATCCAAGGTTCTCAGCCTGCCCTTCCCACTTTATCCAAGGGGTTGCTGAGGCTCAGAGGTAACCAACCCTTGAAAACCCTGGAGCCCAGCTTCCCTGCAGCCCTGACTTCTATCCCACAGGTGTGTTTGGCGGCAGGGGCCGAGGCGGGATCCCAGGCACAGGAAGAGGTCAGCCAGAAAAGAAGCCAGGTAGGCAGGCGGGCAAACAGTGAGCCGGCCCTGCATCCTCCAGAGACTGAGCTGCCCGAGGCTGCATTTCTGCTCCAGTCTATGAGTTTGTTCAGAATGGAAAGAGGCAGGTGTCGGGGCCTGTCGTACATTTTGTGATCCTCCTCTTTATGTAAAGTCTTGTATTTTCTTTTGGCCAGCACTACTGCAGTTTGAAATATTACTCAGTGTTTTGGTTTTGTGAAGACACAGCTGACTTGATTCTTGGGAAGTTCTTTGTGATAATGCCTCTTTGGAGCCTTCACCTGTGTGTTAATGGGGACATTTTCCAAACAGGTTTCTTTTGCACCTTGTGTTAGATCCATGTGTGGCAAACAGATGGGCAGTTTTTATTTTAAGCTGTTTGTGCTGAGATTGACAGCCCATGGTGTTTCCTAAAACAGACCTGAAATTGTCTTGTCAAAACAAATCTGGACAGATGTATGCCTCCGAAGTTGTTCAGGGGATGTGGTTGGGCCCTGCCCCTTCACCTCCTCTTTGTGTTACAAAAATAAAAACAAATGCAGCTACAAACTTCAAATTTGTAAGAACAGTTTTTATAAACGCCATTCATACCAAAGTTGAACCATATGGACAGGACTGCCTCAAGGAATGTGTGAGGGAGATTTTCTTGAGTCCCTTCTGCCTCTCCAGGGTACCACCTTCCACATTGGCTGAGACATTGAATTGCATTTTAGCAAAAGGCTTCTGGTGTTATTGTCTGCGGACCAATTTTCCTTTTGTGAGTGCAGGTTGCTTCAGGGATGGCCAGGTGCTGGGAGACAGTGTCAGCCAGTTCCTGTGTTTGGGAGTACTCCTACTTGTCACTGTGTTAAGAACTGTTTTGAGTGGTGAGTGGAATAAAAAGTGTAGTTGACCTGAAAATTCCACTTGTGGGATCTGCAAAGTGCTAGCCAAGTCATCTCAAAGGTTTCTGCATTTAAGGTTTCTCTGCCCATCTCAAGAATGCGGTCTGCCCTCTCCCCACATCATTGTTTCTTCCCAGTCACACCCCTCCTGGGACCTGCTGCCATCTGAATCCTTGTCTAATAATAAAAACAGCTTGGCCTATGTTGAGGACAAGGAATGGGTCCGAGTGGGACTGGGGTAGAGGCATCCCCAGGACTAGCCTCCCTTATCAAAGATGTGGGCGGTGGTCCTTGGCTGCATGGGCTTGAAGGGGCAAGAAGTGAAGGACCAGTGGGGAAGAAGGAGCCATGTTTGCAATGCCCACCTACCCCATTACCCTGGACCCAAGGGTCCATAAAAGTTTGGGGGTCTGGGCCCCCTGCCACAGGTGGTATCTGTCTGGTAGGGCTTTGAATGGGGGCTTGGGTCACGTGTCCCATAGGCTACAGTGCTACGTCCTTTGGAGACCCACCAAACAGTATTCCTGGTGGTTTGGCTTTTCTCCCTGACTTTGCTCTCGATTTAGAGCAACCAGATGCCCAGAACCCTTCCAAAGTTCAGGGTTGTGGCCTTGTCTCTGTGCTGCTTTTACCCCTAGACTACCCCAGGCCTATGCATAAGCTTGGCTACCTGTCATGCCTTGACCTTTATAGTGGAGAGCCCAGGTAACTGCCCTCTTCTCTCCTCGCCCCTGATGAGTTGCTGCTGTGGCCTAGCTGTTTAGGTACCTAGGCATCCTGAAGGCTCCATCCTGAGCTGGCTGTTGAGACAGCCCTGTTTCAGTCTTCTTGGTTGGTTTTAAGAAAGCAGCCTCAGTCCCTCAGCAAGAAGAGAAACCAAAAGCACAGGGCCTCTATCTTTCTGTTTTGATGGTCTGTTAGCACAGTTCATGCCTTCTCAGCTGACAGTGAATGATCTTCGAGTGTAATACTGACTTCTTCCCACTGGAGTTTGTTTCTGCTGGCCATTAGGGAGCCCTATGTGCCCAGGTGTGACTTAGCCTGCGGCTGAGCTTGCAGAGCCCTGCTGCCTCAACCTGGAGCCAAAAGCCCACTTCTGGGATGTGGATGCAGTGGATCCCACAAGGTGTCAGATGGGGAGGTCTCTATCACTTTTCTTTGTTACCCCTTCCTGCATATACCTCTGTGCCATTCCTCTGCTAGGTCTTGCAGCTGGGCTGGGAAGCCCTCCCTGAGCCTACCACCCCTACCTCCTCCAGATAGAGTGATAGCAGGTGTCCTTCCCACCCTTTAGCTGGACTCTGTGGCCTGGCACATCCTGGCATTTGCAACGTGTTCCCAGAGGCTCAGCACATGCTCCAGTGTGCTCTGCTATCTGCCTATGGACAAAGGGCTGCTTAGCCAGCAGTGGGGGGCAGTAAAAAGATACTCAGATGACAGTGAAAGAAGCTATCCGTTATAATGGAAGCAGAGGTCTAACTGGGGACAGAGGGACTGGGGCCCCAATTCTGTCCCAGATATTTTCAGAAGAAAGCAGGGGTAGAGAGGAGAGAGTGTTAGGAAAGGCTAGAGGGTGATATTTGAAAAAGGTTTGAGGGAAGCAAGGAAGCCAGCCATTTTTGGAAAGAGCGTTCCAAAGGGAGGAACAGCCTGTGCAAAGGCCCTGAGCAGGTCAGTGACGGGAACAAAGTGAGGGGGTCAGGAGACAGGTACGGGCCTTGAGTGAGCTTGGAGGCCACAGAGGGTTCCAGAACACATTTGAGGCAAGGGTGGAAGCCAGAAGACCAGGAGGAGGCATTGCTGGGGGCTCAGCCCAGGGTAGAGCCCATGGAGGTGGCAGAAGGGGCAAGGGTGCCATGAGGACATAAGTAATTGGGCTCCCTATTTCACAGGAAGCCCAGGATGCTAAGATAGGACCTTTCCACAGAGTGGAGGGGGAGGCCTTACTGAGGGGACACAGTCAAACCAGATCCAGGTCAAGAAGCCACTGGCTACGGAAAAGAGCAGGGAACTGCAAGTGCAAAGCCCCTGAGCTTCTGTGGCCTGCTCACATACACAGGCAGAGAGAGGGGGAGTGCCCACCACAGGTCACACAGCTCCAGAACCTCCTTGAAACTCTTCCCTCTGTTCCCTCCTGGAACCTTGGCAGATCCATTTACCTTCTTTTAGTTCCTGTGGTGTCAGGCACAGAGTCAGGAACCTGGAGGCAGGGGAAAGGCAAGGTTGGTTCTTTCCTTACAATTTACTCCCCTGTGGAGAGTGATTTTCAAACCTTAAAATTCACTCCCCTGGACGTGGTTCTATAGTGTTGTGGTTAGCACATCTGCTTTACATGCAGAAGGTCCTGGGTTTGTGCCCCAGTGGAGCCACGGTCTATGGCCTACCTTGAACAAATCCAATGTCCGATCTCAGAAGCTAAGCAAGGTCAGGCCTGGTTAGTACTTGGATGGGAGACCACCTAGGAAAACCAGGTGCTGTGAGCATTAAAAAAAATCACTCCCCTAACTTTAGCTTCAGCTGAGAGACAGGGTTTGAGGCATCAAAGACCCCTGCAAGTTTAACCCCGCTGTGTTTGTTTCCTCATGGGTAGCAGGGATAATGGTGGACTCCATGGGGGTTGTTGGAAGGGTAACATAAGGTATACAGCAAGTGCTCCATTTCTGCTCAAAACTGTCTAAGAGTGCCTATTCACCAAGCACCTATGGCATTTGAAGCCTCACCAGGTACCCTCTTCATCTCTATAAGCCTCAGTGGTCAGTTTGATTGGCCCATTGTCCGAGGGTCTCCCCATGAGCAGTGGTGCCACCCTGTGGGCAGCTACTAGGCCACTGTCCTCTGTGCCTTGGAGGTAGCACCAGATACCTGGCCAGGGCTGGTGAGCAGTCACCTTGAAGGCCCCCAGTTCTGCCCAAAAAGCCCCCTCTTGGTCTGGGCCCAGCCACCCAGAGGTGACTCACCCACCCCGCCTCCACTGGAACCAGGCACTGAAATAGTCACCCAGCTCACTCTCGGGAGTGGCCGTGGAAATATTTCAGGGCTGCATTCAGTTCCTAAAAATACTCAGTGTGTTCTCATAGGTCTCTTCCCCTCCCTCATTCCCTTTAAAACCATCCCCGTGAGCACCCAGGGGTCTGTCCTTCTACACTGTGCCCCTCCAGCACAATGACTGTTCTTGGCAACTAGGGCTGGGGGTGTCCCCAAGTGGGTGTGGAAGGCAGCACGATGGCCTCCCTCTGTCCTTGTCACCATGGAAAGACATGGACTTAGTTTCCCAAGAATCTTCTGAAAGGGTGGCCTTTTCTGAAACCCCCAGAATTCTGTTCCTGGAGGGGGAAAGCTCCTCCAGGAACAGTGATGCTGACCAAGGAGATCTTACTCATTTTTCCTTAAAAATGAGAAAATGATTCTTGCTATTTGTGTTCACGAGGCTGCAGGAAGCATGCTCCCCAACAAGGCTCCCACCGAAACTGAACTCAATCACTTCCTTACCCCCTTGCTACAGGACTCCACCATAGGTAGCAGGTCCTTATTGCTCCCTTGGGGAGCAAACTCGCCCCTCCAAGGCAACCGAACATAATTGACATCATCCCAGCCACACAGACTTCTGGTAGTACTCTATCCCAACCAACAGGCACCTTGACCTTTCTGGTAGCCAGAGGAAGTTGGGGATAGCAAACTGATTTGACTGCAGCTTGGGCCACCAGGGTCTGATGCAGCTTCTCCGTCTCCTAAAGCCTCCAGCTAGAGGGACAGCAAGTGTAAAGGCCCCAGGGCAGTTATGATCTGGGTGTCTTGGAGATGCAGCATCTGGCCATTATTGACTCAAGTCCACACTTTATTCAGTATTCAGATTTGCTTTGTTTTTACTCAATGTCCTTTTTATTATTATTCTGGAGATAAGATTCACTAACATAAAATCAACTATTGTTTAAACGAACAGTTCAGTGGCATTTCGTGCCCTTCACAATATTGTACAACTTATCACCTCTATCTAGTTCCAGAGCATTTTCATTACCTCAAAAAGAAACCCCTCATCCATTCCCACCTCCCCCAGGCCCTGGCAACCATATGTCTCCTGTCTCTCTGGATTTACTTGTTCTGGACATCTCATATAAATGGAATCATGCAACATGTGGCCTTTTGTGTCTGGTTTCTCTCACTCAACATCATGTTTCCAAGGTTCATTCATGTTGTATGTATAGTGCTTCACTCTTTTTCATGACTAATATTCTACCGTGTGGATGGACCACATTGTGTTTATCCTTCAGCTCACAGACCTTGGATTATTTTTAAAGAAGTATTTACTCCTGCTAGGCACAATTCTAAACACTTAATCTCCACCCCACCCCCCTCAATGAGGTAGTACTTTGATCACCATGCCCATTTCCCAGTGGGGTAAATGAAAGCAGAGATAGGCAGACAGGCCTCTGGAGGAACCACAGGCCATCTTGTAGGTCTTTATACTCTGGAGATGGAGGTAGAAACAGATCATAAGGAAAACAAGAATGCCAAGAGACCAGCACACGCAAAGGACCTGAGGTAGGAATGGGCTGGTATGTTGAAGGAAAAGCACAGGCTGTAGCTGGAGAAGGACAAATGAGGGGAAGAGAGGATGGGGGTTAGACAGCAGCTGCAGGCCCTGAGGGGTGTGGGGAAGGGTTTGGGCTGTACTCTGAGATGGAGAGTCAGAGAGACAGTAAGAGAGAGAGACTGGGAGAAGGGAGAGGGGCCTCAACATCTCACACCTTCCAGCAGGTGCAGGAATTAATCCAGCTGCCCCGAAGATCTTGCTTACCCCTCTCTAGTCTCAGAAGCTGTCCCGCAGAGTGAAGGCTACAGGGTGGGGGTTGGGAAGGGTGCTATGAGCACAGGGGCAGGCCTGCTGGGTACCAGATGCTACTACCTGCCTCTGCCTCTGAGTCATCATTGCCATGGCAACGCAGGCTCTGCCGGATGCTTCTCCGAGCACATCCCTCGTCATAGCAGCCACTTCACCACCGCCTCCTCACAGGGGGCAGGGGCCAGAGGTGGGGGGGGCATCTATTTTTACCCAGGCTGAGGACAGCACTCAAGGACCACAATGCTCACCTTCCTGTATTCCTCTCAACCCTTTTGTTTCTGGAGCTATCCCCTCCCTTTAGGATCTTCAGGCTCTGCCTGGGAGGGGATGGGGACTGTCCCATCCAGTGAGCACTGCAAGTAAGGAAATATCATGGGTGAGAGCTGGCAGCTGGATGGCAGAAAGTAGGCAGTGCTAGGGAGTCATAGGGAGATGGGCCAAAGGAAAGAGCCATTGCGGGTGTGGGGAGGCCAGGGTAGCACTCAGAGGGAACATGGGTTCCTGTGACCCTGGGTAGCCCCTCTGCCCCTTGAGCCTCCCCTGTATTCTCTGGACCATGGGCCCTGGTGGAGTAACTGATGCAAGGATAGTCACAGGCTTCACCTTCACCAGGGCTGGTGAGGACTCTAACTACCTGCCACTCCAGCTGTTAATGACCTCGGTGCCCCTGTGATCCCCTCCACCCTTACCTTCCTCCCATCTCCCCTCTTCTCATCATGCTTGCAGGCTTCCGCCTTAATT
Organism: Macroglossus sobrinus; assembly: GCA_004027375.1. Classification (NCBI taxonomy): domain Eukaryota; kingdom Metazoa; phylum Chordata; class Mammalia; order Chiroptera; family Pteropodidae; genus Macroglossus; species Macroglossus sobrinus. The sequence continues at coordinate 666,293 of PVKZ01000214.1, forward strand.
CTCCAACATGCTATATATTCCTACCTCAGGGCCTTTGCACGTGCTATTCTAGCTTTCAGGAACACCCTTCCCTAAGATATGCTCACAGGACCCCCTCTGTCTGAAGGTGTCACAGGCCCTCTGAACTTCGAGATTTCTTCATAGCTCTTGCTACTGCCTGATGTTATATATTACATATTTTTCCAGTTGTTACCACCCCAAGAATGTGGGCCCCTCTCAGAGCCTCAGTTTACCAAGTTTGTGTGCAGAGCAAAGGGAGAACCAAGCAGAGATCCCCTCCACGTGACCTAGAGTTGCAAAGACAGGATATAGGCTTGGGTTGATCTCCTGCTCCCTGGGCAGGTAGGTTGGCTCTCAGTTTAGGCCCATCAAAGGGCAGTAGGCAGAGGGCAAGGTATGCCAGGGATCCTGCTCTAGGGCTTCCAGACCAGGTTGGGGTGGCCTATCAGACCCCTATTGACATACATACTGATTGTCCCTGGGGCCACCATGTCTCCACCAGCCCCAATTGTGTAGTCCTGGAAGACAGTCACTCCATCCTCACTGTAGAGATTTACAGAGTTACCTCTTTATGCTGAGACTGAAGATGATTCCAGTCCTCAGCTGAAGGGTGTGGATCCCAGTGGAAAACATGGATTGATGTGTCTCTTCCTTTGTCTCCAGGCTTCCCCAGCTGTCTCTTATCCTCCTCTCCTTTCTCTCTGGCTCCACTAGACTTTTCTTTCTTCCCTCTCATGCTATCCCTCTTTCCATCCCTGCCTTTCTTTCGTTTATCTCACAGTTGCTATCTCTCCATTCATTCTAGTTATTTCTATGCTTCTGCCCTCCTATCAGAAGGCCCTGATTAATCCGGCCTTGCTCAAACCTTGGAACAGGCCCCTTGTCCTCAATCTACCTATTCCTCAAATGGTCTTGTCCTAGGGCTTCAAGAACTGGGTGGAGGTTGGTTCATCAGCAGACAATCATCCCCTCCTCTGCTCCAGGCAGGCTTCCAGAACCTAGCTGGGAATAGGTTAACTGCGAGCCCTGACCCTCCCCCTCTAGCCCTGCATTTAATTAGCTTCCCTGCGGGGCGGCGGAGCTGGGCAAGTAAGGGGATGTAAAAAAAAAGGGGGGAGAGAGGAGTTGGGGAGAAGTGGACGAGTGGAACGAGAGGGGGAGGAGGAAGGAGAAGGAAATGCGAGGGGTAAGGGATGAGAGGGGCCGGGGCCAGCGGGAATTCGAATCTCTTCTCACAGGGTCCTTCACTCAGATGTCTGGGCTCCCGGTTCTCCGTCCGCGCCGTCTCCCCGCCCCTCCAGGTGGAAATCCCTTCCCATCCTACCCCACACCCCCGCCGTGAATGTCAGCTCTCTCCCCATTGCCAGTTGGGGAAACTGAGGCCCACGCAGATGTGGCAACTAACTGGGACACAGTTCAGAGTAGGTCAGTGCTTAATGTGGGCGTTTTTGCGCGCTGGAAAACAAGACAAAAAAAAAACCAAAAACAGTTGGTCCCAGCCGGGCAACCCTGGAGACCGTCTCAGCGCCCTCACAGGTTAGTGGTAGGGGCGGCGGTGGGAAACGTGGGCGAGTTGAGGCCCAATAGCCAGGGTTCAGCCCCAGCTAGACCACACACCCCTTCCCATGCCTCAGTTTCCTGCTCAGTAGGCGCAGCGTCTGGAAAACTGCAGGGTACACCCTCCCCAACACACCCACGGCCTCCTGCGTGGCTCGAGCGCCTGTGTCTCTGCGGCCCTGCCTCGCCCTGACGTCGGCGCTGACGCCACTCTCTCCCCTCACCACTCTGTTCCGCCGCCGTGCGCGGTTAACTCTTCCGCTGCTGCACGCTGCGCTGAGACCTCTGAAATCCTTTCTCTCTCCCACCCCAAGTCAGAGGAGGGCCAGGTTAGAGGGACCGACGAGGGAGTCGTGAGCGGTACCAGCCGCCTGGCCAGGTGGGAAGTCCTGTTCTGCCCCCAGGCCTTTGCCTGCTCCCTTCCCTGGGTCTGGAATGCGTCTCCCGCCCCATCCAAGACCTGTTTACTGCGACATCCCTCCCTTAGCCCGGCCCAGACCCCTCCACCGCTGGGCGTGTCTGTGTCCTAGTCCAGCTGGGTCTCCCCGCCCCGGGGAAGCTACTCGGGCATGGGGCGGGGTCCTCTTACCAAGCAATTTCCTATTTCAAGCTCAAGTTTCTTTCACCCATTTTCCAGATGAGAAACAGCAAAGCCCAGAGACCTTAGGGCTCCCCGGTCCGTACCCCATTCTCGAGGCGGGGGAGAGGACCCTCAGGCCCCGCCTGGCCCTAGGGGAAGTGAGAATGGGGGGCCCTCCCCCTCATCCTCACCACTTCCTCCCCGGAGAGGCGGCGGCGGGGGCAGGGGGGAAGTGGGGGAGACATGGGGGGCGTGAGGTAGTTCAAGGAAGCGGCCTCAGATTCGGAGGGGGTTCTCCCCACCCCCACGCCCGAGAGGGACTGGGCTGATGTTTAAATCCCCACATCAGGGTGTGGGGGGAGAGAACGCTCCTAACTTGGGGCCCCTTCCTGATCGAATGGGACTCTGCCTGCCCCTCCCCATTCCACTCTGCCGCCTCCCTGCTCCCTCAGCTAGCTGCCTGTCACTCCTCCATTCAATCTATTCCCTCACTGTGACCTGGGGCCTTTTTCATGAAGCCCTGGTGGCAAGCCTGGAGTCCTGTTCCAGCTCTCCTCTGCATGGACCAGGCACTGGGAACCCCATCCTCTTGCACAGATGCACCTGGATTCCAGTCTGTCCTAAAATGGGAGCCAGGCTTTGCTCAGAGCCTATGTATGCATCTGAAAAATGGGGACAGGTGTCCCTTTTAAGGGGTAGCTATGGGATATTAAGGAAAAATGCCAAGAGTGGGCTTCCAATCTTATTCATGTATTCATTGATTCACACAACCTCCCCAATCCCAAGGCAGCCAAGGAAGGACGTCAGGGGCCCACAGCTATTTGGAAGACATCAGGCAGGGGCCCACAGGACCGTGGGTGGGGACAACCCCAAGGTTTTGAGGTGGAAGTGGAAGCCTCCCCGCAGGTCCTGTGTGGTACCACCTCCAAGAGGCCACTGACTACCACCACTGCCTCCATCTGTTCCCCAATATGGGTCAGTACCCCACAGGGCCCTGGAAGAGTGCCTAATGATGCAGGCAAACCCCAAATATAGGTGCTCATCACTGAGGCTGGACACACTAATTGAGCACCAACTGTGTGCTTGGGCCCTCAGAACAAGAACACTGAGTGGGTCCCTCTGGCAGTGTTCTTTGGCTTGGTTTGGGCTTACCTGCTTTTACTGCTGTATGGAAATTTGGACATTCCTGATCCAGGCCTGGCCCAGAGTGTTCTTGGGGGGGGGGGTGCCTGCATTTTGCTGTCATTTCATCGTTTTTTGGTTTCCTTCTATTTATGGCAAGAGAAGCTGGTTTTCCATTCTTGGTGGTGACATGAAGTTTCCCTTTTGAAATAGATTTACTGAAGCAAAAACAGAAAAGGGGGGTCGAACTAAAAGGAAAATAATGACAGTGCTTCTTTATAAAGGTGGTTGTTTCCTGTCTCCCATGATACTCAGGAGCTGATGGGGTGTGTGTGTGTGAGACAGAGAGAAAACCATCAACCAGCATAGAGCCGGGCACACAGTAGATGTTCAACAGAGGGTGATAGAATGGATAAATGGTTATGCTGAGGCTGGCCCAAATTAAAAAACAAATCAACTTCTGAAGTTGGTTTACTAAAATCTAACTCACCATTCTCTGGCCCCCAAATCATATGGTTCCTCAAAATCTATCTGTGAAAGGGCCTTATCTGGCCCTGAGCATACAGCAAATACACATTAAATGTACACTGGGTGAGTGCAGGGGTTCTGTCCTGGGGTTGGGGGAGGATAGTATGAGGTGTTTTCTCCTTGTGGGAACCCTTCCTGGCTTACTTACCCTGCATCATTGGTCAGTCAGCAAACACTGGACTGAGCGGCTCTCCCTGGCCTGTGGGAAGCTGGAAACACATCACAGCCTTGGAAAGTGGTCAGCAGGGACAATGGTCATAAAGCCGGCTCTGCCAGGTATCAATATGGGTCCATCAGTGCTGAAGGGGGCTGAAAGCGCCTGAACTGCAAAATGGTCCCGTGAGACTGGAAAGAGCCCATGCCAGCCCAGAGGGCAGTCCTTGGGTCCCCTCCCTGTGGTCGGAGAAACACCTGCGCTGGACAGGGGAGTTGACCGTCCATCCTGCAACAGCAGAGGGCGGAAGCGGGCCGGAGGGGAGGGAGGGGCAACAGTTTTCGCCTGTAACCGGATCCTCAGGAATGCGCCGCTCCCCTCGCTGGTGACCGGCGCCCCTTCCTCCGACAGGACGCCCCATGGGGTCCTGCCACCTGGATCCCCGTCAGCCCCGCCCTCTCCAGCTCCGGGGGACTGTCCCTACAATCCGCACCCAGCCTCATGCGGTCCGGATGGCTGAGGACCATCCCCTCCCCGGCAAGCCTCACCCCTGGGAGGCCTCTCAGCCTCACCCCTTTCTGTTTCCTGCTTAATTATTTTTTTTTCTTTCTTTGGAGGCTTTCCGTTTTATCTAGTAGATTTTAGGTCTCTGGGTCTTCAAATAAGGACTAAACATTAAACCAAATTGCAGGTTGCTTTAAACAAGAAAGCAGATCTCTGCACCATGGCGCTGTGGAGAGGCCAGAGCAGCCGGGATTGAACCTCGTCGGGGAGATGGGGGTGGGGTGAGGTGGACGTCAGGTCCAGCCTCTGTTGGGAAAGCGGGGGTTGGACTGGGCCGAGTTATGGTCAGGCCTGGGCTATGTGACCTCGGGCAGGTCGCGTGCCCCCTCTGAACTTGTATGTAGAGTAACTAGCTGGGAGAATAAAGGTGAAAATGTAGTCGTAGGTGAGCCCTATCACCGACTCTTCCCTCAATCCCACTGCTCTTAGAACAAGTACCATCCACTCCGGTTTGGGTGGAGGCCCTGCCATCCTGGCTTTCCTTCTACTGTCTTTCTTTGGCTCTCCCAATCCAGCCTCTTCGTCTCTTCCCTCCATCAATGTGGCCAGCTAACTGCCCCAGAGCCTTTGCATTTGCTTATTCCCACTGTACCAGACATTTTCCCCTCAAATTGTTCTTGGTTTGCTCCAGCTCCTCCTTCATTCAGCATCACCTTCTGGGGTGCCCCTCCCAATAACTCAACTCTAAAACACCCCCTTTCACCCTCCATGGAAGAGGCACCATTTATTCTTCAAGCTGTTTGTCACCTTCCTCCTTCAGACTGTGTACTGGGAGAGTGTCGGTATTTGTGTCATTCAAGGGTGTCCCCATCACTCTGCTCAATCAATTTTTGTGGAATGAATGAGTGAATGGGAATGTTCCCTAGTTTATTGCATGGGTCTGTTTGATAGATTTAGGGCCCCCTTGACCTGCCTGAGGAGTCCCCATGGACAGATCTGGGCAAGGTCCCCGACCTCCCAGCTCTGTGAGGTCGGAGCTGGTCCAAATGGAGGGGCAGGACTTGTGTTCCAGAGGGCTTCCTGGCTGGGAGGAAAGAGAGGGAGGGAAGGACAATGGGTCAGAGGGACTAGTAAGTGCAAGCAGAGGAGCCTGAAGGGGTCAAGCCTTGGAGGAGAGTCTACCAAAGGCAGTGTCTCACACTTAAAGGACAAGAAAAGTCCTCCCCATCCAGCCCCAAGGACCCTCCCTTTCCCTGTCTAGGATAAATAGAGCCAGACACAAATGATGGACAGGGCTCAGCCATGTGAAAGGAGTCTAGAGAAATCCTCATGGGCATGGTTAAGGAAGGCTTCTTGGAGGAGGAAACATTGGAAGTGGGTTTTGAAGGATGAGTAGGAATTTGCTTGGAGGCTAAGGAAGGGCACTCCAGGCTAAGGGAACGCCAGACCAAAGAACCACAGTTTAGCCAAATAAAAGAATATTGAGTCCATATTATTTTTGCAAATCCAGTCAAAATCACAATACTCCATGAGGTAGGTAGGATTATTTGCTGTTTTCATGAAGAGGAAACCAAGAATCAAGAGAGGTACCTGCCTTGGCCCCATACCTCTATTTACTATTGACCTGCTGGTCAACCCTTCAGCTCAGGCTGGCTCTGCTTACAGTTCACCATTCACCCACCTATCAAGGTCAAGGCTCAAGGTCAGGGTGGAGCCTCCCTAGGCTGCCCACTCACTCTCCTGCCTTAGGGAGGAGCATGGCCCCTTTTCCTTCAATGTTACCCCAGGGAAGGATCCTAGGGCAGGGCTGGGGCTGTACTCCCTCCCACCAGGGGTCCTTTTGCCCAGGCTGGGACCCAAGAGGACAGATGTGGAGGGTACAGAGACCCACATGCCTAGAAACAAATAGACACATACATATATACATACTCCACACATGAATATGCAGACCCTCATCCATACACCCAGCCCTCTGCCTTCCAGGCCAGATCAGGACTCTTGCACATGGTCACAGCATCCCTCATCATCTTGCTCCACAGCCCAGTAAGGGGCAGGACCAGGTGAGGAAGGGACCTTGGTGGGTGGTGGTGGGGGTCGGGGGAGAGTTACTTGTGCTCACAGGCCAGTCACACAAACCAAAACCAGAGACTGCCACAGGAAACCTGGCCAGGCAGAGTTCTTTACTGCTCTGTGTCCACTGTATGTTAGGCCCTGTGCAGAGACCTAGGGACCCACTAGGCCCAGGATTGACAAAGTCTCTGGCTTCTCTGGACCTATGATCCATCCATCATTCTGGATGGTTCCAAGGATATAATGGGAACAAGGTGAGTGTGAGGAGCCTAAGGACACATTTGCACTGGGCCAAGGGATCACCAGGCAGATGGCATAGCACATGCAAAGGCCCTGGAGCAGTAACGAGCTGGGAAGCCAAGGCTGAGGGTGAAAGGTCAGAGGGTGTCAGGGAAGGAGGGTGTGGAGCCTCCACCACTTGGCTGAGGAGTGGGCTCCATCTGGAGTGCAATGAAAGCCATGGAAGGGTTATGTGGTTGCTGGTCAAACCCAGATGTCCCAAGGATGCTTTGAGTGTTGGGGAGGTGGCCACTCCCTCCTCCCTCATATCTCATCCTTAGCCAGCTTTTATGGCGGCCAGTTAAGCCCTGACAGTCATGATAATGGTAATAAGCAGGTAAGCAGTTGGGATTCCTGCCTTAATAGCTCAGCCCAGAGGTTAAGGGAGAAACTGTGCGTGCGTGTGCGTGCGCGCGCGCGCGCGCACTAAGGAAGAAAGTGTAGGGTCCTAGAGTTGAGCACCCCCACGGGGGGGCGATCTATAGCAGGTTCTGGCAGAGTAAAAACCGTAGGCGGTTGTTCTGAGGCATAGACTCCGGTTCTACTGAATGGATGAGCTCAGGCCTGGTAACAGACCTCCCCGCGGGCAGGCCACCAGCTGATCCTGTTTCACGTCTGTAAAGTCAGGAATTTGGACCCTGTACTTTAGGTCGCACCTAGGGAAAAGTATCAGGATCAAAACGCTTCTATCCAGAAATTTCTGGCAGCCCTCCTCTCCCCTCCCTGTCTTTCTGGGGAAAACACACGACCATTGGGGTGGGAGAGGGGTGGGTGAAGGCAGATCTGGCCCACATCCTCGCTAAGGAACCGGACACCACTCCCCTAGGGTTTCAGCCCCCAGCGTAAAGAAAGCCTGACCTAGGCATGCTAAGGGTGGCACAGTCGGCGCAATGGAGCGCGAGAAACCAGGGAGTTATTTACCTATCCCGATCCCTATCCACCCACTCCCGTCCCCGGGGGCCGGCACAGCCTCCGCCCCCGCCGGCTGGGCCCCACTCGCGGACGCGGGGCGGAGCCTCATGGCGGCGAGCGCCTGGTGGCCGGGCCCATCACGCCACCCGGGACGTGCCTTGGCGGGAGGCGGCGCTGGGGACCTTGGTCATACAGGGCTCCCGGGGCGGGGTGACCCGGCCCCAGCGCGCGGTCCGCCCCCATGACGTCAACCCACAAGGCAGCGCGCTGTTGTGCCGTTTACCGCGAGTCTCCGGGGCAACAGCAGCTAAGGGGGCGTCAGAGGCTAGGCTCCGCCCCATCATGCAAATGATCAACGTCACCCGCGTCCAATGGCGAGCGGGGGCAGTGAGCTCATCGCGTCTGGCCGAGGCTATAAGAGGGCGTGCGCGCTACGCGGCGCAAGAGCCGCCGCCAGCGGAGGGCCGGGCGTAGCGGCCGCGGCCAAGGGGGGCGCAGGGGAGAGCGGACGGGGGGGCACGGGCACCTCGGGAGGCCGCGGCCACTCCCCTCCCCCCCGGGCCGGCGCGGCGGGGGAGGCGGAGGATGGAAACACCCTTCTACGGCGATGAGGCGCTAAGCGGCCTGGGCGGCGGCGTCAGTGGCAGTGGCGGCGGTGGCAGCTTCGCGTCCCCGGGTCGTCTGTTTCCCGGGGCGCCCCCGACGGCAGCGGCCGGCAGCATGATGAAGAAGGACGCGCTGACGCTGAGCCTGAGTGAGCAGGTGGCGGCGGCGCTCAAGCCTGCGGCCGCACCGCCTCCTGCCCCCCTGCGCACCGACGGCGCCCCGGGGGCGGCGCCCCCCGACGGCCTGCTCTCCTCGCCTGACCTGGGGCTGCTTAAGCTCGCCTCCCCCGAACTCGAGCGTCTCATCATCCAGTCCAACGGGCTGGTCACCACTACGCCGACGAGCACGCAGTTCCTCTACCCCAAGGTGGCGGCCAGCGAGGAGCAGGAGTTCGCTGAGGGCTTTGTCAAGGCGCTGGAGGACTTGCACAAGCAGAACCAGCTGGGTGCGGGCGCGGCCTCCGCTGCGGCCTCGGCCGGGGGACCCTCGGGCACTGCCGCGGGCGCTGCACCTCCCGGCGAGCTGGCCCCGGCGGCGGCCACGCCCGAGGCGCCCGTCTACGCGAACCTAAGCAGCTACGCAGGCGGAACCGGGAGCGCGGGGGGCGCTGCGACGGTTGCCTTCGCTGCCGAGCCTGTGCCCTTCCCGCCGCCGCCCCCTGGCGCACTGGGGCCACCACGCCTGGCCGCGCTTAAGGATGAGCCGCAGACGGTGCCCGACGTGCCGAGCTTCGGCGAGAGCCCGCCGCTGTCACCCATCGACATGGACACACAAGAGCGTATCAAGGCGGAGCGCAAGAGGCTGCGCAACCGCATCGCTGCCTCCAAGTGCCGCAAACGCAAGCTGGAGCGCATCTCGCGCCTCGAGGAGAAAGTGAAGACGCTTAAGAGCCAGAACACGGAGCTGGCGTCCACAGCGAGCCTGCTGCGCGAGCAGGTGGCGCAGCTCAAGCAAAAGGTCCTCAGCCACGTCAACAGCGGCTGCCAGCTGCTGCCCCAGCACCAGGTGCCCGCGTACTGAGCCCTCGCGCGGGGCGCATGCGCGGCCCCCCTCCCCGGAGAGGCGGGCTTGCGTGGGGGGGGGCGTCGTGGGTGTCTCGGACTCGGAGAGGGTGCGGCCCGGTACCCCCCGGATGGTGCCAGGACTCGGAGAGGGCACCTCAGACTCGACAAGCTGGACCCCCTGCTACTGGGGGGGCAAGCGCATGACCCCCTCGCCCTCGCGCTGCCTCTGTTCTCTGCGCGCAGCCACCGTGTTGCACAAAAATCCGCGCGCCCGGCCGCTCCTTTGTATGTACCGCCACCGAAGGGGGCTCCGAGGGTGCGCGGCCTCAAGCCCTTCGTTGCCTTTTACTTTTTTTTTTTTTTGCATTTGGAAGAGAGAACAGTGTTCGATTCTGCCCTATTTATGTTTCTACTCGGGAACAAACGTTGGTTGTGTGCGTGTGTGTTTTCTTGTGTTGGTTTTTTTAAAGAAATGGGAAGAAAAAAACTCCCTTTCCTTGCTCTCTTCCCCCTCCCTTTTGTCTTTCCGACACCCCTACTCCCGCCCTTTTTTTTTTCCCTGTTTTGTTTTGCTACGAGTCCACATTCCTGTTTGTAATCCTTGGTTCGCCCGGTTTTCTGTTTTCAGTAAAGTCTCCTTATGCCAGCTCTGCTCTCCGCCTCCTCTTTCCCGGGTCGGGGCCTTATGGGCTGGGCGGGGCCTGGCCCGCTCTGCTCCTCTCTCGCCTCATTCCCTCCTCCCTACGCCCCTCCGCAGAGGAGGGGGAGCGGGAGCCGGCGCCGGCGCCGGATACGCTCCATTCATCCGACGGGCTGCGAGCGCCATCTAGGCGCTTCTGGGTGCTGGGGCGGCTGGAGACTCCAACCACCGTTTGAAATTAGTGAACCTCCGATGTCCCCTTTGGGAAGGAGTGACCGGGATGGAAAGGAGACAGCCCCAGCCAGAGGCAGGAAAGAAAAGGGAGAAATTTTTAACTTCCTGGGTCTCTTTCACTGTGAATTAGGCAGAACAATCAAACCTATTCACAAAGTTGTGAGGATTAAGACTTTACAGAGCAACTCTTGGTTTACATTCGGTACTCAATGTTTTTATTACCGGCTAATGGATGGGGAAACTGAGTCTTAGGACCAGAAAGGTGGTGGCCCAGGTGGAATCTGACCCAGGTAGTCTGCCTCTGGCACTGGAAGTAGGGTACTTTCTGTGGGATCTCCCTTTTAAGGACCTGACTGGGAATCCAGAATTATCCAAGTACTCCCTGAAAGCTCCCTCTTCACAACATCCTATTCTCCCGTTTTAAGGAAACTGAGTTGCAGAGAGATTGGCTTGAGGTCATATAGCATTTTAAGGAACCTGCACAGGGACATTTGGACCTTGCATTTCTCACTTCCAGATTCTTGACTGCCAGACTGCTCTCTTCCACAGCCTCATCTGGGCTTTGCTATTGTGTGGACCAAAGATTGAGTCCCAGCTTCGGTGCTAATTTGCCACCTTATGACCTCAGCCAAGTCTTGTCCCCACTCTGGCCTCTACCTCTGGTACTGTGTGTGAGCTGGGTTTGTGTATGTCCAGGTAACATCTCCCAGGCAGAAGCTGGAAGTGCTTGGGGCATGAACAGCAAGGAGATAAAACTCAAGCACGCCTTGTGCAGCCCCCAATCTATAAAGAAGGGGAGGTCCAGGGAGGTTGCTAAATCTGCCCAAACTTTTTGTTCACAGCACTTCCAATGCCAAATATGTTTTTTCCCTATACCAATTCTATAACTTTCCAGACACCAACCAAGTGCTCTACAGTTCAACCCTGACACTCTTAATGAGTTGGCACAGACCCCATAGGTAAATTGCTCAGTCCTGCAAGACTGTCCCAAGTACAGACACCAGTATTTAAGTCCCAGGTTGCCACCTGTACTTCTGATCCACTAACTACAAATTGGGGATTTCCACAACCCCCTTATCAGTTTTGATCAATTTTCTAGGACAGCTCATAGGACCCAGGAAAGCACTTTACTTAACTAGATCACCAGTTTCTTATAAAGGATATACTTCAGAAACAGCTAGTTGGAAGAAATGCACAAGGGCAAGGTACAAGGCATGGAGCTTCCAGGCCATATCTGGGTTGCCACCCACCCAACACCTCAATGTGTTCATCAACCAGGAAGCTCTCTTGGGCCCCAGAGGTATAAGCATGATTGATTAAATCATTAACCTTTGGTAATAATTTGAGTGTTCAGCCCCTCTCTCCTCCCAGGAGGTTTGGGAGGTGGGGCTGAAAGTTCTAACACACTAATCAAGCCTAGATCTTTCTGGAGACCAATGCATAGCTGGCCTCTTGCTCTGGTACCCCCAGTGGCTCCCCAGGGAAGCCAGGCTATGTGGCTTTGGCAGGACCCTGCTGAGCTGAGGCCAAGGTGTGTGTCAGCTCCAGGCTTGCCAGCAGTGATTCACACCAGGCCCAGGCCCAACACCAGGAGGTGACTGGGGATGGTGTAGTCCTTTTCCTCTCCAGGACTGTGACTTAGAGTCAATGCTCATTTTTGCCAGACCATGTGTGGGTCCCAAGGGGCCTTGAGCCTAGCCTCACCCAAAAGAGCTCCTATCTTTAGAGCCAGAGAGATACTGGCTGGCCTTTTAAGATGTTAGGTCCTTTGTTCTAAATCTTCTCATGGCTCTGGAGCGCTTCTCAATAAAACCCAAACTCCCCTACTCTTCTTCTAGGCCCCACCTGCGACTTCTTCCTATCCTCTTCTCTTTCCCTTCCAGCCATATTAGCTTCCTCTGTGTTCTCTAATGCCCAGCTTGTTCCCACCCCAAGGCCTTTGCCTATACTGTGCCTGCCACCTGAGATTCTCTTCCTCTAGATCTCCCATGGCAAACTCCTTTCCTGCGGGGCTCAGCCAATCCCACCTTCTCTTTGGTCTGTCCCTAGCATTTTCACACCCCAAAATTATTTGAGTTGTGTCTCCAGGCCAGGATCAGATCCTAGCCCAAAGGAGCCCAGCAAATGCCCAAGGGATGAGAGACTAAAGCTCCCTCCAGACACATGGAGGTGGAGATTTTTGGCTCCCCCTCTTTGCTCAGAGCCCTAACTTTCTGCTCAGGATGGGCAGGCTATACATAGCAACCACCATAACCCTCAGCCCTGACCTGGGTTCTTCCCCACCCCACCCCTGAGTCTGCCTTCTAGAATCCCCTCCTCCCAGGAGTTGCTGGCCATTGGCCAGAACTTGGCTGTGAGTCACAAAGCCACCATAGCACAAGGGCCCCAAGGCTAGCCATTTGGGCTGGTGGGTTCAGCTTCAGGGGCAGGTGAGTGGGGCTAATAGAGGGTTTGGTGGGGATTAAATGGGGATCTGGTCATTCTTCTCTGAGCCCCACTGTCCTCAGAGTCCCTCTGGGTTTTCTAGATGACTCTGAGAGGGGGATTAGCTCCTTGGCCCATTAGAGCAGGGGCACTTGTGTCCCCAAAAGGCCTGATTGTGCGTTTGTCTGTTTGGGGGCTCAGTCTCGTGAGTCTATCACATATCCTTGGGAGCCTGGGGAAGTGGTCTTAGCTCATGTGATGTATAAGGAAACAGGTTCAGAGGGGTTTACTTAAAATTGCCAAGCCAGCAACTCGGCTTATGTATCTGGCAACCCCAATTTCTCTTTCCCACTTCCTGTAATCTCATTTCTCTCACTGTCATCTCTTTGTTAATTCTGGTTGAATTTATCAAAAGGGCTGAACCATGTGGTTGATGAAATCCCAGACCCTAGGATGGACCAGTTCAGACCTTGAAGCTGCCATCTCAAAGTTCTGAAGCTTGAATCCATCCATCCATCCATCCATCCATCCATCCATCCATCCATCCACCCACCCACAAACATCTATTGAGCACCTACTATGTGGACTGTTCTGGACCCTAGGGATTTAAGAGCAAAGAAAAGAAACAGATATCTCCACCTATGGCAAGCTCATAGTCTAATGGGGGAGGCAAATCAGAACTAAGATATATAGTTTGTTAGATTCTCCAGGCCTCAGTTTCCTCCACTGCGAAATGGGGACAATGACTGTGCCCACCTCAAAGGGAGCTGACCTCAGCCCATTTGCTGTATGATTCAGTTCACATTGATACCCATTCTGAATGGGCTGGGCTGTCTTGGGGCTGGGGTGAAGACTGGGCAAGAAGCTGGACATTTGGGCCATCAAACAGGTGAAGCCAGAAAGTTCATTGTGAAAGGAGAGGGTGCATGGGTCTTTGAAATTGATTCTGAAATTGATTTGAAAAAAATGATTCTTGTCATCTCTAGAAGTGTTCAGTCCATTACCATCTCAATGATATAGCTGAATTTAAGTCTACCATTTTACTATTCTTATTTCTGTTATCTCCAAGTTTTAGTCTTCTACTCCCCCTCTTCTGCTTTTTTTTTGGATTATTTGAATGTTTCTAGGCTTTAAATGCACCTCTCAATATGTACTCTGTGACAAAGGAGTTTCTGTAATTGTCTCGTTCCAATAAGTGTGATGTTAACCTTTTTCAGGGCGCTGATTAAAGACTGCAGGATTTGTATGCAGCCTTGTGCCTTAGGAAAAATGGGAGATAAAAATATATAGATTTATATAAATATATTAAATTATTTAAATTAGAATAATAATATATTAATATATTTAAATATATCTATATAAAGATATCTATGTATATATATCTTTGTATGTATATATACGTATATTTTTTTAAGTTAGACTCTCTTGGGTCTTCTAGGTAGGCATCAACTAGCTCTACTTTTAAAATATTTGCACTGATTATTTGAATACTTGTCATCTTGCTTTGCTATGACCACCCAGTACGGTGGCCAACTGTGCATCTTGTTTCTTCCTTTAATGAAAATGACTTTAAAATTTTACCATTTAAAATAACATTTACACGAAGAGGAGGCAATACTTCCCAACTCATTTTATGAGGCCAGTATTACTCTGATACCAAAACCTGGTAAGGATAACACAAGAAAGAAAACTGCATACCAATATCTCTCATCAACACAGATGCAAAAATCCTAAATAAGATACTGCAAACCAAATACAGCAACATATTGAAAAAATTATACACTACGATCAAGTGGGCTTCATCCCAGGGGCACAGGGATGGTTCAACATATGCAAATTGATTAATGTGATACACCACATAAACAAATTTAAAAATAATCATATAGTCATATCAATAGATGCAGAAAAATCCTTCAATAAGATACAGCATCCATTTATGATCAAAATACTTAACAAAATTGGTATAGAAGGAAAGTACCTTAACATAATAAAGGTCATATATGACAAACCCTCAGCCAACATTATACGTAATGGTGAAAAGCTAAAAATCGCTCTAGATCAAGAACAAGGAAATGCTGTCCACTATTGCTGCTGTTATTCAATATAACATTGGAAGTCCTAGCAAGTGCAGTTGGGCAAGAGGAAGATATAAAAGACATCCAAATAAGAAATGAAGAAGTCAAACTGTCACTATTTGCAGATGACATGATTCTCTATACAGAAAACCCTAAAGACTCCACAAGAACACAACTAGAAATAATAAGCAAATACAATAAAGTTTCCTATACTCTAATAATGAAGTGTCTGAAAAAGAAGCAGAAAAAATAGTTCCTTTTTAAATTGCAACAAAAAGAATAAAATACCTAGGAATAAATTTAACAAAACATGTGAAGGACCTATATAAAGAAAACTTCAAGATCCTATTAAAAGAAATCGAAGAAGATAATATTTCTTGTTCTTGGATTGGAAGAATCAGCATAGTTAAAATGACCATTTTACCTACAGCATTATACAGAGTTAATGCAATCCCCATCAAAATCTCATTGGCTCTTTTTAAAAAAGAAATAGAACAAAAAAATCACCAGATTTGTATGGAAGCACAAAAGACCCCGAATTGCCAAAGCCATCCTAAGAAGAAAGAACAAGGCTGGAGGCATCACTCTGCCAAATTCAAATTATACTACAAAGTGACAGTAATCAAAATGGCATGGTATCAGCAGAAAAACAGGCACACGGACCAATGGAACAGAATCGAGAGTCCAGAAGTAAACCCATATTTTATGGGCAAATAATTTTTGACAAAAAAGCCAAAAACATGCAGTAGAGGAAGGAAAGCCTTTTCAATAAATAGTGCTGGGAAAACTGGAAAGTCACCTGCAAAAGAATGAAACTAGACTGTTGTCTATCACCACACACCAAAATTAACTCAAAATGGATTAAGGACCTGAATATAAGACTTGAAACAATAAAGTGCATAGAAGAAAACATAGGAACTAAATGCAAGGACCTTGGACTTAAAGAGGATTTTATAAATTTGACCTCAAAGGCAAGGGAAGTAAAAACTAAAATAAATGAACGGGACTACATCAAACTAAAAAGTTTCTGCTCAGCAAAAGAAATTGTCAACAAGGTAAAGAGACAACCATCCAAATGGGAAAATATATATGCAAGCCTCTGATAAGGGCCTAAAACCAAAATATACAAAGAACTCATACAACCTCAGTAACAATAAAAAAGCAAATGATCCAAGCAAAAAATGTGCAGAGGACCTGAACAGACACTTTTCCCTAGAGGACATACAAATGGCTAACAAATATTTGGAAAGATGCTCAACATCACTAGCTATTAGGGAAATGCAAATCAAAACCACAATGAGATACCATCTCACACCTGTTAGAATAGCTATAATCAACAGGACAAGTAATAACAAATGCTGGAGAGGATGCAGAGAAAAAAGAACCCTCATACACTGCTGGTGGGACTGCAAATTGGTATAGCCACTATGGAAAACAGTATGGAGAGTCCTCAAAAAACTAAGAATTGATCTACCATATGATCCAGAAATTCCTCTACTGGGTATTTATCCCAAATACTTGAAAACCCATATCTGAAAATATATTTGCACACCGATGTTCATAGCAGATTATTCACAGTGTCCAGGACATGGAAGCAACCAAAATGTCCTACAATCTATGATTGGCTATACAAAGAAATATTACTTAGACATAAGAAGAGATAAAATACTGCCATTTGTGACAACATGGATAGCCCTTGAGATAATCATGCTAAGTGAAGTAAACCAGACAGAAAAAGTTGAAAATCACATGATATCACTCATATGTAGGATTTAAACCTAAAAACAACAAATGAAAGAGACAAACAAACAGACTCATGGACATGGACTATAGACTAGTGGTTACCAGAGGGTGGGGGAGGAGGGGAGAGGTAAACGGGTAAAGGGGGTCTAATATAGGGGGCTGGGGGGAGGGTGAAGTGGGTAAATAGTGGCATCAAATATATGGTAGCTGAAGGAAACTGAAGTTTGGGTGGTAAACAGACAGACAATACAATATACAGATGTCAAATTATAATGTACACCTGAAAATTATGTAATTGTATTAATCAATGTTACCCCCAATAAACTTAATTTAAAAAAACAAAGTGATGTTTACTGTGGTTTTGTGGTTAGCCTTACTGTCTTTAGATACTATCCTATCTATTTTTATATGTTTTTATTAGAAATCACTACTGGATTTGATAAAACACATTTTGGGTACTTATTGAAAAATCATATGGCTGCCTTTTTAATTTCTAGATGTGATGGTTTACCTTAGGGATTTATAGATATTGAATCATTCTTACATCATTGCAATAAGTCATCATTGGCTATAGTATTATTCTTTTGATAACTAGCCATGTTTATTTAGAATATATGTATCTAATGAATGAGTGCTTGATTATTGTAACATTGTTTTAAATATGTTCTTATTTCTATGTTTGAGTGAAGGAGGTCAGGTTCCCACATCATATCATTCTGCTGTCTTGACTCAAAGGCTAAACTTCTTAATTTTCTAATTGAACTATTTTTTGTTAGAGTCCCCCATAAGCTCCCCCCATACACACATAATTATTTGTCACTTTGATGTTTATGCTTCTTGATTTTTATATGAATATTCCAATGTGTATGTGTTTGTACAGAATAATTTTTAAAAGTCAAGTCATGTGGTCCCTTGTGGATTTGCATTGCATTTTTCATTGAAGATTATGCTGTGATTATTTGTTCACATCATTACATATTCCTCAGTATCACTTAAAAGTATTTTGGCCTTTTCATGCATAGAAAAAGACATTCAGTTTAGATTTTTACAATCTAAACAAACCTACCTGATGTCCCCAAAACCCCCTCATACCTCTTCCCAGCCACACATGTCCTGAATTCTAATAGCAGACCTTATCTTCCCCTGTTTCCTTTTTAATTTTCTATAATTAGAATAACCAATTTGTTTTCTATTTTGTCTTTTACTCAAAATAATGTATGTGAAATTCATGCATATCGCTGAGCTCATTCTCCTTGCTGTGTTGAACAGGATTCATTGATTTATAAATAAGTCAATATTTTTATTGATATTTCTATTGATATACTGATTAACATACAGTTGTTTTATTCATTTTTCTGTTAATGGGCATTTGGATGGTTACTGGTTTGGGGTGAGTATAAACACTTAGACCTCGAGTATATTTGTCAGTGAAGATTGAGTTGCCTTCACGATATTGACAGTTTCCCCAAGTGTTGCATATTTTAAATTTTTGTCATTCTTGTGGATCTGCACACCATATCTGATGGCTGGATAGCACACCATTGTACAAGTGTTCTGTTGATGAATGTAAACAACCTCCTATTACTAAGCATATACTTTTTTTTCCGTTTTTACTCTTCTAAACAATACAGTGATGAACATCCTTGAACATCCTTCTTTATACACTTGTAACTGCCCCCCTCGCAATCACCTTATTGGTTATTTCCAGTTTTTACATACAAAACAACACTGGGATAAGTTTTTTTTGTATATTCATCCTTGTAGTCTTAAAATTTTTTTGTTTGTTTTTAGATTTTAGGGTTTTTTGGTTTGTTTGTTTTTTGTTTTTTGCTTTTAACATCTTTTCTCATGTAGATCTTGAGGACAGAGCCAGCCCAAGGCAGTGTTGCTGCACGTTGCATGGGATGAAGAACTGCTTGCTCTTGCAAACTGGATTCTGAGATTGCACCTTCTCTTTCTGCTCCTCCTCCAACTCTATGACCCTCCAAGGTAGGAAGATGGCTGGGCAAGGGCTCTGGCTGGTCCAATTGGAAGGGGGGACTTCTGTCAAATATGCTCCAGGTTATGCATCAGATTGCTTTACAGTGTCCCAACTCTCTGGTACTTCTGGAAACTACAGTAATCCCCTCATTCTTTCTTTACCCATCCCTCCATCTGCCATTGATCTATCCATCATCTATCTGCCATCTATCATCCATTCACTGATCCATGGTCTATTCACCAATTTCATCAGTTCTCTTCATTCACACACCCATTTTTCTAGTCAGATTTCAGCCATCCATCCACCCTCCCACCTACCCACCCATCTATCCATCCATCCCTCCATCTATGCATGCATCCATGAATCCATCCATCCATGCATCCATCCAACCATACATCCATCCATATATTCATCCATGTGTCCATTTCTTTATGTATTGATTTGTTTATAAATTCAACATTTACTCATGCATTCTTCCACTCAGCCCTTCTTTATTCCCTCCAACTAAGCTGTCATTCATTCATCCACTGATTTATTCATTCAGAACCTAATCATGCATCCATCTGTCCATCCAATTTTCAACCTGCTTACCCACTAATTTATTAGTCAAGTTAGCCACTCACCCAACACCCAACCATTTACAGCTTGGAGCCAGGTCTTATGACTGAGATGGGGGCACAGAAATGACTCAGTCTTAGTTCCTGTCCTCTAGAAATTTATAATCATTGGGGAGAGGCAAATAACAATAACACACACACACCCACACACACACATAGGACATTCCCAAAACAGTGTGATCAGTGTTGTAGGTACAGAAGAAATTTGTAAAGCAGGCAGGTGTTGGATATTGGGTAGGCGAGAATGTGTACCATGTGCCAGAGTTGAAGTGGCCACAGGATGATGAAAAAGACACAGGTACCACAAGCCACCTGGGCAGGTGGCCAGAGGCCAGAATATAGAGGGCCTGCAAAGGAGAAGAGGAAGATTACAAGGTTCCAGGAACAAGAAGATATAGGTCCCAGGGTGAATGCTTGCTCCAGGTAGGACCCCTCTTGTCTGCATGACTCCACTCCCTTACCACCTCTGTGCTACCCCCCACAGGCAGAGTTGATCCGCCTAGGAACCAAGACAATGCAGCAAGCAACACATTTCCAGTTGTCACCCAGTAGGCAGAGCTCGTATCAGCCTCAGCCCATCCCCAATCTCCAAGACAAAGTGGGGACACTATGTTCACAGCCCCAGTGTGAGCCACCTGCGTCCAGGGAGGTGCTCCTGCAACAGCTGGACAAGGACAAGATGATGCCTTCCCATGTCCCACGCCTCCGGGCTGTGGTCGAGAGCCAGGCCTTCAAGAATATCCTGGTAGATGAGATGGACATGATGCTGTCTCGCGCAGCCACCCTCATCCAAGCCAACTGGAGGGGCTACCGGCTCCGGCAGAAGCTGATCTCCCAGATGTTGGCGGCTAAGGCCATCCAGGAGGCCTGGCGACGCTTCAGCACCAGGCGCCTCCTCCGTTCTGGCAAGGCAGTAGAAAAAAAAGTGAGCATAGATGAAAGGGACATTCCTTACCACCACCCCCAGCAGGTGCGGTTTCAGCATTTGGAAGAAGGCGGGTGCCTTCCGGCCCCACCTGTCATGGTGAGTAAGGAGACCCAGTTCCCTTCCGCTGACCACCTAGCTGTCTGCGCCCATGAGCTGGACTTGCTGCAGCCCCCGGGCAATCCACAGCCTGGCATGCAGGCCCCTAGTGCCCTTGAAGCCTCCAGCATCATTTTCCTGCCACACCAGAATGTCTCCATGAGACTCCCATGTCCAGTGAGTCTAAATGCAAAGTGCCAACCATGCCTGATGACAAGAACAGTTAGAAGTTCCAGCCTTGTCCACATAGATGGGGACATGATGAAGACCAAGCAAGTGACTTCCAGAACCAACAAGGCAGGATCCCCAGGGCCACCACCATCTAGAAGTTATGCCCAGACACTTTATGGACCCCTCAAGACTCAGACTCAGGCCCCTGTGGAAGCAGAGGTCCTCAAAGCCCCACCCCAGGCAGACCCAGCACCTGTGATGACCAAGACCCCAGTGCCCACCATAACAATGACCAAGACCCCACCCCAGGTTTACCCGGCAGCTGCAGTAACGAAGACCCCACTCCACTCATGCCTGGCATCCATGATGAACAAGGGCTCATCCCAGCCATGCCCAGTGCCCACAGTAACAATAGCCAAGACCCCACCCCAAGTATACCCGGCAGCTCCAGTGGCCAAGACCCCACTCCAGTCATGCTTGGCGGCCATCTTGAACAAGATCCCAACCCAGCCGTGCCCAGTACCCACGATAATGATGACAAAGACACAACCTCAGCCATACCCAGCAGCCCCAATGACCAAGATCCCACTTCAGATGCGACCAACAACCTCAATGACCAACACTGCATCCCAGACACGACCAACTGCTGTGGTGGCCAAAATCCCACCCCAGATATGCCTGTTGACCTCGATTATCAAGCCCTCAACCCAGACATGCCCAGTACCTGTGATGGCCAAGACCCCACCCCAGACATGCCCAGTACCCACCATGGCCAAGACCTCGCCACAGACATGCCCAGTATCCACCATGGCCAAGACCTCACCAAAGACATGCCCAGTACCCACCATGGCTAAGACTCTGCCACAGACATGTCCAGTACCTACAATGGGCAAGACCCTGTTTCAGACATGCCAAGTGCCTGTGATGGCCAAGATCCCCCCACAAATGTGCCCGGTGCCTATGATGGCCAAGGTCCCGCCTCAGACGTGCCCAATGTCAGTGATGGCCAAGACCCCACCCCAGATGCGCCCAGTGGCCACAATGGCCAAGACAGCACTGCAGACATGTCCGACGGCCACAATAGCCAAGACCCCATCTCAGACACTTCAAGGGTCCTCAATGACCAAAGCCCCTCCTCAGACACGTCTAGCGGCCATGATCACCAAGACCCCAGCCCAGTTACGCTCAGTGGCCGCCATCCTCAAGACCCTGTGCCTGTCCCCACCCGCAGCTGGAAATCTGAAGGTTTCACCTCCAGCAGCCATGGCAGCTGGGATTCCCAGCACCTTGTCCCACACGTGTCTGAACAGACCAAAGACCAAGGCTGGGGTGACTGCAAAGCAAACGGCAGGTGTGGTCAAAGTCTCATCCCATTCACACTTGACTGAAGGAAAGGTGAAATACTGCTCCCCACGACATCTGGGGGCTGGGGCTCCCAAGGCTCCAGCCAGGCCTCTTTTGGAAGCTGAAAAAGTCAAGGGCTTCTCCCAGAAACAGGTGAAAACAGAAACTGTGTCTAATACCAGTGTGGCCATGGAAGTGCCCAGGGCTTTGCCCTGGGCAAAAATGGCTGAAGATAAGAACAAGAGCTCATCGCAGGCACACCTGAGGATGGGCACTGTGAAGGTCCAGTCCCAGGGACACATGCCTGTAGAAGCAGCTGTGGCCCTGCCACAGGCACAGGTAGCCACATATCCGGCCAAGACCCTGCCCCAGGCACAACTGGCCACCTGTTCAACCACAACCTCACCCCAGGGACATCTGCTTACCAAACTGACCACGGCCTTGCCCCAGGCACATCTGAGTACATGTCTGTCCAAAGCTTCATCCCAGACACATCCACCTGCCAAGCTGACCAAGGCCCCATCCCTGGCCCATCTGGGCACATGTCTGACCAAGACGCAGTCCCAGGCACATCTGGCCACAGGAGCAATAAAGGTTCAGTCTCAAGCATATCTGCCCTCTGGGCTGACAAAGGCACAGTCCCAAGCCCACCTGGTCACAGAAACAGCCAAGTGCCTCTACGCCGCCCACCAGGCTGCTGAGCTCAGCGGCAAGACCCAGTCCCAGCCACTCCTGGCTGGGTACAAGGCCTCTACACAGCCCTGCCAGCATATTGGCTCCCTTGGCACTTTTTCCAGAGCCAAGCCAGAGGACAGACTGACCCAGCTTCCAGCTACCAGCTATGTGCAGGGCAGAGCCACCCAGGGGCCACGCCAGGGGGCCTCTGAGACCCAGAGCATGCTGATGCCTTTGCTGGCATCTGCTGGACACCCCACATGCAATGTTGAATCCTGGGGCGACAGTGGGGCCACCCGGACGCAGCCATCGACAACCAGCCCAGCTGCACCCTGCCAGGAGGAGCTGGCGGCCTCCCAGCTCACCTCCCTGTGTGCTGAGCTGGCTGCTGTGCTGGGCTCACAGGAGGACCTCCGCACCCAGCTGGCAAAAGCCCTCTCCCAGGGGGAAGTGAAGGCGGCACTGAACCAGGCCCTGTCCAAGGAGGTCCTAGGAGCTACGATGGCCAAGGCCCGGCCCCAGGGCATGCTGGGCACAGCGCTGGTGAAGGCACTGTCTTGGGGCGAACTCGGTGCTGCCTTGTCTCGAGTCCTTTCCCGGGGTGAACTGCGGGCAGAACTCACTAAGGCCATGCAGGGCAAACTGGTGGACATACTCAGCAAAGCCCTGACAGAGGAGGAGCGGGCTGCCCTGAGCCAGGCCCTGTGTCAGGGTGAGCTGGGTGCTGTCCTGAGCCAGTCCTTGTCTCAGGCTGCCCTCAGGACCGGACTCGTCCTCCCTAAGGTTGCTGCCGCGAAAACAGCGGGAAGCGGGATGATGATGACGCCAGCCCCAGTGGAGGTGGACTACCGGGGAAGCCCATCAGCTGCATGGGGGCCCACTTTGGGCCCTGTGAGACCACAGCCCAGCAAGGTCAGGGTTCCCTGGGATGGGGCCTGGGAGGGCTTCGTCACAGATTGGCCCACTGGGCTCTTGGAGGAGATGGGGGATGGGGCCATGGTCAGGGGGTCGCCCTGCTTGTCCATGGTCTCTGTGGGTGCCTCCTTGATTGGTAGGGTGATCACCACCATTCTTCAGTATCCTCTGATCACTGCCCTGGATCCTAATTTGTCATGGGAGATGGGACCCCTCAGGGACTCCTCCTCAAACCTATTTCTGAGCCCCAAGGTCAGTGAGGAAAATGTGTATCTGCACCCAGGGGCCAATGAATTGGCATCAAATCTCAATCCTGTGGCAAGTAATGTAGACCCTAATTTTCCTGAGCCACACCCTCTACAGCTACCCCACCATCTGTGGCAGCCACTTGTTGCCAATGGTGTGGCTCCAAGTACCATCCGGCCATCGGTGGCCAGTGGCACAGCTCCAAGCTCCCACAAGCCACATGTGACCAGCAGGGTGGCCCCACGTCTGTCAGCATCATCAGGGGAGGGCAGGGTGGCCCCAGGTAAGCTTTCTGGCACTGCAGGTGGTGGGAGGGCCACACATTCCCACCATTGTGTCACCAACTTTGGGCGGTCTACTTGTTGGTGTCAGCCCTCTGAGGTCAGAAGGGGACCCCCTGGGATGAATCGGCCATCAGTAACCAAAGGTCTGCAACAGCCATCTGTGGTCTCTGAGAAGACCATGCAGAAGACTCAGTCCCCAGATCATAAACCAACCTCCATGAGCACTAGTGAGGTGATCAACAAGGTGACCTCATGTCTACCGTGGGCCAGTACAGTGAGCAAAGTATCCCTAACCCAACCACAGACCCCCAAGGCCTATGAAAGAACCCAAGGCCTCCTGCCTGGCTCCAAGGCTCCTGGTCATCCCTGGGTACTTGAGAGTCAGGGAGACTCCAGTCTGTGGGAAGCCTCGCCTGTCAGTCGGTTAACGCCCACCCATCCCCATACAGCCATCTCCAGGCAGGAGAAGAATCAAACACAGGGTACCATTTCTGGTGCAAGCTACCCACAGGAGCTGGTGACTGGCCATATACTTAGTGAACTGGTGACCCGTTTGCCACAGAATTCAGACAATGACCTGGCCAAAAGCTACTCTCAGGGCTCCACAGACTATGGCCTAAATGTGAGCAATTCCCAGAGCTCGTCATGCAGCTGCAGCTCACTCAGCCTTTCCTCCACATCTGTGGCAAGCCTGACCACTGTCGACCTGGTGGAGAAAGAGTCTGGGGAGGCCAGCATTGGTGGAGACCTTCTTTCTAGGGAGACCACAGGGAGGTCTCAGAGGCCTCGAGACCTGGAAAAGACAGAGAGAGCGGATCATGAACACATGACACCAAACCCCTGCCACACGCTTTCCTCAGCCTCAGAGCAGATCCCCATTCTGCACCATAGTGAAGTGTCTAGTCATGTGACCTTGAGTGTCCACTGGAGCTCAAGTGGTCAGGATGAGAGGGATATATCCTCAAGCCAAAGCTCTATGGGTAGCATGTACCAGAAACCCTACAGGACAAGACTGAAGAGAAGTCTGTCTTTGAGTAATGGGGTCCCTCCCTTATATCAGCAGCCATCTGTGACCAGTAGGTTGACCCCAAGCCCATCCCAGACATCAGTAGCCTGTAAGGTAACGCTCAGCCTAAGCCAACCATCTAAGGCCTGTGGGGTGGCCCCCAGCCTAGCTCAGTCATCTATGACCTGTAGGGTGGCTCCCAGCCTAGCTCAACCATCTATGACCAGTGGGGTAACCCCTAGCCTAGCCCATTCAACTATGGGTAATAGTGTGGCCCCTAGCCTAGGCCAGCCATCTGTGATGAGTGGTACAGGACCCACCCCTGGGGTGGGTTCAGATCTATCGTCATCAAGGGTGAATGCAGTGGCCCCTTGTCTGCGTTATCCATCTTTTCTGACTGAAGTCACGGTGAATACACTACATCCATCTGGGGCTAGCGGCATGGGCCTGGAGCTGAGTCAGCCATCTGTGACCACTGGGGTGGATCCATGTCAAGATCCTCTGATGGATCATGGAGTGGCCTCAGACCTCCAGGCCCCTAAGCTCAGCAAGGTGTCCTCTGGGTTTAATCAGCCACTTGGTGTTGGTGGGAGACGCCCAAGAACAACAGAACATTCTGCTGTCACTGTTTCAGCCCCAGACCTCGACCAAGCATCTATGACCAGTGGAGAGGCATCTTGTCTAGGCCAAGGTACCAGGATATCTCAGGGCATTCTTTTTGGAGGCATGGCTACAAGCACGTCTCAGGGCACTGTGGCTGCTGGCATACTCCCAAATGTGTCTTGGAGGACCCTAGCTGCTGGCAAGTTCCTAAGTATGTCTCAGGGACCTATGTCTCCTGAGGTGACAAGGAGTATGTACCAGAGAAGTGTAACTTCTAGGGGCCCAAGGCAATCTCAGGTGGTCAGTGGCATGGCTCCCATGGCATCCCAGACCTCTGTGACAGGTGCCCCTTTGGTTCATGAACAAGTCTCAGGAGTGGGCCCTGGCTTCTCTCCAGCTTTAGTGGCCAACAGACTGGATCCGAGTCCACCCAAGTTTCCCTTGGACAATGTGAGCCCTCACATATCTCAGGTAAATGCTGATCTCCCAGTCCCTATGGACAACCAGTGTTCTCCTATGTCCACAGTTACCACATCCAGTTACCAACAATCAAATTCTTTTAGCCAGGAGCCTGTGATGGGCATGGCAAGTCTTCTGGGGCCAGGTTCTGTGGCCAATAGGATGACCACAGCCATGGCCCCAGGTACTGTGGCCAGTGGCATAGCCCCCAATCTTTCCCAAGGGTCTGTGATCAGGAGTGTGGGCCAGAGCCTTCCTCCAGAGTCTGTGATCAGTGGTGTGGCCCCCAGCCTCGCACTAGGTTATATGGTCAATTGTGTGGCTCAGACCCTTCCCCCAGGGTCTGTGATAGATGGCATGGGCCAAAGCCTTCCTACAGGGTCTGTGATCAATGGCATAGGCCAGAGCCTTCTCCCAGGGTCTATGATCAGTGGCATGGGCCAGAACTATCCTCCAGGGTCTGTGATTGGTGACATGGGTCAGGGCCTTCCTACAAGATCTGTGATCAATAGCATGGGCCAGAGCCTTCCTACAGGGTCTGCAATCAGTGGAGTGGGCCAGAGCCATCCTCCAGAGTCTATGATCAGTGGCACGGGCCAGAGCCTTCCTACAGGGTCCATGATCAGTGGAATGGGCCAGGGCCTTCCCCCAGGGTCTGTGATTGGTGGCATGGGCCAGAGCCTTCCTCCAGGGTCTGTGATCAGTGGTGTGGGCCAGAGCCTTCCTATAGGGTCTGTGATTGGTGGCATGGGCCAGGGCCTTCCTGCAGGGTCTGTGATTAGTGCCATGGTCCAATGCCTTCACCCAGGATCTGTGATCAGTGGCATAGGCCAGGTCCTCCTTCCAGATCCCATGGCTTGTGTAGTGACCCACAGCCTCCCTCCAGGTTTTGTGGTCAGTGGTGTGGCTCAGAGCTTTACTCCAGGTTTTATGGCAAGTGGCATAGCCAGAACCCTGCCTCCAGGTTCTGTGATGAGTGGAGTGGGCCCAAGTGTCTCTTCTGTGGCCTCTAAGGTGGTTCCAGCATTTATGGGTGCAGAACTGAATCAGGGTCTGGTTCTGGGGTCCACAGCTAGTGCAGCTGCTCCACCCTCCACAGTTGGAAGCGTGGCCCACAGCCTTCCCCAGGGGTCCATGCTCATTGGACTCAGCCCCCGTCCTTACCATGGAGTTCTGTCTGGAGAAGGGTCTATATCCCCCTTTCAAGCATCCCATGCCACTGGCATGGCTCAAGTTTACTCCAACGCCTCAGAAGCTAGTGGCAGAGCCAGAGGAGTTAACCAAGTGCCCACAGTTCTGCAAAGAGCCTCACAGTTGAGTCACACTCTTGGTACAATGGCGTTTCAGACAAGAGATGGCCAAGCTGTGATGAAACCAGAGGACTTAGACGAGGCTCTGTCCCAGGGGTCCAGATCTAGTAGGGAGTCCATGGTCCTTGAGGCAACCCCATGGATGTCCAAGAATCCCCTGGCAGAGGACAGGATTGTTGCCAAAGGACAAAGGCTGCCATTGGAGGGGGTGGCTCCCAGCCAAACCAAGTCTATGATCAGTGACATGGCCCCTGTCTCCCCAAGTTTTGCCAAGTATGCCAAAGCCAGCAATGTCACCCTAAGTCTGCAGCAGAGGTCAACCACCAGTAGGGGGACCCCTAGTTCCCATTTTGTGGCTGCTCGTGAGGTCCCCAGTGTGCAGATGGAGTCCATCAAGGGCACAGGGGCCCCCTTGGCTAATCAGGTGTCAATGGCTCACATTGTGCCCCAGAGCTCCTTGGCCACTCACATCCTCCAGAGCCCCCAGAGTCATTCCCATGAGATGGTGGCTTCTACTGTAATTTCAGGGTCACCACAGCTGGTCCATGGCGGTTCTGTGTCTGGGATGGGGACCACAAGCACTTCTCAGAGGTCAGGGGTTACCAGGGTGGCCTCACACGTGCTGCCGTATCCATCCAAGATCACCAAGGCAGCATCTAGTGGGCTCCAGGTGGAAGCTGTTCCCAGCACACTCCAGAAGCCAGTGTCTGGGAACCTGAGCCAGAGCAGCCACCACCGTCCCCTTGGCCCTAGAAAGTCCTACACGTCCATGCATGGTAACTTTGTTGCCAGAACACGAGATGGTTCTGTGGCCAAGACTGAGCCATCCCAGCAGGTGGGGGAACATGCCTCCAGGTCCGCACAGGAAGGTCACAAAGGTTCTGTGGATGCACTCCCAGCCATAACACCAATTATCCATACTGGTGGTCTGGGGCATGACATGGCCATCCCTAGGCTGCACCATAGGGTTCGTAGGGTGTCTCTGGGCTACGAATCTTCACCAAATGGGTCCAGGCGGTCCCTTATAAACTGGGAATCACTACAGGGACCTCAGGATTTCCATAGCGCCGTCACTCCTGTGGACAGTCACAGGGTACCCCTGACTCCCACTATACTCCAGGGCCCAGTGGATGCCGGCGTGGCTGGTGGCAAAGCATGGAACTCTGCAGTCCCCAGTGTCGCGGTTGGCCACATGAACAGTGCCGTGGCCCCTGGTGGTGCATGGGAACCACCCACATGTGCTGTGCCGTGGGATGCCGTGGGCAGCAAAGCAGCAGTGGATCCCAGACAGTCGGGGAAACTGGTGGCGTCGATGCAGGTTGTGGAGAAGATAATTGTGCAAGCTGTAGTTACTATCCAGGCATGCGCACGAGGCTACCTGGTGCGCCGTACCATCAAGGTATGGCACCAGTGGGCCATCATTATCCAGGCTGCCTGGCGTGGCCATTGTGTGCGACGGGACCTGGCCCAGCTCTGCAGAGCTTCCACCATCATCCAGGCCATGTGGCGAGGCTACCGTGTCCGACGGAGGCGCACCCAGCAAATGCTGCCCCCGGGCACGTGGGCCAAGGCGGGTAGTAGGGCCAAGTCAACCTCTGACCACCGCTGCTTCCAGTCCTGCCAGCCTCACATCTGTACCCTCTGCCAGTCTCTGAGCCCTGGGCTGGGGAGCCCGCCCAGCGTGGTGATGCTTGTGGGTTCCAGCCCCCGCACGTGCCACATGTGTGGCCACACTCTGCCTACACGGGTGGTGCAGGGCTTGGGCCAGGGCACCATGGGTCAGGCAGGCATTCCATGGGGCTATGACAACCAGCTGATTCACCAGAGCCCCCAGCAGCTCCATGGCTTGAACAAGGCAGCCACGGTCATCCAGGCCTCCTGGAGGGGCTTTGTTGTACGTCGCCGACTAAGGCAGCAGCAGTTAGCAGCCAAGATGCTTCAAGCCAACTGGCGTGGCCACTATACCCGGAACTCTCTCACCACAGATGTGCTCTTGGGGCCAGCTGGGTGGGACAACCCTCAAAACATGCAGTGGCCAGGAGTCTAGGACCTTGGCTGCCCAGTGCGGTGACACCAAGGGAGGTGCCATGTAGCTCTCTGAGTCTAACAAATAAAGCCCTTCAAAGCCTAGGTCTTGGTCTACCTGTGCTCAGGGGGGTAACTCGGGCATGGTTGGGGGAAAATGGGGGATCTGGAACATCCTGGAGGGTGAGGCCCTGAAACTTCCAATACCTGCGGTCTGTGTCTGGGATAGAGACTCAAGCCCTTCCTGGAGGTCAGGGACCTCCAGTGTGGCCTCATGTGTGCTGCTGTTATCTGTCCATGACTAGTGGGGTGGCATCCAGTTGGTTCCAGATGGAAGGCACCCCTAGTGCACTCTAGAAACCAGTGTCTGGGGACCTGGCCTAGAATGGTCATCACAAGTCCTTTGGCTCTAGAAAAACCAATGGGTGCATGCATGGCCTTGTTCAGGAAATGCTAGAGGGTTCTAGCCACATACTAATTTAGGGGGATGGTGGGCCCACCCCAAGGGGCCCTTGTCTGAATAAAAGAGAGCCAGACACAGATGTCCCTAGCCCCCAGGGACAAGGACAGGTCAGGGAATGGGAGAGGCAGCTGCAGGCACCCAGAGGGGGCAGCCTGGCTGGAGAAGGGGCAAAGGGGGTGAGGGCATGGACTTGAGGCAGCTATGGAGGGGACCACATATTGGTGGAGGACGGGAACTGGAAGGGGCAGCGGTGTCCTGAAGTGATGGGCAGAATTTGAGGACTTCAGGGTCTAGTCAAGGCAAGATTTTTAAGCGAGGCAGGAATCCAGGTGGAGGGGCGGTGGGGAAAGAATGACACCCTTGGGAATGGTAGCGTGCCCCAGGGGCTCCAAGTCTTGAAGCCCCACCTCAACCTTTCCCCTAGGCGTGGGCAGGTTTAAAGAACAGGCACCTGGCCATACACACAGCCACACACCTGTGTGGAGCCTTCTCTTTGCCTTCCCCGCGTAGGAATGGCGGACTCCCAGGTGCTGCCGCCACTTCTACTGCTGGCTCCGGTGCTGCTGCTGAAACTTGACGGGGCTTTCTCTGCTTCCTCTGACAACCCTACAGGTAAGAACAGGTAAGGAGGAGGACAGACTTCTAAAAAACTGGAGTGCGGAATACTGCCCAGCCACACAGTTGGCATCTGGGCCCTTCCCTCAGACCATGCTGGTCTGCCAGCCACCTTGTTCCCAAAGGCTGTTTCTTCTCCCTGAAGCAAGGAGGGTGGTCATGAGGACAGGTAGAATACTCGTACATCCACTCCCCACCTCAGCCCTGAGGCTGCCACTTCTGCAATGCCAGCATGAACTGAGTCAGTGAGAGGCTATATAACTAACTGCCTCATACCCAGTTTGAGGTTGCCATCCCCCAAGGGAAGGAAGACCCCAGGACCATGGGAGGGGGAACTAGAGCTCACTAAACGTCTGTGGCCCCCAGGAGAAGTTCTTGGTGTATGACTAATTTTCTTTTGCTGCTCTGTAGGATGGTTCTCAGGGTGAGGAGTTGAACTTACATTTTCTAAAATTTATTTTAGAAAAATATTATTCTAAAATAAATTATAGTTGACATACAATATTAGTTTCAGGTGTGCAGTTTGGTGGGCAGGGAGGTGCCCACCAAATCGTCACTCTCTCTGACCTGTGTCCCAGCCCCAAACCTGTAAAATCAGAGCAGAGGCCACTATTTGTGGGACATTTATTGCATTAAGGACTTCACTTAGAAGGGGCCACATTTATCCCCATTTCATAGTTCAGGAAACTGAGGCTTAGGCAGATCTCCCAGCCTGTGCTGGACATGGATTAAAAACAGTTGACTTGGCCGATGCCAGCCTTATGGTCTAGAAGTCTCTGTGCAAAGCAGACTCCTGGCACAGTGCATAGAAACAGTTTCACTTTACCTCTGGTCAACTCTCCAGCAGCTCATGAGCCCCTGCCTACTTTGTGCCAGCCACTCTGTAGAGCTTGTGTTCTCCACTAGTTTTCCTCAGTTTACTTTAAAAGTTCAGCTCCCCAGAATTCTGGCTTCACTTAGGGTCACTGTGGCCTCTGAGTCATCTTTCTTTCTGCAAAAACTTCTCATCTGGATTTTCCTCAAATGATGGTGGGAAACATTTTGGGAAGGCTAACCTCTTAGTCCTTGACTTCTTGAAGATCCTTGAGGGGCCCTCTTCTCACCTTCCTAGTCACCTCGGGCCAGACTCTACCATTCTGAGCCTCAGCCTTCCCATCTGTAAAATGGGGATGAAGCCAGGGCATTGTGCCTCTTCTAGGCTCAGCTGTCATCCCCACAGGGCCTGAGAGATTGGGGATCTACATGTGGACCTTGCCCGTTTCAGGCCCAGTGCTAAGTGTCATTTCTGCATTTCTACTGCCTAGAATGAGACAAGAGAGGAAGCACAAAGATCTTTCCAGGGCAAAGTGGACAGGGTGGAGTAGGGAGTGGTCGGTCGATGAATGAACCTGTAAACAGCTAAGGTGCCCAGCAGCCTGGAACTAGAAGAAACTAATTGTGGAAGGTGGCTCATGAAATATTTATCCCTGCTCAGCCTGGCCCCTGGGGTCAGTGCCTGGGAGCCGTAGGAGCCAGGCAGCAGCTGAAACGAGACTGGTGGGGAGGTTCTGCTGACTATTCCCAGAGTCCAGTCCTTTGTCCTCCCATTAAAACTCTGAATTTGTCCAGGGGGACCTTCCAGGTACCTGTGGAAGGAGATTAGGGCTGATCTTCCCTGGGAAGCTCTGAAGCAGGCTTGTGCAGCTGAGGATTGAGGAGCACCCACATGTGCAGACCTGCTTGAGCTCTCAGAGGCGCTGACTGTGATGTCCATTTTAAAGACAAGGAAACTTTTGAATCCCAGAAGATTTTAAAGAGTTTGTCTGCATGCTGCATTTCCTGTATGCAGAGAGTTTCTGGAGCCTGGAAGCAAAAGTAGAGGTTCTGAGGGTCCAACATGGACTGGAACCTGGGCTGTGGGATTTGGACAAAGAGCTTCAGAAAAGGGCACCTCATTTTCCCACTGAACACTCACATGGTGTACTAAATCCTCCAGGTCCCCCTAGGACAGGGGTTTACTCTGGGGTAATTGGGAAAGAGGCATCCAGGGAGGAGATGGGGCCGGGATGGTGTTTTCTTTACAGGTGTTATGAATGAGATTGTGACCTCAGTTTCCAAACCTTGGACTCCTTTTTCTTTAAGCCTAGTTCAGTGGAAACCTCCACCTATCACTTTAGCTCCCCAAATTTAGAAGCAGGCTTCACCAACCACCCTGGTACCCCTAGTTCAGGGACAGACTCCACGACCCCTCACAACATCTCAAATTCAGAGGCAACTTCTACCACCTAGCCTAGCTCTAGCTCCACAAGTTCAGGGTTGGCACCCACCTCCCCCCAACCAGAGACAATCCCCCACCTCAGTTCTGGCTCCCCCAGTTCAGAGCTCATTCCCACCTCCAGAACTCCAGGCCCCCTGAGTTCCAGGCTCCCTGACCTTGCACTGGAGCCCTACTTCCCCCAGCTCCAGAACGGAGCCCTCTTCCCCGCCCTCAGCCACCACTGACAATACCTCTGTGGACTCTGGCTGGGGTGAGTTTTGGCAGTGTTGTGGGAATGCGGGGGTAGGAAGGGGATGGCTAGGGTTACCAGGCTACAGTTCTGGTATGAGCCACCAGGGAGAAACATAGACTTGAGAATGTGTTGAGATGGACCGCACCTCCCCGCCCCAAGTATCACCCAAAGCTTTTCAGGCCTCCTTCCTTTCATGCACATTTATTAAGTGCCTAGTGTATGTCAGGTCCTGTGAGACACAGCTATGTTGGGAGACAGGTTATAAGTAAAGTCCGTATGTGTTTGTAAAAGAATAAAATAGAACAGAATAAGGGGTAGAAATATGAGCGTTTAGAAATTTTTAAAGAGTGATTAACAAAGGTCTCAGTTTGAAGGAAGTGAAGGAGGGAGCCACGCACCTGAGGGGAGAGAAGCTCAGGTAGCAGGTCTGTGCAAAGGTCTTGAGGTAGGACTGTACCTGGTATTTTTGAGGAAGAGTAGGGTGAGTGGAACAGGGTGAGTGGGGTACTACTGGGAAGGCAACGAGAGTGAGGAGGTTGCAGGGTGACCACACAGAACCCCTGGGGAATTTAGAAAAATCTGTTTCAAATTAATATATTGTCTCCAAAATGTTCAAAGAGGAGTGCAAACATAAAGTGTGATGACCTTTTGCTTAAAGTCAAAGGATATAAGCCATCTTCACGAAGTGTTCCATTTCACGTGCACCCCAAGAAGGCTGCTACATTTGGGAACAGAGTTATAGATTTTTCTCACTTTGCAATAATTCCCGAGAATTCCTTATTGAAAAATATATTCAAAAGCAAAAGGATAAAAAATGTGCTTTAAAAAGGTTACAGCAGTGACTGGAGAGGGAAGCGAGCATGGCTTACTGGGAAGGAATTTAAAAGGCTCTGGGCTCTGGTGAGTGTCTCAGCCTTGGGGAGGAAAGGGTTTGAGGCTGACTCGGGGCTCCTCTCCTCAGCTCCAGGTGACACCAGGACCCCTGAATAGCACAGAAACCCAGGAGTGGTGGTGGCTGTGTGTCTGCTGATATCCATTTTGCTCATTGTGTCTGTGGTAATGCCCATGAGGTACTGCCACCAGGGTGTGTCTGAGTTCCAGAAGCTGGACGAGGTGTCCATGGTGAGTTGGAGACTGAGCTGGGGGGAGTCACCCTCCAAAGCAGGGCAAGCCCCTGGTGCCTGAATGCCCTCTTGTGTGTGTTCCTTTCCCAGGGGGACATGAACCACAGATCATCCTTTGCCAATCACCCACCTGAGTGATTCCTGTGGGGACAAGAGAGGGTTTGGATGAGGCTGGGGCACCTGAGGAGGGGCAAGGCTTACAGGAATAAAGCCCCTACTGTTTCTCTGAAGCCTTTTGAGTCATAGACTTGTAAGACAAGCATTTTTGAGTGCCTATTATGTGCACTCAAACCATTTCTCCACCCTCATGGAGCCCACCGACTCAAGGGGCAGGGACAGAGAAGAAAACAGCCAGGGTGTAAAATGACATAATTTCAGATGGTGCTGAGGGCCACAGAGTCACAGGTTGGGACTGTGGCTGTATCTCAGGGGCCCATGTGTCCAGGTTTGCTGACCAGGCAGGGTGGTCTCTGGAGAGGCAATATTTGAGCTGAGACCTTATAGGTGAGAAAGAGCTACCCTAAGGAAAGCCAAGAGTGTGTCCCAGGAAGTGGGCACAACAAGTGCAAAGGCCCTAGGGTAGGAAGAATTTGGATGTTTGGGAAATAACAAAGAGGTGAGCAGGGTCAGGATGGGCTAAGGGAGGGGTGAACAGGGGCTGTGTGGTCCTTGAGAAGGAATGTGAGTTTTAGCGAAACACCATGGGGGAGTTTTTAGCCAGCAAGTGCTGAATCTGGTTGGTTTTACTTCAAGTCTTTGCGGGGCAGGTCAGCATGAGAGAAGGCTTTCTGGGAGGCAGAGGCAGTTCTATGCAAAGGCTTAGATGCAGGAAAGCACCAGAAACACGCAGAGAACAGGAAGTCAAAATACTCCCTGCCGCATTGCTCAGTCTTGCTTTTCAGGTCTGAGCCAGCTCCTCACTCCCTCCCTTCTCATTGGACAGGAGGGAAAACCCAGTCTGGGAGGGGCAGGCCTGGGATTGAGGTCCCTCAGAAGGTCAGTGGACTCTTTCTGCTACCTACCCCTCACTACCCAGGCCCTTCGGGCTTCTCTAGCGGTGACATGAAAGCTCTGTGCTTTTGGCCATGACTCAAGCCTGGAGCTGCCCCAAGACTAGATTTACCCTGCTGTGAAACTGATGGTCAGAGAGGCCAGGGTCAAGGTCACCCAGCACATTGGAGTGAAGCCTGCTTAAGGGAGGGTCATGCTCTAATGATTCTTGGGGGCAGAGAGGATGGCCGGGCCTCTTGGGGAGTTAGCAGTTCTGGTGAAACATTAACTTGCGGCTACTCTGGAGGTGGCAGCACCACAGGAACCCTTTGCCTGTGGCTACAGGTCCTCCCCATAGTTATTCTTGGGGGCCCAGGGTTTCTGCTGCAGCTCCAGCCCTGGCTGTTTGTGGAGGGGTTATGGACCAGAGGGTCATCGATATGCCTGAGGCAGCACAGGATGGTGGAGCCTCCAAGGACCCTGAGGACCACACCTCGTGGGCTCTGCTGTGAAGCATATGTCCCAAACTCCAAGCTGATAAAATTATCCTATTTTTACATCAAAGCTGCATCTCTCTGTGCACCTCTCTGTCTCTTCTCTCTCTCTCTCTCTCTCTCTGTCTCTTCTCTCTCTCTCTCTCTTTCTCTCTCTCTCTCTCTCTCTCTCTCTCTCTCTCTCTCCCTCTCTCTCTCTCTCTCTCCATTTCTCTTCCTTTGTCTCTCTCTCCCTTTCTCTCTTTGGCTCTCTGTGTTTCTATCTCTCTTCCTCTCTCATAAGCAAACACAAGAACAATTAAACTTAACATCCGTCTACCCTATCTTCACCTATATACTTGGTCACCCTCCTGTCCACTCTGTCCCACACCCGTCTGGTGACACCCTCATGCCCTCCCAGTCACTCTGCCAGCCAGCTCCTGGTTCAGTCTTAAGGGTGATATGTGGGTGTGTCCAGTCTAGGCCTGGCATTCAGAGAGTTAAGGGGCTATGCTGGGGGGGGGGACCCTGAACTGCCCTCTTGGGCAGGTCCAGTCCTCCCCTTCTCCATTCCCTGGGCAGTCACAGGACTCAGCAGTGGCAGTGAGTGCCAGGTAGGGCTTCACAGAGCTTGTGTGAGTCTAGGGGGTTCTCAGGAGGTTGGTGGGGATCCCCAAACCCTCCAGAGCTTGGCTGTGAGCTGAATGGCTCTCCTAGGGGACCTGGGGCCAGGGGACTTCTTCCTGAGGATCCTGATGTTTCCGGGCTGCTGACCCCAGCAGGGAATGGGGAGGGAGCTCAGGGAGTATGTGTGGGCACCAGGCCACTGCCCCTGGACAGAGGCTCCTGCAGAGATCTGGGTAGTGTCTCATTCTGGTGCCTGTGCTGTGACCTGAGCTACCCCAATTGAGCATCTGTGGGCTCCAGAAGGGGTTGCAGGGTGCAGAAGTGAGTTCCCCATCTAGGGGGATCTCACACAGCATGGCTGGGATCCCAGGACCTGGAGATCTCATACCCATATCTCCAGCTTCAGAGACACCTGCAGCATGAAGCGCAGTGGAACAGCGTTCTCCTTCTTGCTAAGTGAGGTGAGCAGTGTGGGTTGCCTGGTAAAGGCCATGGAGGAGGGGGTCCCAGCACCTCCCTCTCAGAAACACATAGAGCTGCCTGGAGAAACTCTTACAGGTGGAAAACCAAGGCCCAGAGAGGTCAGTACAAGTCTGGGACTCAATCCACGTGTCCAGCCTAAAGCTGCAGCCACTGCTTTTGGGAGCAAGGGGCCAGTGGGGCAGTGGTAGCAGGGACCATTCTGGTCTGGATGGAAGGTTTTTGATTGCCCAAAGAAGTAAGACCTTTGGGGCAGGGAAAATGGTCCCATTCTGGGAAACTGAGGCAGGATTAAAAGATGGTAGTAAACAGGATTCAGATATTGAACTCATCTGGCAGAAGCTGAATTTGAATCCCAGGCTGGTCACTGACGCCTATGTGGCTGGTAACCTCTCTAGGACTTTTTTCTCATGTAAAAAAATGGGTTAAAATTGTGTGGCTTGAGAGAGATCAGGATTAACCAGTCCCCTACAGCAGGCAAAGTCCTGCACACATTAACACATTTATCCATCCCCTAGCTCTCTGTGGCAAAAGGAGAAGAAGGGCAGCCTCAGTTTACAGATGAGGAAACTGAGATTCAGAGAGGTTAGCACACCCTCAGGGTGAGTGGCTAGGGAGATTTGAATCTGGACCTTCAGGACTCTTGTCTGTGCTCTAAACCCCTGTGGTTGAGCTGAGCCTCCCAGTGCTGTAACTGCCCAGGACTTTCCCCATTGTCTTCTTTAACATAGTGTGTAGAGAGGCCTTGGTCAGGCAGCTCCAGTGATCCTGGCAGCTGGCTTACTCTTTGAGCTGCATTTTCCTCCTCTGTAAATGAAGAGCTCCTGGTGTTCCCTACTCAGTTTACAACATTAGTCATTCTCATAGAGTGCCTGCTATGTGCCTGGACCAGTGCTGGGCTTGGGAGACACAGAGGCTTAGAGGCTGGGGCTGAGGAGACTAAGACAAAAGATAAATGTGGATGTTGGTGAATGTGAGTGAGGCTGCCCAGGCTGGGCTGGAAGGGCTTATCGGAAGAGGTGATATCTGAGCTGAACAATAGATGAAAATAAGTAGCCAGCCATGGAGAGAGCCAGAGTAAGGGTATTTTATACAGAAGGCACAGCTCCTGCAAAGGCCCTGAGGCAGGTTTAAGGAGCAGTCGCAATTAGAAAGTTGGTGGGGCTGGGGCAGGTTGAGTGAAAGGAGATGGAGGAAAGTGAGAGGCAGCAGTGGGGTTGGCAGGGACCGTGTGAGGGGTGTGAATTTTGTTTTAGGGGTGCTGGGAGCCACTGGAGCAAGCAAGGGACAGATTTAGGTTTTGTTTTAAAGGCAGGACTTGGAATTACAGCTAAGGACAGCAGATTTCAGGATCTTGGGGACCAATGAGATGAATAAATCAAAAGACAGCTCTCAGCCTCCCTCCAAGCCTTTCTCCATCCAGCCCTCCTCTCCCCACCAGGCCTTCAGTCACAACTCCAGCCTTTCAACCAGGAAAGCAATTAGTCTGGAGCGGAAGGTTGATTAACACTGCAGCTGAGAGGCCCAGAGGCCCCCTGCTTCCCCCTACAGCTCTGAGAGTCTCCAATCCTCACCTCACCCCTGCTCTGGGTGGGGAGAGGCAGCCTGGCTGGATCCTGGGAGCTGCTGAAGCACCAATTGCAGGTGCTGTTCACTGCTTCCTACAGGGCCTGTCTTGCATGTTTTACTTTCCAAACCAGCTGAGCCCCCCACAAGTCCAGACCCAAACATCTTGCTATATTTATTGGCTCCCCCTGGGAATCACATGACACTCAAACTGAACCTAAATTGGCCCAGATCTTGGCACTTTTCCCCCAATTCCCGCCCCCCCTTGCATTCATGTAATGATAGCCCCACCTACCCAGGTAATTGTGACTACTATTTAACTGTGAAATAACTAATCACTTATAATAACCACTAGTTAACCTTTGAATCTCCTTGAACACCCCACAGGCATGGCCTGTCTCTTAGCCTCCAAAGCACATCCCAGTTCTACACATGGACCCCACTTTGGTCCATATCCTACTAAATCTGTCCAGCCTCTGCCCTGACCCTAACAATCCCTACTTCCTGAAGCAGGCACAAGGGGCTTCTTACAATCATAAAGCAAATCACATCCCTTGAAAGCTCTCAATTCACCCCCAGAATCAACTCCCAACTCCAAAATCCTCATCCAACCCCCGAGGCCCTGTATCAGCTCCCTGCTCCATTCCCAACTTCTGCTGTTCCTCAAACCCACCAGCTTATTCCATCCTCAGGGCCTTTGCACATGTTGTTTTTTTACTGTCTGGTGTACTGTTTCCAAAGCTCTCTCCTGGCCAGCTATTTCTCTTTTTTCAAGTCTCAGCTCAAAATCAACTCCTCACTATGCCTAAATGACATTATTCATCCCCCCATCACTCTCCAGGCTCTCACATGTTTTTTTTTTTCTAGCTCTGTGGGAACTATCTTTGCATATCTGTTGAATGAATAAATGAGTGAATATTAATGTGAGCAAGTAGTTTTCCCATCTAGAACTGAGTTTCCCTGAGCAGAAAATGGGCAACTGACATCAGTGGGTCCTCTGTCCATACTCACCTCACCTTCTCCTTTCCCTGAACACCTTCCCAGCTGCTGAGAACCCTCCTTTCTGGGGGAGGCTGAGTGTTGATTACTTAGATTTCTGCATCCTAATTCAGGTGCCAATGATGGGAGAGGGAATGGTCAGTTGTGCTCAAATGGGAAAGACAGTCATGAATCCTGGGTTCTAGAAGGATCAGATCTGTGCAAAGAAGTGGGTGGGGGAGCTGAGAGACCCCCAGCTGTGTGACCTGCAGCAGGCCATTTCTCTCTGAGTATTAACATCCTTCTCTGTGACATGGAAATAAGAGGAGGAAATGAACTGTGCAGTGTGCCTGCACCAGTAGAGAACCAGAACCTGATATACATTCCTCTCAGATTCTTCCCTGCCCCTCTCGCCCTGGCTCTGGCCCTGATCACCCTTGTGGTCTTGGACCTCAGTTTTTCCATATAAATGTTTAGTCTGATGGTGGAGATAGTTTCAGTGGAGAGGCTCAGGGGCAGAGCAAGGGAAAGCTGGACCTCTCTGTAAGTTCCACCTCTTCTGCATCTCCATTTACTTCTTTGACCTCTAGCACACACACCCTTGGCTGTGGGTTTGGGTGCTGTGTCCTGGGGTCAGTACTGTCGACAGCTCCCGACCTGTAGCTGGTGCATGTGGCCCCCTGTCTTTTATCACCAATGATGCTGAGGAATTGGTACTATTTTCATTCATTTCTTATATGGGGAAACTGAGGCATGCTTGCCATAGACCATATAGATTGGATTAAACCCAGCCCAGATATGTTGGGTTGGAGAGCTCAATCTTCCTATTCTTCAAATCAATCTGATTCTGTTTGATTTTTTAAGAAGTCTGAAATGTTTACTCAGAGCATGCTTGCAAACAACACCTCATTTAATTTATCCTATTCAGTCCTTCCTTCAAGAAATAAACTGGGGCTCATAATCTAGAATCCCATCTATAGCATTTATTTACCAACTGCAACCTTGAGCAATCACTAAACTTCTGAGCCTCAGTTTCCTTATTTGTAATATGAAGGTAATGGTATAAAATGGCCTCATTTTGCCCTTGTGAGATAATATACGAGGGATCCTCAGAATAGCACCTATGTGGAGTTAGTGTGCAAGAAAGGTTAGCTATTGGTACTGTCATTATTATTCACTTATTTACTTACTGCATGTTTTATTTTTATATTTTAATAAATAATATAATTTGATAAAATACCATCACAGTGAATATTATTATAACAAACAGCAATATATATTATATAATGTTATAAATAATGAATATACTATGTATTAATTGATTAATGAATACACATTTCTGTAATGCCTACAGTGGGCCAGGCACTATTCACATCCTGCAAGGTTGAGGTCCACTTCCCCATTTCATAGATGAGGAAACTGAGGCTCAGAGAACTAAATTCACTCAGGGGGAAAGCAGGGCTGAGATTCAACTCTCTGGGCCAGTCCAGATATCTGGGTGAAGGCATCTCAGAGTCTCATGGTCCCCAGGGTCCCAGGGAGGTTGCAGGACTGGGAACTCACTGATGTCTTACCACTGTTTTCCCAGCGGGTTCGAGAGTCTTCAGATTCTGGTTCAGCTCCCGTGAGTCCCCTTGGCAGTGGTGTCATCTGGAGACACCTCTCAGGAACCCCGTTGCTACCACCACTGTCAAGCCGCCTCAGGCCCCCTGGAGAGACTGAGCCCAGTGCCTGTGTTGTGTTCACCATTGGGGCTCGAAGGACAAATGAAGGCCACAGCCTAACTTCAGGCAGGTGAGGAGTCAGATGGAGATCCAGGGTGCTGGTCTCAAGACAGGAAAACACCTTGACTAGCTGGACCTTTCTGTAGCTTGTTCAGAAAGCATTTATTAGCCACATACTGTGTGCCAATTCTGTACTGGGAACACAGCCATAGGCAAGCAGTTGCTCACAGGCTCATGGTGGAGGCAGATCCATACCAACTGGAGAGATGAGGGTGTTGTGCAGCCCAAAGGTGGCTTCTGACCCAGCATTAGGGGATAGGGCATGAGGAAAGACTACTTGGAAGAGGTGGCATCTAAGCTTAGCCTGAAGGATGAAGAGAAGTCAGCAAGGAGGAGCACAGGGAAGGGTATGCCAATTAAAAGGAACAGATTATGAAAAGCCTCAGACTCAAGATGATAAGGTGTATGAGGAGCTGAATACAGATCATTGTGGCTGGAGAGTGAGAGGGGAGCCTGGGGAGGTGGGCAGAGGTTGGACCACACAAGGCCTCATGGGATGAAATGGGGAGAGCCATGGGTGGGTTTTCAAGAGAGTGAATTGATATAATTGGCATTTAAAAAAATTTCCTGTGGCTTCTGTGGAAAGAATTGTTAGAGGCAAAGGTGAAAGCAGTAGGAGGCCAATGAGGAGGCAGCTCTGGGTAGAAGATAGTGGTGCCTGGACCAAGGCAAGAGCCATAAACTGGAGAGAAGTAGGCAGATTCAGAAGTTATTTATGAAATAGTTACACCAGACATTGCTGGACACCAATAGAGGGTAAGAAAAAGGGGTACTGGTATGGACAGCTCCTGGTCTTTGACCCTTCACATGTAACATCCTTTTTCATCCTTGCAATGATGCCAAGACATGGGGACACCATATTATCCCCACTTTCCAGGCTTGGGGAGGGTAAGTCATAGTTGGTCAGCAACATGTCCCCTACCTCTGAACCAAGTTGTCCCTCACTGTCAGTTTCGGAGGGCAGAGAATCGAGAGGGAGGGCAGGAACTGAGCCATGAAAGTAAAGTACAGAAAGGAGTCACTTCTTTTTCATCACCAGCAAGATGTGGCAGTACTGCGGCTTGAGCTCAGTCTGTCTGACTCCCTGACCCAAACATTTTCTATTTCTTTAGCCTGGAGACATAACTATGGTAGAGGGCAGTGTCTCCATAGAAAATATCCTTGAAATATCCTCCTGAACCTTTTGAAAAGATCAGGGCTCTTCCTACTTCTAAATTTGCTGCACCAAGTCACCCCAAATACCTCCCTACCCCAGTCCAGAGTCCACACTGCCCAGCTCTGTCCTTGTTCACACCTACTTCTGTTAACCGTGATAGAAAATGTTCTCACCCTCCCTTTGCCACTTTCCAGGAAATTACCACTGAAATTACAATGCCTGGTGGGAAGGGCTTTGAGTTTCTAGAACTGGGGAAGGGAGGGGCAGGCCTGTGAGGTGGGGCCTGGAGCATCACAGGGCAAATGAGATCCTGCCATTTCCACTGAGAGTCTGAGCACTGGTGTAGCTATAAAAGGTGTCCTCTTTACCCACCTCCACTGATGGCAGCCCTGAACAGAGACAGCTTCTGTGTGTCCACGTTAGATATTCGAGGGCAACTGCCACAGCCTTCTCCATTTATCAATCCCAGATTCCTGACGTGCATGGGTGGGGTTTTTTAGGACTCAAAAGAGACCTCATCTGGGGCTGAACTGCTAAGCCTACCTTCCCGAACTTGATGGAGGAATGGCCATCTGTGCCTACCTCTGAAGACTAGAGCCCTCGACTCTGCGTCCAGACTCCTTCTTGCTACAGTCACTAGGAAGGGTTGAGGACCCGCCACTGTGCAGCTTTCAGCACCTTCTGGGCGGATGTCGCCCAGGTCCGGAGGTGCTCTGAAACTCCTGACTTCAGCACCGACACGTTGAGGACAGCTCCTCGCTGTCTCATCCACCCTGAGCCCCTGAACTTACTATATTCTTCCCTTTTGACATCAAAAGGAAGAACGGCGCCTTGGCTTTGGGGGTCTCCCAAGCCCCTGTCTCCCTGATCTTTATTTGGCAGCAACATGGAGTACAACTTCTGTCTTCTCCACTCCAAGCCTATGTCTTGACTTTTTTTTCGTTCTGCAATAGAGGAAATGGCAGACCAGTCTCGAGGCTGGTCTTCTCTCTAGCCTTTGTCTCCAACCCCTACTCCCAAGTTCTTCTTTCTCTACTATCCTTCAGAAGCACTGGGCATGGACAGCTCCTCCGTGTCAGCACCACCTTGAGCCCCAGTTTCTTTCTATCTTCTCCCGCTCGGTACCCGACGGCACAGATAGCTGCTCGCTGTCTCCTCCACACCCGACCCTTGCCTTATCAGGGCGCAGACACTCCTCGCTCCCGGAGACGGCTCTCATACTCTGCTCTCTCTGCTCCCCTCCTCTGGCGCATGGAGACCTCAGGGGTCCAAGAAAGGGCTGAGGCATCCAGCGAGCTGAACCTCGCTCTCAGCCTCCAAGGTTTAGCCAGACCCCCGAAGCACCTGTGGCAGCAGCCGAGGCGCCCTATCTTCATCCAGCAGCGCTTCTACTCAGACCCGGACAAGTCTGCGGGCCACAGCGAGCAGTACTGGGGCCCGCAGCCCGGGATCAAGAAGTCGCGGCGCTCCTAGCCTACCTCCTTCCACAGGCGGTAGGTAGGCGGGGTCAGGGCCCTCCAGCGGCGTGGGGGAGGGGCGCGCGGGGCCCGGTGGGAGTGAGGGAGGGTTCTTTCTTCTCCAGGGGGCGGGAGTCTGTGCCTTGGCTGAGGCTGGTGCTTTGGAGGAGAAAAGCTGTTTTTACGTGGGGTGGAGCTGGGGGTGGTGGTGTCATGATTGCTTATGGGTGTGTACCCAGGTATGCCAGGTGCAGTCGCATTCTAGTGTGTGTTTGAGTCTGAGCAGTTGCCACTTCGTGTGCTCCAGCTTTCTGTGTGAGTGTCTACAGACAGCTGCATCTCTGTGGGTGACCAGATGTGCTTGTGTCTGGGTACACAAGTTGTGTATGTGCCTGTGTGTTTCCCCTTGTGGTGCCTGTGGGCATGTGGATGGGAGTGACTATCCTCACTCCAACCCAGTTGAGGTCCTCAGGTGTTTGTGGAGTTGTGGCCATGGCGGGCATCTGAGAGGGCCAAGGCAGGCTGTACATAGCCCTGTGGGGTGGAGCCTCCTCTGTGGCCTGTCCTGCCACCACCATCCCCCTGCCCCAGTCCATGTCATGTGAAAAAGGAGGGGAAGCCTCTTGGGGATCCTGATCACAGGGTGTTTCTTTCATATAAGGAAGGATGGGGTGGAGAAGGGAGAGTAAAAGTGGGGGAGGGGCTGTTCCTCCTGTTTCATATAAAAGGGGTGTGGGGAGAATAAGAGAGAGACAGAGACAAACAGCAGGTGAAACAGGGATCTTTGCGGAGCAGAGGCAGGAGTCTCCAGCTGCTGGGCCCAGGGCTCGAGG
The DNA here is from genome assembly GCA_004027375.1 of Macroglossus sobrinus. Taxonomy (NCBI): domain Eukaryota; kingdom Metazoa; phylum Chordata; class Mammalia; order Chiroptera; family Pteropodidae; genus Macroglossus; species Macroglossus sobrinus. The sequence continues at coordinate 710,420 of PVKZ01000214.1, forward strand.
GACAAAGAGCAGGGTTCAGGAGCCCCAGGCCTCCTTGAGTGGAAAGGGGAGCCAGACAAGGCCAGATCTAGAGTCCTGGGCTTGAGGCCAAGCTGGTGACCTCTGGTGAGTTGCTTTCTTCTCTAGATCTTTATTTTCTCCCACCTTGTCCATGGACCTCTTAGGGTCACTGGCTTCTTGATCAACAAGCCTAACCTAACCACCTCCTACCCCTTCAGTCTGGCCTTTCAGCAGCCCTGGGAGATGTCTGGAGCAGCTGGGCCCCATGGTCCAGAGGGGTTGGAGCTGTTCCCAGGTGACCCAGCAGGCTCCCTGCCCTCCCCACCTCCCAGTGACTCATGATTTTCCATCTTTAAGAAAAAACAAACAGACTGGGTTTGGGCTGATCTGGAGGGAGAGCCCACATGGATCTGGAAAGTTCTGGAAGGAGTGCATCCTTGTGAGTGTGTGAGTGTGTGCATCCTGACCATGCATATATGTGCTGATGTTGGGAGAGGGATCAGCCTTCTGGAATGCTGGGTTTACGGCCAACCTCTGAATGCTCCCCAGCAAGTGGAGGTGCTTCATTGAACCTCCAAGTGTCAGTAAGATGCAAACACATATCCATACTTTCTGCATTTTGTTGAGAACTTTCTGTGCCAGAGCCTGGTCCTCTACTGTGGCTCTCCTCTCTACTGCTTCAGGTAGATCACCTGGATCTGGAAGGGTCCTAGCATCTTGTTCAGCAAGCATTTATTAGCCACTTACTGTATACTTGGGATACAGTCATGGGCAAGCAGGTGCTCACAGGCTCATGGTAGAGACAGATTTATACAAAATGAAGAGATCAGGGTGCTATGAAGCCCAGAGGCTTCTGATCCAGCATTGGAGAGCAGAGAGTGAAAAAGGATTGTTTGGAAGAGGTGGCTTCTAAACTTAAACCGAAGGATGAAGAGAAGTCAGCTAGAGTGATTGTAGGAGAAGAGCATGTCAATTAGAAGAAACAGAATGTACAAAGCCTCAGACTCAAGATGATCAGGTGTGTGAGGAGCTGAATACAGATCAGTGGAGCTGGAGTGTGGGAGGAAGGCTCTCTATTCATTTCTCAAGCATTTATTGAGCACATATTGAGTTCTGGGCCCTGAGGGCACAGCTGAAAGTAAGGTGGATCTTGTTCTACCTTCAACGGGCTAGCGTGTGAGACAGAAACAAATAAAATAATCATGACAGTAAATGTAAAATTGTAGCTGTGACTGAAGGGTGCTCTGATTGGGAGGGCTTCCTGTAGGGGGTAATGCTCCAGCTGTGACCCAAAAGATGAAGAGTTAGCAGAGGAAGAGTGTTTGGGAAAGGGCATAGAATGAGAATGAGCCTGGCTGGTTCAAAAAACAGCAAGGATTGGGGATGAAGCTGGAGTACAGTGAGCCAAGAGGAAGCAGGCAGTGTGGCCAGCAGGGGTCAGACCTCACAGAGCTTCCTGGAGAGGTATAGATTCAAATGAGAGGGCAATGGGGAGCCATGAGAGGTTCTAGAGCAGAGGAGGGTGAGGTTAACTCGTGTGAGCATCTACACATGTGATCCAGCCCCCACTCTCCTCATTCTGTCTAGACTTTTCACAAGAATTTGGACAAGTCACTTCTCCTGTCCAGACCTCAGTTTGTCTGTAAAATGGTCATAACAGGACTCACGTCCTGTCTCACTGTGGCTGCCTGGTGGCAGAGGAGAAAAGCACCTCCCCAGGGCTGGGATGCTCAAATGGGGTGAACTGAGACAGTGATGTGCAAGGGAAACCGGAGCCTGCTGGGCACCTCTTCAGGTCATGCAGCACTCCGGTCCACCCCTCCTTCAGCCTGTGCCCTTACCTGGAAGAGTTTGGGGCTTCCCAGGGTCAGGCAGACCAGAATTCCAATGGTGAATCTCATCTCTGTGGCTCAGGTTCTCCATCCAAAAAGTTATTAATAATGCATGACTGTTAAAACTGTTAATAAAATATTTACAGTTGAATCTATTAATGAAACATTAATATGAAACTATTGATAAAACATTAATGTCAGAGGAGCCTCTGGGAGTTCAGAGGGAATGGGGCCAGCTAAGCATTAAGCGGAAGAGGGCACAGCCTGGAGAGCCCACCAGCCCTATCACTCGTGGCTATGTGACCTTGGGCCAATAAACGTACCTCTCTGTGTCTCAGTTTCCCCATTCCTCAAATGAGCATAATAGTCCCCACTTTTGAGAATTGCTCTGAAAATCAAGTGACTTTTATATGCACAGTTTTTGGCTCAGAGTCAGGCAATAGGAAGAGCTGTTTGTATTGATGTGTTTGGTTTCCTGTCTGTGATTTCAGGGAAGGAACAGAATCCCTCTGTGCCTCAGTTTTTCCTTGGGCACATGAGGCTATTACAAGCCCCTCTCACAGGGCTGGGGTGACGTCAAGGCTCCTTGGACAGACCCTGGCCCCAGTGTCTCCACCAAGCCCATCCTGGCAGCCTCTATCCCCTGGAGACTGGCTATAATTAGGTGCAGCCACAGCAACTACAGATGGTATTTTTGTCTTGGGGACAGCAAGTCTAGTTCCCACCAGGTGTCTGGTTGCAGGGCCATGGGGGCTGAAGGGGGCTCCAGCCAGACCCCTGGGACTTTGTGTCTTCCTGGGCTCCAGTGTGACCCCTCTCTGAACCTCCACTTTCTTATCTGTAGAACAGGGACAATAATATGGTAGAGAGGTCAGGAGAGGGTCAGGGTCTCCTCCCTGTGGTGCCTCAGAGTACTCCATTGAAGCTCTAATCACCCCAAGCTGTACCTCATATTCCCAAAGTGTGCCAGAAATGTGGGTGCCCCATAACAGATACAGTCACCAGGGGCAAGGCCCAGGAAGTGGGGTAGGGGAGTGTCATCCCACAGCAGGGGCACAATTGGGCTCAAAGCATCTGTGTGGCCTCAGCTGGGAGGCCTAGCTTCCCTGGGCCTCCATGGCCTCTGCTTGTGATGTGGGCATTTTAGGTCCTGCTTCCAAGTGTGACACCCTCAGACCTGGTTTCCTTTCTTGCAGAATAGGGCAGGGCCACCCTGACCCTAGCATTCCATGGGTAGAGCACCTGGTATAGGCCCCTGAATTCCCCCAGACATCAGAGGTAAGGCCTCCCTTTCTTTCCAGGCCCTCCCTGGGTCCTTCTTGGGGCACTGAGAGGAAGCTGATGCTTCACAGAATGGAATGTCTGGCAGGAATAGAGTGCGGATGTTTGTTCAGTGGAGACAGCAAGAGTGGGAAAAAGATCCAGAGACAGGGCCTGGGGAATGTCAGAACAGGCAGGGGTTATGTGGGGACTTGTGGAGGGGGACTGGAAGAGGGGGTGCTGGTTTTCGAGTCCTACTTTCCTAGCATGAAGCTTTGTGTCCGTTACCACCTCTTTTGATGCCTCATTTTCCCCACCCAGCAAAAGAGTAAGAGTTTGTAGTTTCCGGGGCGCTCCTTGGTGGCTCCGGGCCTCAGTTTCTCCATCTGGAAAACAAGCAGAGTAGGACTGGAAGTACTGTCTGGGCAGCCTCTCAGCAGACCCTCAATGGAGAACACTTTTCTTTCTGACTTCCACATCTCATTCTTTTCAGCCAAGTTAGCCCAGCAAACTGCACCATCATAGGACATGTTGGCAGAGGAAAGTGGCTGTACGATCAGGATTCTAGACCCTATGGGGCCTCTCCCAAAGAGAGAGAGTAGAGCCCAGATCATGCCTCAGTTTCCCCATTTGTCCTGGTGGGAACCTCCCAGAGCGGTCCAGCAGTGAGGCGGAGCGAGTGCGTCCTCTGCCCCCTCCCCATCGGCCCCGCCCCCGAGGCTGTCCAGAAAAGTTCCCGCACTGCCCGTGCTATCTCCAGCCTCCAGCCTCCACGCTTTCCTGGCGATGCAGGGCCCACCTGCGCCCGCCCCAGCCCCTGGGCCTGGATCCCCCCGGGACTCCCCGCGTGGCTCCCCCGGACTCTTTAGGAAGCTCCTGGTGAACCAGAGTATCCGCCTGCAGCGGCGCTTCACCGTGGCCCATCCTCTGTGGTGAGACGAGAGGAGGGCTGGAAGAGTCACAGTCAGGGACAGCTGGGGCGGGGTTGGGGACCGGGCATGGACGCTCTGCTTCTCCTACTCTTTCGCGGTATCTCTTCTCCGTCCTATCTCTGTCTCTCGCAGCTGGTGACTCTCTTTCAATCTCTGTCTCCCGACGCGCTGTCTGGACGCATGGGGGGGGGGGACCAGCTGGCTGTCCCTTTCCAGCTGTGAGGCCCAGGGCAGGATAGGCTGGGTCTAGCCTCTCTTCCTGACCCTCAGGCAGAGGACTGGTGGCCTGAGCATCCTGGTGGTGAGGGGGAGGAGCGAGGGTCACTTCTCTCCCTGGTCTACTCCCCTCCATCTATCCAGTGCTGGCAAAGAGATTGTCTAGGACAGTTGTCACCTACTTTTTTGGTACCAGGGACTGGTGCTCCTATGAGAATCTAATGCCTGATAATCTGAGGTGGAGCTGAGGCGGTGATGCTAGCTAGTGCTGGGGAGCGGCTGCAAAACAGGGAGCGGCTGCAAAACAGATGAAGCTTCGCTTTTTTCTCCAACCACTTACCTCCTGCTGTGCGGCCGATTCCTTACAGGATGCAGCGGGATGGGGGCATGGGGAGTTGGGGACGCCTTGTCTAGGGGCTTCACAAGAAACCCTCAGTGTCACAGGAGGAAGACCCGATTTGATCTGATCGGGGCTTTCGAGGCAGGGTGTAGGTAGTGTAAGAGAGGAGCTGCGAGTCTTAGGCTGAGAGTGGACCAACGCAGTCTCACTTGGTGACATCCTTCAAAAACTTGTCAGGGAATCCCAGACATTTAGGAAGCGATTGTGACTTCGTGGGGCACGGGGCAAGGCTGGGGTGGGATGTGGGGCTAGTGGGCACCGATTGTGTGTGGCACCTTGCACCAAGTTCTTGCTACATTCGCATCCCCTTAATAACTTGGCACCTGGTGGCTGAGCATGGAGGTCCCTTCTCTAAAGTCACCTGGCGGAGGTGGGTGCAATCGTGACTGTGATGGTGCCATTGCAGCCCGGGAGGGGGAGCCGGGTCTGGGAGAACGCCTCTATGGAACCAGACACCTGCGAAGGGTAGTCCTTGCCCAGTGCTTGGGAGAAGGCTCAGAGGCATCGAGGGAGGGCCTGCCAATCTCACAAGATGAGGCTGGAGGATAGTGGATACCTTGGAGTGCCCTTTGCCTCAGTTTACCTATCTAACCGCTGGACAGATACGCGGTTCCCACAGTAAGGGCGACCTCTATCCACCGCCAGCGTCATGGAACCGCAGCCTGACCTCATCGCTCCCAGCTAAGTTTAGAGCAGAAAGAAAAACAGCTGCCACAACCAGACTTTAACCCTCCACGCCTGATCCTTGGATTCGAACCCAGTACCCTGTGGCCTCTCCTGGCCTCGGTTTCCCTAGCTATCCAATAGGTGCGATTTTCTAGAACCTTTGGGAGGAGGTAAGGAGCGGGGAGGGTCGCCACCCCCAGGCCTCCTCCTCGGAAGGCTGGTTAGGGTATACATGGCTAGCCTGGCCCTAAGAGTGTCTTTCTGCCCACCCCTGCGCCAGGCAGGGAAGAGTTAAGAACCTCTGCCCTCCCAGTGACGTCTCAAAGCCTCAAAGCGGGAACTTGCAGGCCTGGGCGGTAGGGGCTTCTCTTGGAGCTGCTGAAGCCTCCGAATTGGCCTGGCCGCTGGCTGGACAAAGCCGAGCACTCCCTAATTTACCCGAGTGAGGCCAGACATAGCCGAATGTTCCCTAGCGCGTTCAAACCTCCTCGAGAGCAGTCGGATGTAGCCAAATTCTACCAAATTCACCCAACCAAACTCAGTGGGACCAGGTCCAGTCCTGTGTGATCAGACAGAGCGGAGTCAAACCTGGCCCTGCTTGACCGAGCAGGCCTTAATTCAGCCAAACTGGAATCTCAATGAATCCTGGATGGGGTGACCTGGCAGGGGACAAAGTGGACACTGGCCCTTGGCTGGAAGCCCCACATCGTGTGTGGTCCCCGGTATCTCCATGTCTCCTTCCTGCTCCACCCCCATCTCCCAAAGCCCGTGACCCATAGGCAGACCCCTCTGCCCTACTGCTAACTCCCCTCGGTTCTCGCCCCATGTTCCCTCCCTCTCACTGACCTCTGACCCACAGGAGGATAAACATAGATCTCTCTCTTACCAGGTCAGGGTGTGGGGGGTTGGAGGGACTTGGCTGAAAAAGCTGGGAGTGGGGGATTGGAGATTGCCCCAGAACAGGCTGCATTGTGGGTAGGGTGGTGCTGGGAGAAGAGGGCACAGCCCCAGCAAAGGCCAGGAAAGATAGGAGAACAGGCAGAGCATTTGGTCGAAAATGAAGCAGGGAGTGGAGCATCTGGGGTCGTGATTGGAGTGGGGTCTTGTGGGCTGAGGGTGGAGCCCTGGACTGTGGAATGGGGACAGGTGATTCAGGGCACGGCCAAAGCTGGCTGGGGCCGGTGCTTCTCTTGGCTGTGGGGAGCCTGGAAACTGGCCGAATCTAGGCAGAACCCAGGCCCCTCCAGAGAGAGTCCAGAAGATTGTTACCAGTCCCGTGAACTCACCATGTGACCTGAACCTCTGTTTCTTCCTTAGTAATATGGGCACCCATATTCCTTAGTAATATGGGCACCAACGTCCTCAGCTGTGCAACTCACTAAAAGCGCTCTGGGAAGAGTCTACCATGCCCATGTTAGAGATGGGATGGTTGATGTCCAGAGGAAAGCTGAGACCTACCCATGGTCACTCACACAGCCACTTGGGGAGAGATCTGAAACTCATGTCCTGGAGTACAGTTCGGTCTCAGTGGGAAGACTCTGGGTACAGATGTGGCGACTAAGGAGTGAGGATGCGGGGTCCCTGATTAGAGGTATGACTGTGGGGCAGGTGGACAAACCATAGGCTACTGCACGGCCCACCATGTGGACCAAAGGAGGATGAGATAGAATAGATGCAGGCCACCACCAGCCATCTGCTTGCCAGGACCCTCGCTCTGACCACACCTCTTCTACTTCTAGTTTTGACTTAGAAAATGGGCTCTCCTGTGGGAGAAGTGCCCTGGACCCTCAGGCTGGGCCTGGCCTTGGCCGGGTCGTCCAGACCTCTGCCCAGTACAGCCAGCGGCGGGAGTCCTTCCTGTACCGGTCAGACAGCAGCTATGAACTCTCACCTAAGGCTATGTCTCGGAACTCCTCTGTGGCCAGCGACCTGTGAGTCTGAGTCCTTGTTTCTTCCTCCTTCCTTTATTTCTCCATTCAGCACACCTTCAAGTGGCCATTTGAGCTAGACTTTGAAGTTTAAGTAGGAGTTTGCCAGGCAGCTCACTTATTCAGTCAAGTATACCTAGAATGATATCTGGTGAGTTTCTGTGCTTGACTTTAGGCTAGGGTTGGGTGGCAATCCAAAAGCATTAAGGACAATTAGCAGCAATTGAAGAAATACCTTGGTTTGAGCTTCCTGGTAGCCATAATGAAAAGGGAAATATAATAATATCTGTCTTGCTTCTAAGACCCCTGCTGCTCCTGGGACTCGTTTCCTCATTTGTGAGATAGGAATAAAGTGAGAGATTGGTCAGAGGGGCTGTGGTGTGTTTCAGGGAAGAGTTGAGTGAGGGGAGCTCAGGGACCAGTAGTGCATCTAAAGGAGGAGTCATGAAAGCAGGACGTGCTCCGCTGATGGCATAGTCTGGGCAAAAGCTGAAAGGTGGGAATGCGCGGGAGGTCTTCTTGGCTTCCCCTTTTGATATCTCATCTCCCCACAGACATGGAGAAGACATGATTGTGACACCTTTTGCTCAGGTGAGTGTCCACTCCTCCCCTCTTCCCGTGTGAGCCAAGCAGAGAGGTCGACCCCTCCCCTTTCCAGTGCTGATCATCCCCTTCCCGACAGGTCCTGGCCAGTCTGCGGACTGTTCGGAGCAACATTGCAGTGCTAGTCCACCTGCAAAGCAGCAAGGCATCCAAGTATGCAGAGGAGGGGCGGGGGCGGGGCCTTAAAAAGAGGCAGGGCCAACAACTGCAGCACTGGGATGGGGGCCTGTGGGAGAGAGGGCAGGGCGGAGGGGGTAGGGCCGGGGCCAACAGACCAGGTGGGCAGTGTGGGGGCAGAGCCATATGGCGGGCACCCCTGAACCGGCTGTACTGCAGGCAGGCATCCGTCGGGAACTCCCCATCTGGCAGTCAGCCCCCATCTACAGGTAATGTGCTTGCTCCTACCCCCTCCTCCCACTGTGGGACAGCTGTGAGGTTCCTCTTCATGGTGACCTCCTGAGCCACTGAGTTCTTAAGCTGTGCTCATTGTAACCCCCCAAAGCACCCTCAGGGATGGAGTCTACCAGGCCCATAGTACAGATGGGGTGGATGAGGCCCAGAGAAGGGTAGAGACCTGCCTATGGTCACTCAGCCACTTGAGGACAAAATTGAAACTCAAATCCTGGTGTCCTGAGTGGACCCACTGGGAAAGGCTCCAGGATATAAATGCAGAGATGGAGGCATGAGGGGTTCAGGGTCCCAGAGTGGTTGTAGGGCAGGCCCCTGACTGGCTCAGCCCCCAGAGGACACTGGGCAGAAGCTGGCTTTGGAGACACTGGATGAGCTGGACTGGTGTCTGGATCAGCTGGAGACCCTGCAGACACGGCACTCGGTGGGAGAGATGGCCTCCAACAAGGTGAGGAGGGCCAGAGAGCCATGATCTCTTGCCTCTGCCCACAGTGCTCCCTTATCACTGTCCTCACCTTCCCTTGCAGTTCAAGCGGATGCTGAACCGGGAATTGACTCACCTATCTGAAACCAGCCGCTCCGGGAACCAGGTCTCCGAGTACATCTCCCGAACCTTCCTGGGTGAGCTATGGTGGATCACTGCCTGGGCAACATTACAGAGGCAGGAAGAAAGAAGAAAAGAAAGACTTCTATTAGAGACCTCAATCTGGGGAAGACAGAACCAGATATGGACACCCTAAGCTGCATAGGTGAAGGCTGGACCAGAGAAAGGAACAGGAGGAACTTCTAGGAGGAGGGGTCATTAAAGTTAGGGTTTTGAAGCATGAGTAGAAGTTTTCCAAGGAGGAGATAGAGGAAACCAGACAGCTGGGTCTCTAGCTTGGGAGATGGAAAGGACATTGGCTGTTTGTAGAAAAATACTGAGCCCTAAGGACCATGTCCAGCAGAAAGGCTCATGGAGGTCTGCCATGAACAGAGGAAGGGGCTAGAGTTCAGACAAAGACATTACTCCAAGCTTACTTTGATCCAGGTGAAAAAGAAATGGGTTGATTTGGAGGCTTGGCAAAGTCTGGGACCCGAGGCTAGGCAGGACAACTCTAGTAGGTGAATCAACTTCTCTGAGCCCCACCCTGTCCCCCCTACAGACCAGCAGACTGAGGTAGAGTTGCCCAGGAGGACTCCCACAGAGGTCCCAAGGCCCATGTCCCAGATCAGTGGCTTGCGTGGGCTCCCCCACAGTGCCAGCCTCTCCACAGCTGCTGTTCCACGCTTTGGAGTCCAGACTGACCAAGAGGGGCAACTGGCCAAGGTGGGTTCCCAACTGGAATGCTGAGATCCAGGTTTGAGTCCTGGATCTGTTTGGATGTCCTATCTTGGGCTTCAGTTTGCCCTCCTGTGGAGCAAGTGGAGCTAAATATACAGCCTGGGGCCTGGGAAAGGGGGTCATAGGTCCAGAATCTGGGGAAGTTAGGCTGGGGTCATGCTCCCGTTCTTCAAATTTTAGGAACTGGAAGACACCAATAAGTGGGGGCTTGATGTGTTCAAGGTGGCGGAGCTAAGTGGGAACCAGCCCCTCACAGCCATCATATTCAGCATCTTTCAGGTAATACCTGTGTCCTTGGCTTCCAATACTCCTGGGTTTCCTTCACCCCTTCCTACCTCAAGACCTCAAGGGACACATATACTTCAATTTCTCCCTAATACTCTTGAATGGGATCATTGATCAGGGATTGAAGGATGAAAAGCAGTTCACTAGGCTGAACACTTCATTAATGAATGTCAGTAAGCCTCAACCCTGGGCCCAGGTCCAAAGAGACCCAATTTAGAGTGAACAGCTGTGGGGGTCAGGGATGGACCAGAGAGGTAAAACAGAGACCAAGTGCGTTCAGAATTCAGGGCATCCTGAAAGGGGGCGGAACTGGTGAGATGAATTAGTTCAGAAGGAGACAAGGCATAGGAACAGTGTATGCTGCTACCCAGAGGCTGAGGTCCTGACTAGGGGCCTGTCATGGACCAGGAACGGGACCTGCTGAAGACATTTCAGATCCCAGCAGATACACTTATCACCTACCTGCTGACCCTGGAGGGTCACTACCACGCCGATGTGGCCTACCACAACAGCCTGCATGCTGCTGATGTGGCCCAATCCACGCATGTGCTTCTGGCCACACCTGCGCTCGAGGTATGGCCCTATGGGCAGCCCAGGCAGGTACAGGGTGCAGAGAAGCCGTCCCTCACCTTTTATTCCCATGCCTGCTCAGGACGTGTTCACAGACCTAGAAGTTCTTGCTGCCATCTTTGCAAGCGCCATCCATGATGTGGACCATCCTGGGGTCTCCAACCAATTTCTCATTAACACCAGTGAGTCAGGGGGCCCTGCCTCCACTTGTCAATCATGTGATCTCCTATGGTCCCATCCCTGCTTTGAGCCTAGTCTCCCTGTTCATGAAATGGCTGTGACAATCTTCCCTCCCTTGGATGCTTGGAGCTGGTCCAGGTACACTGTAGACATTCAATAAATGAGAGAATAACAAATGTGGCAGAGCTGATCTGGGCCCACTGAGATTTTAAAGTTTAGGGTCTTTTTAGGGGTCTGAAAACTCAGTCAATAAGCAATTATTGGGCACCTCTTGTATATATCCCAAGAAAGCTGGGGATGAGAGTAGAGACCTTTCACTTGAGGATCCCAGAGTCTAATTAGATGAAAACTCAGTTGTTCATTCGACCAGCACTCAGTACACACTGTCTGTCTCCTGCCATGCCAAGTCCCTAAGGATCCCCCAGTCTCAAGGAGGCACAGATGACCCCTGTCCTGTGGAGTCAGGGCATGTCCAGAGGGAGAGACAGGCTCCTAGAAGGCTTCCTGGAAGAGGGGGGATTAGAGTTGTGGCTTCAATGCATCAGAAGGAGTTGGTCAAGAATTTGCCAAACCTGCCTTTTTGTGGAGTGAGTTAAGTGGGCAGATCTTGAGGCTTTCCACCTACCCACCAGACTCGGAACTTGCACTTATGTACAATGATGCCTCTGTACTGGAAAACCACCACCTGGCTGTGGGCTTCAAGCTGCTGCAGGCAGAGAACTGTGACATCTTCCAGAACCTCAGTGCCAAGCAGCGGCAGAGTCTACGCAGGATGGTCATTGACATGGTGAGGCCACAGCAATGGACAGGGTGGGCAGTCTTGACCTGGCTGGTGGTTAGTCAAACCCAAGCATATCCCAACTATGAGCCTGAGCTTCCTGGCCTGTAAAATGGGCAATGACAACTCCAAGCCTTGGGTGGAATGACCAGGCCCTTGGTCCTAGCTGTGGTTCACACACAAGCAATAGGGAAACTGAGCTTCTGAGGTTTCAGCTGTAACTCTTTCTGAGCTGTTAGTCTATCTATTTGATATTTTTCAGATTGGAAGACACCAGTAAGTTTTGAGGTCCTGTGTCTCATTTATTCATTTTATGAGCATTCATGGAGCACCTATCGTGTGCTTGCCCTATGCAATAACCAAGATAGTTCTGGCCTTTCTGAGACTCTGGTTTGTGAGGGAGATGGACACATGGGTGGGAGCCATGACAGCAACTCAGAGGCAGAACTGTGGTAGAGGACCTGTAGACAGAGCTGTGATGGGGGGATGCTCAAGGTCAGGTAGGGCTTCCCCTACCTGAAGGAACACTGAAGCTGGAACCTGCAGGATGGAGAGGGCCATGAGGTAGTGAGGAGTATTCCCAGCAGAGGAAACAGAATGTGGGGAGGGGTCAGAGGGAACCAAGGATCCAAGTAAAGAGGAACTAAAAGTTTAGTGAGACAGAGGTTTGAGAAGAAATTTTGAGACTTTTGTCTGACTCTTAGAGAAGCCTGTGGGCCATGTGGGTCACTCCTGGGCTGGTCTACATGGGACTAGTGAAGTTGATTTTTAAACATCTGTGTTCAGGGCTTACCTTCCCTACAAATAACTGAAAACAGCCCTACTAGACACATTGGCCACAGGGAGGTTTGGGGAGCACCAAGTCAGGTCCCTCCCAGCTTTAAGTCCACCTGTGGCTCCCATGGCCTTCTAGGTGAGTCTTCCACTCCTCCCTAAGGTTCTCCCCACTCCCACCATCCTCCACTGCTCCTGTGTTCATTTGCTCCAGCCATAACTGCCTCCTCTTTGCATAGGCCCTGTCCTGGGCTGGGCCTCACTGCTACCCTCAGGCACATCTTACCTCAGCCTCCAGATTTAATCTTTAACATGTGGGATGCACCCCTTGAGATCCACAACCTCAGAGATGGGACCGTTGACTCAGCCCCTCTTGTGAGCTGGGTTTGCAGACAATTTTGTTACATTCCCCCATTTCACAGATGACGACACTGAGGGTCTGAGCGAGTATGACATCTGGGAGTGAGGGACAGGAGCAATGCTCATACCTGTTATCTCCCCTTCGCTTGCTCCTAGGTGCTGGCCACTGACATGTCCAAACATATGAACCTCCTGGCTGACCTCAAGACCATGGTGGAGACCAAAAAGGTGACGAGCCTGGGAGTCCTTCTGCTGGACAACTACTCTGACCGCATCCAGGTGTGTAGCCGGGAGGACTCTAGGGCCATGGTTTCCGCACCTCTCATTTAGCTACATTTATGAACACTGACTGGGCTAAACTTGCAGAAATGGAGGTACTGAGACTCTTTTCCATCCTGGGCTTCAGTTTTTCACATGTAAGAGGGGTGTGGCTATGGTGCCAGCCTATTGGGGGGTTAACTGAGCCTGAGGGTGGCCTGGCTCGAGCCCTCCTAAGCATCTGTCTCCCCAGGTGTTACAGAACCTGGTGCACTGCGCCGACCTCAGCAACCCCACCAAGCCGCTGCCCCTGTATCGCCAGTGGACGGACCGCATCATGGCTGAGTTCTTCCAACAGGGTGACCGTGAGCGTGAGTCAGGCCTGGACATCAGCCCCATGTGCGACAAGCATACAGCCTCAGTGGAGAAGTCCCAGGTTGGAGGTCGACGGGACATGGGGGAGGGAGGTGGCCAAGCCAACCCCATAAATTCTGGCTTGGCTGCTGGCTGGCCAGTGAGGGAGTGTGGCCTAAGGGTGCAGTGTGCTCTGGACTGTACAGAGTCACTCCTGGGATGCATTCTCTCTGGGCTGCAGGGAGAGTGATCTGCATTCATGGGGTTGGAAATGTCTGTTCTGAGTGGAGGACCATGAAGGGGTTCTCAGTCTGGGGGACACATACATTCAGGCCTCTACTACTCCATAGGTGGGTTTCATTGACTACATTGCCCACCCACTGTGGGAAACCTGGGCTGACCTGGTACACCCAGATGCACAGGACCTTTTGGACACACTGGAGGACAACCGCGAGTGGTACCAGAGCAAGATGCCCCACAGCCCCGTGGACCCTACCAACCCTGAGCAGGGCGGCACTGACAGATTTCAGTTTGAGCTGACTCTGGAGGAGGCAGAAGAGGAGGAGGAAGAGGAGAAAGAAGAGAGAATATTGGACCAGTGGAACTTGGAGTCACCTGACACTGAGCTCCTGTACCCTGAGGCCAGACCAGACCCTGGGGTCTTCTGCCAGGACAGCCATAGGACTGTGGGCAAGCCCTGTGTGGACCATGAGGGGAATGTGATGACTGAGCCTTTTGGTACATAATGGCCACTGGTATCGGGGTAAACTTCCCAGGAAGAGGTCCCAGGTGACCCATGCCTTGCTTTCATCACGCACTGAAGGAGACAACCAAGCTTCTAGTAATAGGCAAGTCTCTAGGTTGAATTAGAGACACCTGGCTGGAGTCTTCTTTGACCCCATGCTCTGCTGAGAGGGCTCTCCTCCAAAATCAGCTCTGAATTGAGGCTGGGTCAGGTTCAACTTCTCCAGTGGTCACTTTTGAGCCACACCCATCACTTTCGTCAGTCATCCTTTATCAGATATTTATTGGGTATCTACTGTGTGCCAGGCCTGTGCCTGCTATGTGTCTCTGGAGTAGCCCTGCACAAGCTGATGGAGAGTCAGTCCCAAGGAGATGCCCCTCCCCCACAGGTGCCTTCCTTTCATCTGCTGGGCAGCTCTCTGCAGAGAATGGGACCTTGAGTGGGGGAATTTTTGGCACTAAAGCTTTGTCTAGTCCCAACTCTAGCTCTGGAGCTCTGGAGGGGAATGGCAAGGGGGTATCAAAGATAGAGCTCTGTGTGGGGGCATCTCTGAAGACTGATGTCACCTATCACTGCTTGTACATTCGTTATTGCTTTAAGTTGCTAAAACTTCTGTCCTCAGGGTACACCTGCTCCCTGTTCTCTCTGGCCCCAGGACTCCCTATTGGTCCCCCTCCCACATTATCCCTCTTATAGAACAGTGACAAGGGCACACAGTTCCCCCCAAGTTGGGTCTCTGCATCGCTTGATTCTGAAGGTGCCACAGACTGTCCCTAGGGAAGCCCTCCTGGCCTCAGTTTCCTAGTACTTGGGTAAACTTTGAGGGGTGGTGTCTGTGACCTCCTTGAAATATATTAGAAATTTGGGGCATTGGACATTTCTCTGGGGTCAAATAAACCATATTATCCTAAACTAGTACCCAAGCCATTTCATGGATAGGATAACCGAGGTACAGAGCAGTCCTGTTACCTGGTCAAGACAACGCAGCTGGGCGCTGGTCAGTAGCCAGCGGCGCCCCCTGGCGGCGGGAGGCGCAGCGAATTCATGGGTCCTCCTCACCTGGCCTGCCACCCCTCCCACACCTCGCTTGTTGGAGCCTGGGGCAGGGGCGGCCTTGCCTGAAGCAGCTGAGATGGCTCTGCATTTAAGTTTCAGGTCTGATTCCCGTCTCTGGAAGGCTCAGTGTTCCCCCTCTACCTTTATCTCCCTCCCAGAGTGCCTGAAAATTTACACGTTACACAGGTCCTTGCAGCAACCTCTGGCTTGGAGAACAGCTGGTTTCATCCTAAATGATTCCATTGATAATTCATCATCATCACAATTAGTGATCAAATTCTACAGAGAGAGAATTAAACACCATCTGGGTCATGAACTTGGTGTATTTTCTTCCAGATCTTTAAAAGGCAGAGATTTAGGGGATGATAATTCTTTCTCCCTCCCCCTTTACAAGTAATATGTTTTTGTTGTAGAGAATTTTGAAATGATGGAAACATATAAAAAGAAAATAAAATTCTGTTATAACCTCACCTGTAGACTATCTGCCTTCAGCATTTCACCTTATTTCCTTCCGGATGTTTTTATACCCACTATAAGAACAATCATATATTCCACTTCAGTTTGGGCCACAGCATCCTTCTCACTCCGTCTTACTGATTGCTTTCTACCCACACTAACTTTCCACATCCCAAGCATGGTTTTTGCACATACTGTGCCCACCATCTGTAATGCTTCTCCTCATCCTCATTCTTTGGGTCTCAGCTCAGTGACCCCTCCTCTGGGAAGTCCTCCCTGACACCCCAGTCCAGGCTGGCACTGGTGGAAGCTTTGGGGGATTGTTTAATTCATGTCTGCCATGCTCTCCAGACCATGATCCCAGGAGGCCTGGGCCAGGTGCACTGTACCATCCTTAGTGTCCCCAAAGATGGTCTTTTACAACTTCAGTGAGTCCCTTAAACCTTGCAAAGCCTTTATCTTTTCACTGGTAAAATGGGCTCTTTGTGAGGGTCACATAATTGCAACAACAGGTAAGGTTTGAGGAAAGATGGCCTAAGTCAGACACTGAGATACATGTTCAAAGTGAAAATTAATCCTGCCTCTTCTCCCATTTCACAGATATAGAAACTGAAGTCCACAGTGGGGGTGACTGAAGTCACATGCTCCAGGTCCCCCATTTTTTTCTGTTTGGGGTACTTGGCTTTGTGGCCCAAAGAGGAGGTTGGGAGAAGGTATTCAGGGCTCTTCAGGACTTTCAGCCCTTGTGAAACTCTAGGGTGACTCTTACAGCATTAGTTTTCCCTCCATTAAGGGAGAAAAGGTTGCCTGTTGCATCTTCCTCACAGAACTGGAGAGAGGCTGTCCCTTGAACTTGTTTAGTGAGTTCTAGCCTCAGGGACTTTGTATTTCCTGTTCCTTGTTTGGAGCACTCTCCCCACCCCCACCCTCCCACCCATGGCTAGCTCCTTCTCCTTCAGGTTCCTGCTGAAATGTCACTTCTTCAGAGAGGTCCTCCCTAAACGCCCTGGTCAAAGTCACCTTCCCTTCATTTATTCATCCATTCTTTCCTTCATTTGTGTCATACCATCATGGACACTTACTGTGTCACGGGTCTAGGTGCTCTCAGGGCTCATAGATGGCTAATAGATAAACAAGTCAACATAATCATTTCTGATATGACAGGAAGGATAAATATGGTGATGTGACAGGAAGTGACAGGGTGAAATTGGAACATCTGGAAGGAGGTGGGTGTTGATCAGAGAGATCTGAAGGGGATGAGAAAACCAGGCCTGGGGAGAGCTGGGTAAATAGTGCTCCAGGAGGAGGGAATAGCAGGTGCCAAAGCCCTGAGGCAGGTCATATCTGGAACCAGAGGAGGGAGTATCTGATTGGAGAAAAATGAGATGGGGCATAGCTGGTGGAGACATTGTGGGACCTGGGCTGCCTGGAGTAGTCTGGACTTTACTCTGAGTGGGGCAGGACCTGGGAGGGTTTGGGGCCTTTCTACCACCCAGCTCTATCTCCCCTGCCATGCAGAAGATGCCCAAAGCACACAGCCCTCCATTCAGCCATCCCTAATTCCAGCGCCAAATGCTTAGCAATAAAGGCTTTGTATCTTTTTATATTAAAACACAAATTCCTCTGGGGAGAAGCTGGGGGAACATTGTGGGTTTTTTCCCTTGGGGGTAAAAACCAGGTATTTCTGAGTGCCATCTACTTTTGAAGCCTGAAGCAGGCATTTTAAAGGTCAGGGAGCCTAGCAGACCCCACACTTCCTCACCTCCACTCAGTACTTGAATCAGCTGTCCTGGAGCCCCACCCAGAGCTGGGTCTCTACTGCCAGTCTCCTAGTTGGGAGGGGGTGGGGCGAGGACTGAGGTAAATTTATTTGTTTGTTTGTTTGTCTATCATCTATCATCTACCTATCTCTATCTATCTATCTATCTATCTATCTATCTATCTATCTATCTATCTATTATCTATTTATTGTTTTTATCAAGTTTCCCAATTCTCCGCAGTGGGTTTGTGGTACTTTTATAATCCGAGTAGGGGAGAGGGACAAATACATTACCCTTAGAAAAGACAGATTTCCCAAATGCAAGCAGAGTGGGAGGGACGCTGGGGGCAGGCGTGGGTTCGGGCGGGAGAGGGGCAGCCTCCAAGCGCGAAGTTATTCTGGTCTCTCCCGCGGCTCTGCAGCTGGCAGGCTTTTTATAAACAAGTCGGGTTCCACTCCCTACCCCGCTCCTGGGGAGGAATCTGGGCGATATGATTCTCCTGCAACCACAAGTACCTTAATGAATCTGGGGACTTGGAGGGAGTTGGGGGCAGGGACGTGGTATGAGGCCCAGGGTCTCGTTCTCCTGCCCCCTGCAATTCTTTTCTTCTTCAAGATTTGGGTGAAAAAACGATGGAGCATCTCAGCCCCCAAAGTCCCCACCCTGAATCTTGTTTCCTCAGGATGGAGGGAGGAGGTAGCTCCGGCCCTGTCTTTAACTCAGGAACCAGGGAGGGATGAAGCTTCTTCCAATCCCTTTATTTTTGGGTCTCTAAGTCTCGCTCTTACCCTCCCAGTTTCCTGGGTCTTTCATCGCACGCTTTGCGGTTTAAGAGACAAGGCGTTTCTCTGCCCTACTTCCGCCTTTTCTTTGAAAATAGGTCTCAGGGAGGGGAGGGGTTCTCGGACCCTTTCCTTATTTTCTGGGAATTGGTAGGGAGGGGTGTGGCTCTCTTGATCCCTATTTTTGCTTTTTTCTTTTCTTTTTCTTTCTTTCTTTCTTTTCTTTCTTCTTTTTTTTAGGTGAGGCAACCCTTGGTTGACTTCACAGGTTGCAAGGACTTTGTCATCTTACAATCTCTTATTTAAATTTTTTTTTTTTACGCCTGGTCTTTCTAGGTGATCTCCCATTCAAGTACTAACCAGGCCCGACCCTGCTTAGCTTCCGAGGTCAGACAGGATGGGGCTGGTTCAGGGTAGCAAGGCCGTATACTCGTTTTTCTTTTAGCTCAGAAACAGGATCGTGCATCTATCAGGCCAGCCCACTTTGAGGGTCTTACATCTCAGAAATTGGACAGGGTCTCTCTTGACCCCTATTTCTGCTTTTTCTTATTTTGTAGTTATTTATTTGAACTCGATATATAAGGGGAATGAAGAAGCTCTCTTCTATTTTCTAGTCCTCTTTTATAAAGTCGGAAATAGGGGGCGTTTGACGGTAAGTCACAGCAACTCGGCCTGGGAGGAGGCCGCCGGATTGTCCCACTTTGGGGTACAAGGATGGGGAAGGGGAACGCCCCCTGAAGATCCTAGGTCAGCCACGGCCTGAGCCTCTCGTCCCTTCAACTGCTCAGGATCCATCATTGGAAGGAAAGAGGAAGGTAGTAATCTTTGATTGGCTACTCGGCCCATCACTCTACTCCTTAACTATTGAGAAGGTGCCGCGCAGTCCCGCCTCCATGACACTGGGTCGAGGCGGAGCCGGGAGGCGATCCCTCCCCTCCTGTAACGTTCACACCCGCTACTGGATGTGCACTCTGGGCCCCGCCCCATTTGTGCGTCAATCTGCGCGGGGGTCCCGCTGCTCCTGGCTCTGCGGGCTCAGTGAACCGCATCTCCAGGCGCAGCTCCGCCCCAGGATGGCGTCACGGTCACATCTGCATATGAGGCCCCGCCCCGCTCTTTGCAGGACGTCACCGCTGACTGCAGGGCCCTGAGCCGCTGCTGCTGCTGCCGCTGCCGCAGCCCACATCAACGCACTGGGGACCCGTCACCGCCTCTGCCAAAAAAGTCGCCGCCGCTAAAGTCGCCACCGCATCGGTGCACGGCAAGGTGAGCACCCAGGCGGTCTGGTGCACTCCCGCTTGGAGCAGCTAAATAACCTTCATTTGACTGATGGGCTAGCGGGGGCGGGATAAGAGGTTGGCAAGGGTTAAATGGAGGAAAGAATGCGGTGGTCGCGGGCCTGCGGCGGGGTAGGGCCCCGGCCCCCTCTACCTGCCGGAGCCTCACCCCCCACCCCCCCCAATCCCAGCTCTGCGGCGGAGGGGGAAGGGATGCAAGTGCCTTGCAGGAAGCTGCGTGCGCGTGCGCAGGGTGTGCACACGCGTGTGCGCGCCCGCCTGTGCCGACGGGTCTGTGTGTACCCTTGCGTGCGTACCTGGATATGTTCGTGTGACTCCGTGGCGCCTGACCCAAGTATGTGTGTGCTGCACGCTTGTGAAGGGAGACACGTGGATTGTGCGTGAGTGCACGGCCGTGTGCATGTGTTTGGGGATGCGTGCCAGTGTGGGTGACGTGTACCCATCTGCATAGGTGAAGGGCACCGTGTGCACGGGTGGGTTTGAACATTTGTATAGGCATGTTGGTGTGCAGACAGATGTCTGCATCTCTGCCCTGTGCACGGTGTGTTCAACCCTCATATGTCAAGCACCCGTGTATGGGTGTGTGCCCTGCTGTGTGCGCGTGAGCGTGTGCACGCTCCGCCTATATCACGTGGTATAGCTACCTCAGTTTGAGCTCTCCCAGCCTGGGAGTCTGGGGGAAGAAGGGCTGCAGACGTGCATATTTTCGGACAGTCCACGTGTGTACGCCTGTGCTCTGTGCCTCCGCACTCAGTTCGGAGGAACATACATGACTAATGGGGGGTGTAGCTGGCCGCAGTCACCCCCTGACGGCACAGCTGTAGGGGTTAGAGTTACAGCAAGACTTGGAGTACAGACCTGCTGGAGATGGTGTCCCCATTTCTGTTGCTCTGAGCTCTTCCCTTAAGTCCCTGGCCTTTCAAGGTCACAGCCCCCTCTCTGCCATCGGCTCCATGGTTAGAACTGGGACTTCTGGTGGGATGAGGGTAATCTCCACATGCTGGTTCTTTTTTGTGGTTCTGGAGTTCTCCCCATTCAGTGCCTGTGCCTGGGATGGAAGGGGCCCTTCACATTTACCTGTGCCCCATACCCTTAGATGGCGTCAGCCACAGACTCGCGCTATGGGCAGAAGGAGTCCTCAGACCAGAACTTCGACTACATGTTCAAGATCCTCATCATTGGCAACAGCAGTGTGGGCAAGACATCCTTCCTCTTCCGCTACGCAGATGACTCCTTCACACCTGCCTTCGTCAGCACTGTGGGCATCGACTTCAAGGTCAAGACCATCTACCGCAACGACAAGAGGATCAAGCTGCAGATCTGGGTGGGTCCAGCTGGGGGACTCCTAGCTCCATCGCTTTCCCTTCTTGAAACAGCAGCTCCAGCTCTGCCTATCTCTTTCCTGTCTAGATTCATTCATTCATACACTGGGCATTTATCAGGTATCTATCCATGTACCAGAGACACAGAAGAAAGCACCCCTGCTTTTCCATTGGAGCCTATATGGTGCTCTCCAGGGCTGGGGGAGGAGCCAATACTGGGTCCTTTCCTACCTCTGGTATTGGCAGAAGCATCACTGGGCTTGGTGCCTCAGTTTTCCCATCTGCAAGTTCTTCCATGTGCCTGAGGTTTCATCAGATCTTGGTCCTGAAACTCATTGCTTGAAACAAAGGTACCTTCTCCAGGGTTGCCTGGCTACCTCCTCCACCCACACAGAGGCCTGAAGGAGCCTGTTAGCTCTCAGTCCTCCCAGGGCTCCCACTTTATGAAGAGTAAACCCTGCACCCCTCCCCAGGCCTAGGACACAATGTCTGGTCTGTCCCTCTGATACCTCCACCTTAGTCTTTCTCTCCATTGTTGCCTCAACCCCCTCACCATTTCTCAAATGTACCAGGCAGTCCCACATCAGTCTGCCCCAGCAATGCCCTCTGCTTGCATTGTCCTTCCCCTGATCTCCACATGGCTTCCTCCTTCATTTCCAACATAGGATACATTTTTCTTTTCACGTTTATTGTCTATTTCCTGCACTGAGCTGCCAGTTGCACAAGAGCAGTGATTTTTGTCCATTTTGTTTACAACTGTGTCTCCAGTGCCCACTGTGGGGTGTGGCACAGGGCAGTGCCCTGAACACGTGTACTGATGAATGAGGGAGCAATATTGGACTCTATAGGATGATCAAAAACCAAGCTCTCCCTGACCCCGTGCCTCTGGGCAAGCCCCTGCTCCTCTCTGGGCCTCAAGGGGGCTAGGCTGAATGATCTCAGAGCTCATTTCCACTATGAAAAGTGGAAATGTGGGTCCTCTCTGATCCTGTCTCTTACTCAGGACACGGCGGGACAAGAGCGGTACCGAACCATCACTACAGCCTACTATCGAGGTGCCATGGGCTTCATCCTCATGTATGACATCACCAATGAGGAATCCTTCAATGCTGTGCAGGACTGGTATGCACACCCCACCCCTCTCAGACTGTCTTCTGAGCCAGGCTTGGTGCAAAGTTGGGGGCTAAGGCTGATGAGGGAACCCCAGTCCCTTGGCAGAAATGTAAATAAACATTATTGGGGTCTCAGACCCGCTGTCAGTCTATAATCATTAAAACACAGCATCATCAGCTCAAAATAATAACAAAGGATTTCAGGTAGAAAAATGAAAATATAAATATACAGAAAAAAATACAGAGGAGAGAACAGAAAATGTAAGGACAGTTGGCACAGGTTAAAGGACATAAACATTTATATTTTTTGCCCAAAATTAATGATAAATTTTAAGAAACTTTCTGATTTTGCTGAGGGGGGAGAAATACTCTCCAGGGGCAGGGATCTGGGAAGGGAGAGTTTGCTTGAAAAGAGAGATTTCCAAGATCAGGGAATTGTGGGAACAGACGCTGAGATAGGAGAGTTCTTGATAGGACAGAGGCTGGAGGAAGAACTGAACCTGACATGTTCAAGGAATAATGGGGACCTGGGGTGCTGAAGTGGGGTGAGGGAGTGGAGCTCTGATACTCCAAACGCTAACCCAACCTTTTTGCCCCCTCCTCCAGGTCGACCCAGATCAAGACTTATTCATGGGACAATGCCCAGGTGCTGCTGGTGGGGAACAAGTGTGATATGGAGGATGAGCGGGTGGTATCATCAGAACGCGGCCGGCAGCTGGCTGACCACCTTGGTGAGTACCTGGCAGGGCTGGACACCTACAGGCTAGAAGAGGGACACTAAAGCCCTGAGGAGGGTGGGGACACATCCAAGGTTTCTCAGCAAAGCCAGGAGAGGAGCCTGGATTCAAGTTCAGACTATTTATGATTTTTGCACACTGGCCTTGACACAAGAGCTACGTGAGATGGATCTTGGTGGATGCATAAGAGAGTTCACTCTGCAGAAGTTACTGATTCACTCTGACTTTCTCACTGCCCAGTCTCATGCTAGGTGTTGCTGGGCCCAGGAGAGGCCTCCAGCTTTGTAGAGTAGAGGGAGGGACCTGGGATGGGGGAATCCAGTGGGGAGCCAGGCTCTGCCTGGCATAGGTAAGGCTTCAAGGGGTGGAGAATCTTGGAGAATGGTGCTTGAAGAAGGGGTGGTCTTTCAGGGAGAGGAAACAGTTTGGGCAGAAGCCATAGGTGGGAAAGATCCTATGCATTTTGGCAATAGTTTTACATAGGTCACTGGGAGGAGATATGGCCAATATGCAGGGCCTGACCACTTGAAGAGCTGGGACTCTTCTGAGGACAATAGGGAGGCACAGGGAGTGTGTGAGCAGGGAAAGGCACTGCTGGATCTTAGTGTCAGATGCCACCAGGGCCAGTGCATGGGGCTGGGCTGGATGGTGGGAACAGGGGACAATGTAAAGGGGATAGTTTTAGGGTAAAGAAAAGAGTGTAGAAAATACAGAGCTGACCAAGTTCAATGTTACTTCCCCATGGGACTTGCCAGTGCCTTTACAGTGTGGTCAACACTGGGAACATCCAGGTATTTCTAGCTTCAAAGAAGTGTCTCTGAGAGTGGGGAGCCCAGGGTCTTCATCCCCCCTTCCCTGACTACAGGGTTCGAGTTCTTTGAGGCAAGCGCCAAAGACAACATTAATGTCAAGCAGACCTTTGAGCGCCTGGTTGATGTCATCTGTGAGAAGATGTCTGAGTCACTGGACACGGCTGACCCCGCGGTCACAGGCGCCAAGCAGGGCCCACAGCTCACGGATCAGCAGGCGCCCCCGCACCAGGACTGCGCCTGCTGAGAGCTGGCCCACCCATCCTGGCCCCCCACCCCGGCCCGCCCCCTCCTCCAAGTCGACCCAGATCAAGACTAGGCCTGACCTGGTTCCCCTGGCTATGGGCGTGAGACCCCTGTACTGATTTAGCCCATCACCCTTATTTATTATTGTAGCTATTTATTTATTTATTGGAGATGTCCACTGGGGGCTCGGCACCCCACCCACCCACCACACCCTGTACATACTGCCCTATCCCTGCTCTGCCGTGGTGTGTCGTGGCCCCTCAAACTTAACCACTCACCCTCCTCTCCAGACCCACCTTTTAAAAAATTCACCCCCATCAATAATTCTGTTTTGAAGAGGGGACCAGATGACACCTGAGGGCAGGGTGACCAGGTGGTGGGAGGTAGACAGGCCTGCCAGCTGCTTGGCTGTGACATAGTGGGCTGAGACCATGGCGGGTCTCAGCATGGACCACAGGGTGGGTCAGAGCCAGACAATGGCCCTCCTGGCTCCTGGGCCCCCAAGGTTTTACTTTTTTTTAGAGGGGAGGCTGTAGTGGGTACTTACCACCCTGGGAACCCCTGTTTTCCTCACAGACTCGTCTGATGTCATGAGTGTCAAACTTGTCCCCAGTTCCCTAGAAGATGTCATGACAACACTACACACATCCAATAAAGCGAATGGACAATGCTGTGCTCCTGTGTGTACCACCTGCCTGCGCTGGCTGTGGTTGTCCACAAAGTTTTCAATGACAAGAAAATTTAATGGAGTTTCCACAATGTTTGACCAGAACATGACAATGGTGCTGCCCAGCCCTTCCTAAGGCTCCAGATCCTGGTAGCGAACTCCAGGCCAGGCCCTGCTCCAACAGGATGGGGCCCAGTGAGAAGGGCTGAGAGATGACTATTGATCTTCATGGCTGTGTTCCAGATGGGGAAATTGAGGCTGGTAGTGGGCTTGTAAGGGGTAGCCCAGTCAAGATGCCCAAGAGTTGAGATGGGGCTGGGACTTGGCCCAGGACTCTGGCCTGGACTGCTACAGGAGCCCCTTCACCTTCCAGCTAGAGGTCAGTTTTGCTCTGTTTGGCATCTAGTTGGGGAGTGGAGTTGCCCAGTATGTACTTTGCCCAGGGCCACTGAGCCTGGGGGCATTAGGGGGCCTGGGATCTGTCTGCACAAGAGGATCTGGTCAGGTGCTATACTTATCCCTCCCTTTGGGCTCATCATGAAGCACTCTTCCATTTGTCTGGGGGTGAGATCAGCCTGGCTGGAAAGATGTAGCAGGGACCTGGCAAAGATCCCATCAGACAGCTGAGAGGGGCTCAGTCTTCATCCTGCTGTGATCAGCTCTCCGCCTACGTAGAGTGAGTTGTCAAGAGCACAGGAGGCCCTTACCCTAGAGGAGAGCTGTAGTGCCTTTTAGGGCTCACATTTGTGGCTTCTGAGGAATCCCCTGGGGGCCTGATCTGTCTACTGCGCTCACCCGGTACTTCAGGTAGGAGAGGTACGTGTCCCAGCCCAGTGTCAGGCCATTGATGTAGGTGACTCGGAACTGGGGGGGCACGAAGAGGAAGTTCACCAGCTGCGCTGCTGGCCACACACACCAGTCAGCCTGTGAGGAGGGGCAGATTGTGGTAAGGAGTGGGACCAGGAGAGACCTGGGCAGGGCCTGGTGGCTATGAGGGGTGGGGCAAGAGGGTTGCAATAGGGTAGAGAAGGAACAGGATGGACAGGGCCTGGTAGGGCATACCCACCTTATAGAATTCCCAGAACTTGTCCCGCAGCTCCTGGAAGCTCTGGTCCAGAGTCTGGCCCTCTAGGCAGCCAAGGCCTGGGAAGGAAATGAGAGTGTCAGAGGCTGGAGAGTACCGATGATGGAGTGGGCGGGGAAAGACACCCAGAGAGATAGAATGTCCCAGGCAGAGGAACCAGGACATTTAAAAGCCTTGCAGTAGGAAGAGCAGTACAGTAGGGTGGCAGGTGTAGAAAAACAACACAGATAAAGTGAGTCCCAGTTTATAAACATATACCCCAAATGATGGAGACACACCATTCCTGATACTGAGGCTGTTTTATTACCTGTCTGGGGAATGGGGTGGGGAATGGGTGACGACTTTCTTCTCAGCCAAGGGCTGGGGTGATTGTGCCCCATCAAACCCCAGTCTAAGCTTTTCTTCCTTCAGCCTCAGGGCCTTTGCACGGGCTGTTCCTCTGCCTGTTCCTCTGGCTGCTGGCTCCTTCTTCAAGTCTCATACAAGTTCCTCTCCTTTGGGAAGCTCTCCTAATCATCACCCAGGGCAGCCCCATCAGATACTGTCCTATCCTTCCTACACTTAGCACCATTGTCTGATTCTTCCATTCATACGTGCCCCCACTGGGTCTGTCCTGTCACCACTGTGATCCAGCCTCCAGTCCAGGGCCACCCACACAGGAGGTGCATCAGAAATGTACCTTGGCATCCTTAACACAAGGCTGGCTCTGCCCCCCCACCCCTGACCTATGAGGATGCAAAGCACAAGCTCATTGAGCTCCTTACCCAAAAAGTACCAGACACCCAGCATGGGAGAAGCCACCAGCTGGTCGACTAGGACCTTCCTGAGGATGTTTGGAAGACCACGGAGGCCGGATGCGGGGAGCAGGTGGTCCAACCAGAGGTACCAGTAGTGCAGGAAGGGGCCCATGCTGCAGCCAACCGCAAACATGCTCGCTGTGGGCAGTCCAAGAGTCAGGGGCAGTCAGGCAAAATCCCCAGTC
This sequence comes from Macroglossus sobrinus, assembly GCA_004027375.1. Lineage (NCBI taxonomy): Eukaryota > Metazoa > Chordata > Mammalia > Chiroptera > Pteropodidae > Macroglossus > Macroglossus sobrinus. The sequence continues at coordinate 736,604 of PVKZ01000214.1, forward strand.
CATTCCCTCTTTGGCTAAGACCTGGGTGAGCCTGATGCCCTCCCAGAGCCCACCCGGATATTCCCAGCCCCACCGCCAGGCACCATTCCAGGTCTCCTTTTACGTCTCTTCCCTTCACCATCCTGAGAGGGTGTTCAACCATCGCCTGGCTTTCCAGAGGAGGAAAATGAGGCATAGCGATTCCAGGCTGGCAGGGTCCCGGGGCCACGCCCTTGACTGACCCGGGTGCAGCCTCCTGTGCTCAATGCTCGGTCTCTCAGTGCAGGAGGGAGGGAAGTGGATAAGGGGGTGGGTGGAGACAAGACCCCGAGAATGGGAGTGGAAAGAAACCCCAGGTATGGTAGGGAACGAAGACCTGGGCTGGAGGGGTAAGGGGATCCCCGTGTTGGAGGAGACGGGAGATCCAGGGAAGAGAAGAGACAGAGACCGGGGGTGGAAGGGGAGATAAGGGGAGGGGCAGTCAGCCTCTAGGGTGAACGCGGAGATCAAGTGTCCTGCCGAGGACTCAGGCCAGGGATTAGAGGTCACAGCCTGCGGGTCAAGTCCAGGGGTCTCCAAATCTGAGGTAGGGGCCAAAAGTTCCCCGAGGTCAAGGGCCAGCAACCCCGGCCTCCTCACCTGAGCGCCGCGGGTCAAACTTCTGGCCTGGCCGGGCGCGGATCTCCCAGGACTGACGCACGCCGTCCCCGGCCGCCATGAGCGCGCCGCAGCCCAGCGTATTGGTGACGAGCAGCGCACGGCCTTGGAATAAGGGCTGCCCGGCTGTGCACAAGCCGCGCAGCCACCGCCAACCCCCAGACGCCATTGCTCGCCGGGACTCAGGAACCGGGGATCCGCGACCCAGCAATCCCGCGTCCCCGCTGAGCTGTTGTGACCAATCACTGACCGCTCCCACTCTGCCCGCCCCGAGAGGTATTAGCCAATAAAAGACCTGCATCTCGTCCCTCGGCCAATCACTGAAAGAAGCTACACTCTTACCTACCCTCTCAGTACTGCACTGACCAATTTCAGGCCACCGTTTCGCCTGCCGTCCCGCCTCCCGCGTTGAAATTGCCAACCTTAGACACTTAACGCGCTCTCTTCCCTAGTAGACCTCCAGAGTTCCAGATTCTCGCGGAATTCCTGAGAGAAGTCCGGATTGTGGTCTTGACAGCCATCGGGGCGGAAGTCTCATCCCTCAAAGATTCAAGGAAGTGGAGGAGAGGCTATAGTTTCGCTGCGCGCTCAACCCAATCAGAGCCAGGTCCAGATACTGACCTTGGAACTGACTTTAGCTTGGCATCTGACCTCAGTTACAGAATAATAATAATAAAAATATTACTCACTATTCCGGGTACATTACGTGCATTAATTTATTTCACAGCAACTCTGCTGCTGTACAGATAATTATATCCCCATGTTACCTCCTGTTTTCCTGTAGGGGAAATGTGAATTTCGACGGAAACCTGTGCATTACTTACAGGAACAGGGTATCGCAAACTACAGCCTGAGGACCAAATCCTGTCACTGCTTTATTGTGAGCTAAGAATGTTAAATGTTTTCATGAGTCTGCTAAAACTAAAATAATCTGAGGCATGTGAAAATTATGAAATTTAATCTTCTGTGTCCCTTAATAAAACTTTATTGCAACACGACCATGCCTTTTTTTCTGTATTGTTTACTCATTCACTACAATGAGTAGTTGCCACAAAGACTTCAGCCTGTAATAACTAAACCATTAAATCGCCTTGTAATACTGGACACCCTTCAAGGTTTTTTGATTCTGATTATAAGGGAACTTTTTCTAAGCTCTGTAGTTATATCTGGTAACAATGAAAAATAATTTTTGCCTACAGACGTGCAAATGAATTGTCAGGTGGAGAGACACTCCTCCAATTATTTTTGCTTTACTTTGCATGTTTATTTTAATATGCCTGATTTGTCTGTTCTTTGGATCCCCTTTGAAGTGGTAACACCTAACCAGTTCTCATCAATGAGTTAATAATTTTTAACACATGCTCATTTTTACATCTGTACGAGAGTCATGATTTTAACTTTTTTGGGAAAATTATCCTTCAGCACTTCCTGTTGCTATCAAGTACCTCAGCCTTTTATTCCAGACTTTAAATTTTACTGCATGTTGGTGGAAAACTTCCAGCATGGTTGAAAAGGGAAAATAGTCAAATTATGATTCATGGGACACTCAGGTAAACTCTGTCAACAACCACGTTCAAGAAACCAAGTTTCACTTTTGAGAATCAATGTTATAAAGTCCTCACAGAAAAACTGGCTCACTCACACCTGGCTTGCGGGGTGTCTTATAGGTTGGTTCAGGTTGGTTTAATACCCTTGAAATATTTTAGGGATGGCAAAAAGGGAGCAATTCACTAAGAGGCACAGATACTCATGGAGTTTCTCACCTTGAGTTAGCCAATAATAGAGGCTTTTCTTTTTTTCTTTTATTTTCTTTTTCAATTACAGTTGACAGTCAATATTATTTTATGTTAGTTTCAGATGTACAGCTAAGTGGTTTGACATTTATATAATTTAGAAGTAATCCTCTGATAAGTCTAGTACCTACCTGGCACTAAATATTGTTATTACAATATTATTGACTACATTCCCTATGCTGTACTTGACATCCCCATGACTATTTTGTAATTTTGAATTCTTAATTCCTTCATCTTTTCCACTCAGCCCTCCCAAACCCTCTACCATCTAGCAACTATCAGTTTGTTCTCTGTATCTATAAGTCATTTCTGTTGATAGAGGCTTTCCGTTGATAGAGTCCCATCTGAGATTCCTTACAGAAACTTCCTGCAAAGCACACTGAATGCCTACTATACCTGTGTAAATTATCAGGGCAAACCCAGTAAGACCTGCCAAAGAAGGCCTTTGAGATTCTATTTAACAAAGGGGACTACGCATTATTTGTCCATAAAAAGAAAAGAGAGAGAGAGAGAGAGAGAGAGAGAGAGAGAAGGAAATCCTGGTATTTGTGACAATGTGGAGGTAACTGGAGAACATTGTGCTGAGTGAACTAAGTCAGGACAGATACTGTCTGATCTCACTTACATGTGGAATCTAAAAGAGTCAAAATCAGAAACAGAACAGCAGTTGCCAGGGGCTGGGTGTGGGGGATGGAGAGATGTTACGTCATCCAGAAGTGTTTATTAAACTGATTCTAACATAGCACCATTCTCAGTGAGAAAAAATTCTTGATCTTGAGGCAAAATGTTGAGTCTGGGCTTCATGGAATGGAATGTGTAAGTTATCTGGATGACAAGCCACTGAGTTGGGATCAGAAAAATGGAGCTCAATCTTCATCAGCTCTCTCCAAGTGCAACAGCTATCACTTGAGGCAGACGTCCCTGTGGGAGCTGGTCATGAATGGGCAGACATCTGGCTTCTCACCCTGGAGGAGATGGTCATGAGTTGGGGTCCTAAAAGGAGACCTTACCCCCATTTGCTAAATCCCACTGTTGCCCACCCACCTTACCTGGTACAATTGGCACACGAGGGGTAGGAGCTGGCTCATATCTTCCAAGGGTTTCTGCACAAAGCAAGACAGGGGAATACAAGTACCACCTGCTCTGACAAATCCCTGCCCAGTCCAGAAGGGGCTGCAAATGGCTCTGAGTCTGGCCCCTGCCTCTTGCCTCCCAGACTGGTGGGCACATCCATTATGCTGGTCCCTGCTTGGGGGTCAAGCTGAGGGCTACAAGAGTTCTTACCCCATTGACGACGACCCAAGGCACATACTCGTGGGGTGGCTGTAGAGCATCTGTTAGCTGGGCATTCATGTGCAAGAGCTGCATTCCACGGTCCCCCATTGCGCACTCCATGATGGTGTCAGAGGACACCTTTGGGGCATAGATCTGCAGGCACTGAAGGCAGAGGTGGGCTGGTGTGCCTCAGCCTCCTCCCTGTTATCTCTCTAACAGTCCCCTCACTGGCCCACAAGCCAACTCTCTGATTCCTCACTGGCAATGGGGGACAGTTGGGTCCACAGAGATGCAACAGTGCTAGTAAACAGCAAGTACTTCTACATGCCTGAGCAGAGGCCCATGAGGCAAGGGCTTAGGCTGCTCCTGCCTCCCCTACAACCCACAGCCCCTGACCCCTACATTTTCCTCAGAGCTTCCATCTGTGCTGTTCCTTCCACCAAGAACACCTATCCTCCAGCTTCCTCAGCATCTCTTGAGGGCTTCCTCCTCCTCTGCACTCCCTTAGCCCCATTATGGATGTGCAGGGCTGGGGGTGTCTCAGGGTGTGGTCTCCTAAGTGGCCCGAATGTTTGATGAATGAACAAATGATCAGGGCAGGTGAGTCACTCCTTTGGGAGTTCTTTTTCATAATCCTCCAGGGAGGTAGGCGGGGCTGTCCTGTCATCCCCATACCCCAGAGGAAGATCATCTTCTGTGTCCCTGCACATTCCTATTCATCTGAGCCCAGCTCAGAGGCTCCTCCTAGAGAAAAGCCTCTCTGATCTACCCATGCCCCAAGATCCTCCTTCCTTTGATTCAGAGATTGAGCCTTTGAGAGGGAAGAGCATTTTCCTGGGGATATACAGAGGATTGGTGGTTGGGGCCAGGACTTGAACCTGGGTCTGTCGGTGCAAGGAAGGCCAGGGTCCCCTAACCTGGGCCAAATGAGACATGTGTTACTCACCGGCTTCAGATTGTTCTCCATGTCATCCATTTCCTCTAAGCAGACAATGGTCAGGAAGGCTATGTTCTTCTCTAGCTGGTCCAACAGGCAGGCCTGGGGGTGGGAGGTGGATAGGCAAGAATGTGAGGGGGGCTCAGAGCACCTCAATACCACTGAGAATAATCACAGGTATCTACTAAAGAAGTTGTGAATGAAATTGTTATTAAATGGAGGCACATGGGCAAGGTACAGAACTGGTCCCAATCTCCTCTGAGCCTGGATTTCACCTTCATTACCACCTGCAGCCTCCTTGGCCTCTGTGCCCCCTATGAGGGACTCTGGGGATGGCTCACCTCCACCTTGTTAAGCTTGCATTCTTCCTCCCCGTGCTGGCACGTGAACTCCCATTTACCACTGATGTTCTGTTCCTGCAAGACAATGGGGGTGAATGCTGGCAGGCTGGCAGGGCACCTTCCAACCCTGGCCAAATGCCTTGGTTTCCCTGATGTTCATGTACCTTGGCATTTCCATAGGGTACCAGAGTGACATTGAGGATCTCCAGGACCATCAGCCATGTTGGGAAGAGCTCTCGAACCAGGAAGGCCCGGCAACCTGGGCACAGCGCCTCATAGTAGAGGCTCACATTGACAGGTGGTGAAGGGGATTTTCTGAGGAGCACCTGTGGGCAAAGGTCGCCAGCCTGCTTGGGAGGAAGGAGTATAAAGTGAGGACAGCTCTGCTTGGTTCTCTTGAAGAAAGGGAGCCGTAAATTGTAAGTGCTCCTTCCCACTCCTGACTCTAAGGCTTTATTGAGTCCCTGAATCTGTCTGCATAATGGATATGACAGACTTGGAAACAGTAGACATTTAATTTGTGCATAGCTCTTGCTTTCCTCCAGGTGAAGTGAAACCTCTGGCTTGGGGGGACTGTTTACAGTTAGGACTCAAGGCAAGCACATTTCTGGTCTCTGACCTCAATCCTGCCTTCTCTGAGGTGCATAACACAGGAGATTAATGCATGCTCATTTTATGCCACTTCATGCCCCGATTCTTGGCCCTACACTTGCCCTGACTCCTCTTCCTCTCAAGGGGCTCACGTGCCCACTGCGGATGTAGCGCCTAATAAGTGCTGACTTCCGACTTCAGCTAAGGGGTGGCAGGCACCCAGGTGTGAGCAAGTCGCTCAACCTCCGGGACATGTGTTTGCTCCGCAGCAGAAACACTCAAGCTCTTCCCTGGTCAAAGTTTACCCATAGACAGCACCTGAGAGCAGGTGCCATAAATAGGCTTGTCTGGGCTTCCTCTGTCCTCCAAGAGGGAACCCAGATTAACGACCCAGATGTACACAGTAGGTGCTCAATGCACCCTCCGGCAGGTTGGGACGGGACGGGACGGGACGGGACGGAGACTGGGCAGAGATCCCCTAGCGTCTCAGCCTGAGATGGAAAAGCGAAAGGACTCCGAGAGTGTGGCCACAGTGCCGGAAATTAAATACGGGGATTTTCCGTTCCGACGGGGCGCATCCCCTCCAGACCCTGGACTGCTCGGGCCAGGTCTGGGGAAGGGAAGGAGCCGCCTGCCCGACTTGGGTGCGGGTCCTCGCTGGCCCTCCGCATCACCGTTCCTACCTTGCAGGGGGCCGACCCCTCGGGGAGTGTGTCCAGCAGGGACGCGGGCGCCGCTGTGGGGAAATGGAGCAGCAACAACAGTACTGGCAGGAACGGTAGGAGTGGAGACAAGGCCATCACAGCTTGGACACAGGCGCAGCTGCAGGAGGAGTGCCAGGGGAGGGAGCGGCCTTTAATCCGGCGGTGGCCCTGCCCCCAAGCAGGACCCGCCTCCCGGGTCATATGCCCCTCGGGACCCGACTGGCACCTCTGGGTGTCTCCACTTCTTTTTCTGGGTCTTTCTTTCCAACCCGCCTCCGCCCCCACTGCCGCCAGGTACTGGGCGGGCAATCAAGAGGCCGTCGAGCCGCTCTGAGGTCCCCCCCAATCCCGTCGCTCGCAATCATGCACGCCCGCCCAGTCATGTGAGGCTGGGGCCTGAGCGCCTGGCTGAGGCTTCCGGGGTGGTCCAGTCCTCGTCCCTAGCCCGGAGACCCCGTACATTAACGGTGGGCGACGCCCTGCCTGGGAGTGGGAATGGGCTGCACAGCCAGGCAGCTTCCTTCTAGCCTGTCTCGGGACATCCCGCACTTCCTACCCTCCTCCTATCCACCTCCCTCCTCCGCCCCCCGTCCCCCACCCCCACCCCGGCCTCCTGCTCTCAAGCCCCGACGCTCAGTCCCGCGGGGCTGACTCGACTTAGGCTTGACCACAGCTGGGCCAGAAAGCAGAAGCCAGCGTGGGAGGGGAGCTCACTTCTCTTGGTCCCCAAGCCCTGGCTGGGGATCAGGAAGAGGAAAGCTGGCGTTTCTTCTTCCCACCATCCCAGGCTCTGGAAGGGATGTGCATCCTGGCCCCTAGCATGCTTGATGAGGGGAAGAGAAGCCAGGGTTGGAGCAGTGATTACCAGAAGCCTGTATTATGTCCATGCAGTGGGAGGGTGGGGGTGGCTGTGTAGGGCTCAAATCGGCAGTCAGTTAGCCCTAGGACTGTGATGGGCACAAGTTATGGAGCTTCAGTTTCCCAGTCTGTAAAATGGGTGAAGAGCGAGGTTTGGGGAATAAAGCCACCATGGAGGGCTGAGGCAGAGGGAGAGTTACCCAAGGTTGAGGGGCAGGGGTGGTGTGGGGTGGTGTGGTGTGGCTGGGCTGAGCCTGGAATGGTTTGACACAGGACAGCAGTGTCTACATACAGAACAGCCCAGATGAAGGCTTGGAGGCTGAGAGTATTGGGAGAAAGATTTAGATAGTCACATTTTGCAGAGCCTCAAATGCCAGGCGTGACGTAGAACCAGGTTCCCCAGAAGGAAATGGTCATACCTGGCCCAGAATATAGCCAAGTCCCCAGAGCCACAGCCGGTTTCCCCCTCCAGTCAGGAAGCCCCAGCCCGCACATCCACACTCAGAACAGCAGGTTGAGAGCCAGGCTTTCCTTGAAGTCCCCAGGACTGGACAATATGCCCACACTGTCCCTTTGGACCTTCGCAAAACCCAGTTCCTTCCTGAAGTCTGCAAGATGAAGCAACACAGCTTTGGAAGCTAGTTGGGTATTCTTTTATCCTGTGCTAGGCAGGATGAAAGAAATAATAAACATAATTGCTATAAATTCCAGAGGGATTCATACACATAACCCTACCTATTTGATCAGAGACATCGCATTGGGGGCCTGGGTAGCAACTATTAACCCCATGTGGTAAGAGAAAACTGAGGATCAGAGAAGGGAGGCAACTTTCCCAAAGAAAACCAGCTGGTGGTACAGTGCAAACACTGGCTAGAGGATTCCTGTGCTCAACCAGCTGGGGCCAGGGGACTGAGGTGACCTTTATCCTGTGAGTACCCATACAGTGGGTGAGGACCACAGGGGAGACAGCATCTGGGCAGCAGTTATGGGGTACTTCCTGACCAGGCACAGAGGAGGGACAGTGCCTGGGAAGGCCCAGGGATCTGAGGTCAGACAGGCAGCTCCTGACCCTTGGAGAGCCCAGTGAATCAGGTCAGTACTACAGCTGCTCCAGGCATGTTCGCCCCTGACAGGTGCTATATGGGGAGGGGAGGCAAGAGCAGAAGGCTCCCAGTCATGGGAGTGGTGAGGGCCAAGGGACAGAAACCTTAGGGGTAGGAGACGGTGAACAGATTAGGTTAAAGATAGGGGAACCAGATCAGTGTCCCCTGGGACCTGGTGGCCTGAGTGTTAGGGACAGGTGTTTAAGGGTCAGAGGAGTCAACAGGGAGGGGACAGCCCTGAGGGCATTAAGAACATGGAAGACCCCTCTGGGTGGCATGGGAGAGACTGTTGACTACTGATCCCACCTGGCAATGAGGAAGGTGCACATCAGAGGGCATACATAGGTGGTGGCTGAGTGCTGGGTCTCAGACCTGGAGAGTCAGCCAGGGAAGCAGTAAGGAGCTGGGCTAGGATCTGGGGTCCTCTGAGCAGGCCATGGTGGGGGGCAGAACTCAGGGTTTGGCCTGTGTGCGACCTGGGGCAGGTCTCCCAACTTCTTTAGACATGAGTAGCTAAACTGGTGGGTGGGAGTTATCAGCCCTCAACTGGCAGCCTGAGTTAAACTCAAGTCCATCTCTGTGTGACCCTGTGAATGTCAGGGCTCCCAGCATAGAGTGGCCATGGAGAAGCCTCGTCGAAAACAGAAGCATCTACTGAGTTCAATGTTTTATATCCATATCAGAATTAACGTACCATACAAAACTCAACTGCCAGCCTAGCTGGGCAGGCAGGTGGGGGTCTGCGGCAGCATAGAAAACTGGGCTTCTTGTCCCGAAAGAGGAGAGAAAATGGGCTTTACAGTCAAAGAAACATAAAATCAGAACCCAACATGATCGAGAAGCCTTGAAACTGCATTGAGTGGAGGTGCTGTGGGCAGCAATGCATCTCACTTGCCCCAGCAATACCGGCAGCCTTGATTACTGGGAGGCCCGGGGCTGAGTGTGGCCAAGTTGCAAGGTTATTTTTAATAATTTTCTTTCCGGGGCTGGGGGACTTCTTGGCAGCAGCCCCATCACGGCAGGTTTCACTTCAGGGTTTAGAGGGGAAGTTGGGAGTCCGTGGGGCGGGTCCTGCCCGGCCCCAAATGTCACAGCCAAGGTTCTAGGAAATGACCCAGTGAAGTTCCTTCCTGCCGACCCCAGGTCTATGGCTTAAAAATTGGGGCGCCCAGGCTGGGGCTGAGCAGCCCAGGGGCCTCTGTAAACATGGCAGGTGTAGACAGGTGGGGCTTTGGGGACCCTGGAGACCTGCAGGGGCAGCCAGAGCCATGGGGAGGGCAGAGCCCATGGGGAAAGGGAGCATGGGGTAAAGGAGATAGGTCCCCAAACAGAAACTTAGAGGGAAAGAATCCAAGAGAGACAAAGAGAAGACAGATGGGGATAGAAAGAGACAATGCTAGGGAAAGACAGAGACTCAGAGAAAGCAAAAGGCAGAGACAAGCAGAGAGGAGAGATGATGGAGAGAAGTAGTTGTAAAGAGATAGAAAAAAGATCAAGATAGAGATTCACAAAGAAGAGAGACACACAGAAAGATGGAGTCCCTCGCCGCAGCTTCCTGGGCGCAGGTGGTTCTGCTCCGTCTGGGTCAGCGGGTGGTGGGTGGGGGCCCAGGGCCAGGGGCTCGAACAGGGTGGGCCAATGTGACAGTGAGCGCATCGTTGTGCTGCACCAAGGAGGTATGTTGGTAATGCAGCACCAGCTCCTTTAAGGACCCATACAGATTGTAGGGCTCTGCAAAGCCCAAGCCGGTGGCCGTGCGGTAGATAACGCAGTGCTTGGTGTCGCCGTCCACCCTGTGGTGTGGGCAAATAGGTAGTCAGATGGCCCCCCACCACAAGGCTCTCCTAGCTGCTCCCCCAATTCCTATACCCTGACCTGGCCCAGATCTGGCCATCTCCAGGCTGGACACTTCCACTTTCCTCCTCTGACCTCAACAGTCCCTTCTCCCATGGGGGTCTTCTCAGCTTCCTTCCCAAGGCCTAGCACACAGCAGGTACTCAATAAGAGCTCTTGGAAAGAACATGTGGCTGCCTCCCCCCAGGTACTCACACCACAGAGCAGGCATAGCAGCCCCGCTGGCTGCTCTCACGGATGAGGAAGGTGCCATCTCGTTTGCCACTCAGCATTTCCTCAGCCTGTGTGCGGTTAATCTTGCCCACGTACCAGGTGCGTTCCTCGTGGTGGGGCAGGTCATCCTCGTCCTCCATCAGGGCGTACTGGCTGTAGTGAGAGCAGGAAGGGGCCTTAGTCACTTACCTGCCAGCCTCTGAGGCATCCCTGCTGCCTGGACAGTGCTTCCTCCCTGGGAACTACTCATTCTACAAAACTCACCAGAAACAGCCCTTTTCTGGAAAGACTTCCCTACCCCCCTCCAGGTGGTCACTTACTCCTCAGTCTCATTTTTGATCCCCAACCATTCGTTGATTTTCTTCTGCCGGGTGCCTTTCTGGGTGAGCCATCTGGGAGGAAGAGGAGAGGTGGGTTGTGCAGCACTGGCAGGGCCACCCCACAAGGGGCCTGTCCAGCCTAGCTGGAAAAAAAACGGCTGACCTATGATGGTAGATTTGGGTGCATTGTCACTGGATGCCACAAGGGGGCAGCCTTGGCTTGGCCAAGGGCAGCTTGAAGGGGATGCTGGCTGGCTCTGCCTGGAAATCGTGATTTACTGTTTCTATTAACACTTATTGAGCTCCTAGAACGTGCCACTCTGGCAGGGTCTTATCACTACCAGAGGCTCAGTGCTGTTGGCCCTAGCTGGAAAAAAAGCTTTACAAAGGACTTGGAGAGGAAAAAATAAGCTAATATATGGTTGCTCAGAACAGTGCCCAACATACAGCAGGTGCACATAATAAGCACCTAAGGTCTGAGCGGGAGGGAGCCCTTGCCAAGGTTTGCATGAGAGGATTGCAGGCAAGCGCAGGGCACTCACACCAGGTACTGGTCTCGGATCTTGCGCAGCTGCATGAGGTCTGGCTTTAAGCTGTTCATGCGCTTGTCGATCTCCCGGTTGTCCAAGGCCTGTGCCCGCAGCTCCTGTTCCAGCTTCGTGCGGCTCTCATGGATTTCAGCAATGCGAGACTTGAGTCGCTCCGAGTTCAGCAGGATTCTGGGGGAAGGAGTGCCTCAGAGATTTATCTTTCTGGCGAACTCCTATTAATCCTTCGAAGCCTATTTCAACTGATCTTCCTTCCCCATGTAACTCCTGTCTGCTCTCTCTACTGCCTTTCCTTGCTTGCACTGCACCAGATAGGTTGGGGTAGGGAAGGGCAGAGGAGCTGGACTCACCTCTGCATTTCTTTCTCATTGCCCTCACGCCGGAAGCGTTCCAGATATTCCTTGCTGCACTTCTCTTGTGTCTGGCCCTGCTCTTCAAAAATCTTGATGGTTTCATTGAAGGCCTCAATTGCAGTGCGCTTCATCTGCAGTTCCTAGAGGAGGAAGTGAATAATAGCACCTACTGGGACTCCTCACAAGTCTCTCATATCGGATCCCAACTCTGATATGGAGACTTTGCTCAAGGTGTTCCATCTACCAGGCATGTCGTTCTTCTAGCTCCTGCTGCACCAAACGAACTCTTCTTCAACCTGCAAACCACCGTTCCCCAAATCCACTCCTTTACAATCTCCTTTGAGTACCTTATAAACACCTGGACTTGTTCGTACTGCTGAGAATTAATGATAAATCTAATTGCTACAGTTCATGGATTTCCTCCTTGGGGTAGATTCTGTAACAAGCACTTCCCATGTACCATCTAACAAACTTCCAGTGGCCTCCTAAAGGCAGAACTATTAATGGTGGAGAAACTGAGGTTCAGGGGACCTAAGTCATGTCCAAGGTCATGATGTTTCTAACTGATCCCTGATAGGCGTCTTGTCCATGCCAAGCCCCAGCTGACTCATCAGTGCTAAGTTCCTACTCTGTGACCTGGAAGTGGTCATCTGTCCCCCTGGCCTCATCACTGCCTCTCTGTGCCTGTCTCCCTGTGTGTGCAGGCCTGAGGTACCTGGGAGGTACGTGTGTACTCCTCGTAGAGCTGGTCATACTCGCGGCTCTTGTCCTGGTACTGCTGGTGGTAGACTTTGAGTTGAGCACCCACTGCCTCCACATTGTCCTCCTTGACAATCTGGTCCTGAGGACACCCGGTGTAATCAGCGAAGCCACCTGGGAAACTGAGGCTTGGAGCTGCCCTCCCCAGCCACCATTTAGGCCCCAGACCTGCTGGTACTTGGATACAGGGTAGAGGAGTCGTGTGTCCAATTTGGCGTTGTACTGGGCTAGGGACTCATGGCGGTAGTGGGCAATGAGGTCCACAACAGAGCAGAAGGTAAGTGGCTCCGAGAAGCCGTAGTGTCCGTCGCGGTGGAAGACCTTAATCAGCTTGTTGTTCCCGCCTTTCCTAGGGGTAGGTAAGAGAGAGTGTCAGAGCCCAGTGGGACCCCCAGCCTGACACCCATATCTCCCGGCCCTGGTACCGCACAAGTCCTACTCCCAACTGTCACAACAGTCATCCCAGTCAGGCTCCCACCTGAGGGTCAGAGTGTACTCTCCCTGGATCTTGCTGGAGGCATCTCGGACCAGGAAGGTACCATCAGGTGTGTCCCGGAGTTTTTCGTTCACCTCCTCCCTGTAGGGACATCCAAGATTGGGGCTGCCCAAGACCCTGCCCTTTAGGTCCTGCCCACCACGTGGCACCACCCCACAACCGTACCTGGAGATGTCACCCCAGTACCACTCAGCATCCTGCAGGGAGGGTGGGTTCCCCCCATTGGCCAGCCCTATGGGGGTGGGCTTTGCTTTAGGTGGTTTAGGTGGCAGTGCTGAAGGACAGGAAAACAAACACACATTAAGTATTAACTCTAAGCTATAGTCAGCTCCCACTGAAACCAAGCCTGCTCACGCTAGTGGGGCCCGAGTCAGCTCTCGTAGCCCTCAACAAAAAAGATAATAATACAAGGGGAGGGTCACCTGGGGGTGCAACCTCCTGCTCCTCCAGGTGCTCCTGAAGCAACTTTTCCACCAGCAAGGCCGGGAAGTCGGGGTAGAGCTCAGTCCTGGGGGAGGGGAGTGCAGTTAGCGCTGGGTAGGGCTGTCTGCACATGGGTGTGCACATGGTCTTTCATGTGCTTGTACACCTGGGGGTTACACGTGAAAGCTGGGAAGAAGGCCAATGACACAGGCAGGTGTGGGAAGCCAACTTTACTTATGTATGTGCTATAAGCGTTCAATATGCTTATATGAGAACAGAACAAGAGTCCAGCACCTGGGGTGGGGAAAGCAGAGCAGGTGCAGGTACCATCCACGTGACTCCCCTCTGGTCTAGGCCCCAAGCCCTGCTGGGGTGGGTCTTCTTGTAGCCCAGGTTCACTCCTTGTTATCTTTCCTAGCCACCCCCATCACAGCAGCTCTTGCCTGCTACCCACTCCCACCAAGCCTCTATCCCTTCCTCCTTCTAAAGCCCCGCCCCCTAAGGTACCAGCTGCTCACCCATTGGGTGCGCCCCCTGGCGGGGGTGGCGAAGGTGGTGCAGTGCGCAGCTGTAGCAGCGGTCCGAAGGCAGCGCCCAGGGCTCGCACCGCTGGACCAGGGGCAGGGGCACGCCGGGCCATGCGACCAAGGTGCTGGAGCAGGAAGCGCAGTGTGAGCGCATGGTGCAGTGGCAGCGTCGGGGGCTCCAGCACCGGCCCTATGGGTCCCATGGCCTCTGCAGATAGAAAGCCAGAAAGGGTGAGCCAGAACCTGTGCACCCCAGCCCCTGCCCGCCCCGGGTTCCCCGCCTGGCTCACCCCGGAGGGCCCGGCGAGCCTCGGCTGCAGCCTCTGGTGTCATGATGGGTGAGGGCAGTGCCAGCAAGAAGCCCTTGATGCCATCCGCCAGAGTTGCCGCATCCCACTGCTCCACGTCGCTCAGGGACCAGTCTGTGGGTGCAAGGGGGACTCGTTGGCAGGGCTTTCCAAGTCAGTTCCCGCCCCACCACTGCCCATTGAAGCTCCCTCTCACCTGTGCGCAGGGCAGGCAGCTCAGGCCTGTAGAGGGATTCGCTGTCTAGCCCTAGATGGGGGAAGGAAGAAAAGGGGTGGGCCTGCTGTTAAATGCTGCCCTGACCTCATATGGGGCCTAGGGTAGCTACTCAACCTCCCAGGGGTAAGAGCAGGGGGAGGGATAGGAGAGAACCACAGAGGGCACAACATATACAATGGCAGGTCCAATATCCACTGTCCCATCTCCCCACTGTCCCATCTCCCCTAGGAGTTAGTCCTTCCCAAATACAACACAGAGGTCCAGAGCATCTGGGCTCAGCTTCCTCCAATGCAGAGTGAGCCCAGTAGCTCTGTGAGGGGATTAGTTGCCCATTATCAGAGGTAAGCAAGCAGAATCTAAGGGTTGTAGCCAGAGGCTCACCTGTCCGCTCAATGGCCTCCACAAGCTTCACCAGGATAGGGGGAGCCACATCAGGTGGAGAGAACTGCTCAGGCAGGTCAGGGAGTATGGGGCCTGGTAGGAGGGGACAGCACGTTGGCAAGATCCCTGAAAGTACCCTAGTCTCTCTCTTGGCCTGCTGCATCTCAGCTGAGGCATCTTCAGGCAGGGCTCAGCTCAGGCAAGTGCCTGGCATCTGAACCAGAACCCTGGGGAAGTCAGAGGCACTGTGGGTGGGCTGAGAAGGCCAAGTTAGTGGGAAACAATTTTCCGAGCTATCAGTCATTCAACTTCAGAGATCAAGTGTACTGGGTTGTCCACATCCTAATCTCTGGTACCTGTGACTGTGAAGTTATTTGGAAACAGGGTCTTTTCAGATATAATTAAAGGAAGGATTTTGAGACAAGATGACATTGGATTTAGGGCCCTAAATGCAATGACTGGTGTCTTTATAAAAAGAAAACCCATGTAACAACATAGACAAATATTGAGGTAATGCGGCCACAAGTTAAGGATGCCTAGAGCCACGAGAAGCTGGAAGAGGCAGAAAAAATCCTCCCCTAGACCCTTTGACACTTGATATTGGATCTCTGACCTACAGAACTGTGAGAGAATGAAATCTTATGGTTTGTGGGAGTTTGTTACAGCAGCCCCAGGAAACTCACAGCAAGCTTCAACCTCTGCCTATGATGGCTGGCAACCTTGGGCACAGAGTCTGCTTTTTCTGTGCCTTGGTCTCAAGTGAGAAACTGGCATCATCTCTTCCTTAGTGGGAAAAACAAAGTGGCTGAGATAGAATAAAAGGAAAATATCCCCGTCTAGGTAACAATACCTCACTCCAAGGACCTTCCTTCACTTTCTAAGTCATTTTGCTTTGAAAAAATGATCCCCCTTTTTAAAATGCTGAAACCCTTCCTAAGGGGTGCCAGTGGCCTCCCTGGCCCAGCTTCTGCAGATCCAGAGTCTCCTGCTCCAGTGGGCCCTTGTGTTCAGATGCTTTGCCTGCACTGTCACCACTTCATGTGGCTCTGGCCTTCGGCGGAACGCCCTGGCACACAGCAGGGGCAAGCCAGGGCCTGCGGGGCCTCTCTGAGTGATGGGCCAGGTGGTGCCTCAAGCTGGAGAAAGGCCCAGCTGCATCGAAAAGGCCAAAAAACCCCAAATAAACAACAACAACAACAAAAAACCTGAAAGAACAAGGGAGAGGAGGTGGAGAGCCATGGTTCTGAAATTTTACTCTGAAACTTGTCTGTGATCAGTTTGTGAAACAGGGAGGGAGGTGCTATCAGAACAGGTGTCACTCCATTTTATGGGTGAGGAACTGAGGTTCAGAGAGAGAACAACTTCCCTGTGGGTGCACCACCAGGCAGAGGCCCAGGTGACACTGGGGTGATACAGAGACCCATGTGGGGTGGAATGGAGGAAATGTAGGAAGCCGCACAAGCTCTCTGGTGTTTCTAGCATCCCTGAGGAGCAGGACTTGAAGGCACAAAGGGGCAAATCCTTCTTGTTTCCAGATGAGAAAACTGAGGACTGGAGAGGGCCAGCCCCCAGCTGATGTCTCCCAGTCCTAGGAGATTTGGAGGGTGGGGCTGCTCCCCTGAGTGGAGATGTGTATGGAGGCTGGACCCAGGCCAGGCAGAGGAGGGAGGTGGCTGTTACCAGGAGAAAAGGCAGATTCTGGCTGGGAGCCCAGATGGGGCCGCCTCCTACTCCTCCAGGCCAAGGCAGGACGCAGGCCAGGCCCTGAAGACACCAGATGCTGCAAGGCCCAAGCCAGCACCACACCAGCTTTGCAGCACCCCCTTGGCCCCCCATGCTGTCCCATGCTATGGGATTCTGTGGGCATCAGTGTTCCTCTGCACAAAACCAGGCAGGCCATTGGTCGGGCCATGATGCCTCCCAGGGCCTTGGCCTTCCCTGGGTGGTCCTGAAAGAGTGGTCCAACCCCCTTGCACCTCAGTCTCCTTGTCTATACGTGGGCCTCCCTGGGCTGCTATGAGGTTGGAGTAGACCATGCCCAGCACTCTGCACTCATGAGCCTCCTCCCCACAACCCGAGCCTGTTTCCCTGGCTAGAACCCACACCCCCGGTCCAGTATACTGCCATTTCAATGTATACTCAGTGCCCTCGAGTCTGGGAGAGTACAGGGTCCTCACATCGAACCATGATGCATGACTGAGCTCATCCTTTCTGGGCATCAAGGCTCTTTTCATTTTGGAAACTGGGTAAAATCAGAATAACAAAGGGGGTGCCTCAAGGGACCCTGTCTGCAAAACACAGAATGAAGCTAAATTGAGCCTCTGAATCCTACTGAACATTCTCCATTGTTTTCAAAATTAATCCCATGATGTGTCTAAAGTGGTGGCCCCTGTAGGCCTCCCCTTTTTCACTCCACCCTGACCACAGCTGTTCCCTGAACCCATTATATTCCTACCTCATGGCCTTTGCCTTGTTGGGCTTGCTGCCTGGAGCCCTTCACTCCCAGCTCCTTTCTCATAGCCTGTGTCATCACCTAATCACATTCTTGTCACTTCTTGAATCAGAAGGCCCATGAGGGCAGGGCCAGGCTGTGTCCACCCCTGTGTTTCAAGTACTGTGAACTGCATCCTGCCCTTAACAGCAGTGTGGTCAACACTTTGTCAATAAATCAAATGTCCTTATTCCTCCTCCCTTGGAAGAGGCACCATCGCCTCATGGAAAAAAAAAAGAAACTGAGAGTCTGAAGAAACCACTCACACCCCCGACAGGTCCCCTGACTGCTGCTCACCTGGCTCGGGGGCCCCCTCTTGGGGCCTGGCGGGCAGTGGGCGGGGGCCACGAGGGCGAGGGCCAGGCCTGGACAGGGCCACAGGCCCCAGGAATTCGACATAGGTGCCTGGAAAATCACCGCGCTGCCGTGTGCGTTCATTGAGGCCAGGCATCCAGCCCACGTTCTGTGGGCAGCGCTCGCTGCCCTCGGCCACACCCAGGACCTGCAGGGCCGCCCGGCTCACCACCAGCAAGTCGCCTGGCAGCAGCTCCAAGTCCTCTGGCCGCTCCCGATGGAACGGGTACAGCGCACGGTACTGGAAGCCCTCAGCGCCAGCCATGGTGGGCTGGGGGGAGGGGTCAGGACAGTCACGCAGCTGCTTGGGGTCCCAGAGGCCCCATAAGCCAGGGTGGGGGCCGGGAGGTTCCGCTGGGTCAGCTTGAGGCACTTGAAACTTCTATTTCCACCAAGAAGTTACAGGTAACCACAGGGGATGCTCACGCCTTGCTTCTTGCCATTATTCCATGACCCTGAGAAGGGTCACTTGTTGCTTCGTCCACCATTCGTCAACTGGTGAGAGTTGGCAGTGTGATCTCCGGTCACTCAGCCGCTGTGTGCCCCCTCAATATGTAGGGCCCAGCCAGGCCACTCACTCTCTCACATGTGGGGCCATTGGCACCCAAGGCTGGCGGCTCTTCCAGCTGCGCCAGACGAGGGAGCCGAGGGCACAAGCTGTCACCATGCTCAGCAGGGGATGCTGACCTAGAAAGAGATGGCAAGGTAGTATGAGCCAGGTCGTATTGCTTTTAACCCTAACTCAGAAACAGGCCCACATGCTGGATTGGAATCCCTAACTCACTGGGTCACCTAGGGCCAGTGCTACCCCTCTCTGGGTCTTAGTTTCCCTAGTTGTAAAGTAGGTGCAGTAATAGCTCTCCCAGGTATACTGCATGCTTGGTAAACAAGCTCTGTTAGAGATGGGGAAACTGAGGCTCAGGGCAGAGAAGTCTTTGTCAGACTAGGAAGCCAGGACTCAAAAACCCACATCTGCTCAACCTCTAGGCCCAGGATGATGAGAGAAAGCAACAGCTACAAAGCCAAATAGTTAAACCCAGAGAGGATAGGGAGACAGGGGACACTCAGGGTGCTGTAGGAGCACTAAGGAGAGGTCAGGCGAGCTGAGCTCAGGAGGAGGCAGCAGCGGCACAAAAGGGTAGGAAAGGAGGTCCCAGCAGAGGCCCCCCGCACAGGCAAAGGCCTAGAGGTGAGTCCAAGCAAATGGATCTGATCTCTGCAGGGGAAGAGTGAATAGGGGTCCTGGCCGACTCAGCACAGGGCCCCACAGTAGATGCTCAGCACATGAGGGGGTTGGTGGAAGGCTGAGGGACCTTGGCCCCAGGTGGATGGCAGAAGGGCACTACAGCTGTCAAGGGGAAGGCTGCTGTTTGCAGGGTGATAACTACTCTCCAGAAGCCCCCAGTCTCAGGGAGAGATAGCCAAGCACACACACACATTCCCAGTCTCAGCTCTTCAGGTTCACCTCAACCAGGATCCTGAGAGGTTGAGGTGCAGGATGCTTTTCTAGAGGGCGAATCCTCACTAAAGACAGGAAGGGGCATTGCTAACATGCAAAGGCTTGACAGCAGAAGTTTCTTGCCAGAATTTTAAGCCACTGACCAGACCACTCAGGGCCTCAAGTGCCAGGCAGAGGGTAAGGGATTACACCCTCCCCCGCCCCCACCTACACACCATGAGGAACATCAGAAGGTGTCCAAGAAGCGAGCAAATCTCCACGTTCTGAAGCGCCCCAACTTACCCGCTCCCTGGCCTCTGTATCCCCATTCTACAGGTGGGAAAACTGAGGTCCAAAGAGGGGATGTCGAAGAAACCACCTGGATCCGCTTGCCTGCACACGTTTGCACATGCCCAGTGAGCGCGCAGGGGACCCAAGAGCTCCCTAATCCAAGAGGCGGGGTGTTGGAGCCTGGCCTAGCGGGGTGGTGGAGCTCGAAAGCTGGACGCAAGGCCTGCGTGGACCCTGCAAGCCGAGCCCAGGGACCAGAAATGTAGCCGACCCCAGACCCTCGCACCCACCATGCTCCCACAATGCATGAGCGCCCCTCATTTCTTCTTGACGCCCCACTCCCAGCAGGGCCTCCCTCTACTCCGGGCCGCGGCTCCAGCACCTTATCTCAGCCTGGAGACACCCCGTTCCGCCCCCACCGTCCGGGGCGGCTGCACGGCTGCCAGGTAGAAACCGAGGCCTTCAGTTCTCTGCGGCCTCCCCAGGACATACCGGCCCACTCTCTGTCTTGGCGGCTCTCATTTGCACGCACCCCGAGCCCCGCCTTCCACGCCGGCCAGCAGACTTACCTGGTTGTGCCCGCCGCCGCAGCCGCCGCCGCCGCCTCCGCGGCCGCCGTCACGCGAAGTCGAGCTCGACCCGTGGCTCCACTGCGGCCGCCGTCACCGCTGCCACGGGATTATTGCTGCTGCCGCCGCCGCCGCCGCCGCCGCCGTTCCGAACGGCCGGGCCCGCCCCCGGCGGAAATGACCGAGCGTATTCGGGCCGGGAGGACGAAACAAGGCCAAGGCGGAGCCTGGGGACGCCCGAATGCTTCCGGAAAGAGCCAAACGTACTCCCGCGGGACTGGAGAATAGCGAGTGCACCGGAGATAGCCGATTATTTCCGGAAATAACCGAACGCAATCGGGTCGATGAGGGATCCCGACGGTGCCCTCGGCTGGACTGGGAACGATTCCGGAAATAGCCGAGCGCAGTAGGGTCGGACGAGTGACCCAGAGGCTGGGCTCGGCAGCGCTCCTTTGAGCTTAGAACGCCTGAGCGGTTCCGGAAATGGCCGAGCGTGCCCAGGACTGGCGAAACAGAGGCTGAGCCCAGAGACCGCGGAGTTTCTGGAAAGAACCGCGTTTGCTCAGTCCCAAATGAGGTCCTAGGAATTCAACCCCAGAGATAGACCACCAGCTTCTGGAAATTGCAGAATGGACGGCTCCAGAGGGCGGATGATGCGGCCTCGAGCTCAGGGAACAGGAGGCGGCCTGGCAAGGATACCACGGAAAGCTGAGGGCTGAAAAGGAGCCAGGGTGCAAGGCGTTCCCTTGGCAGCCCACAGCGTCCGGAA
The DNA here is from genome assembly GCA_004027375.1 of Macroglossus sobrinus. Lineage (NCBI taxonomy): Eukaryota > Metazoa > Chordata > Mammalia > Chiroptera > Pteropodidae > Macroglossus > Macroglossus sobrinus. Next base: position 757,153 of record PVKZ01000214.1, read on the forward strand.
GCAGTTGAATGAACTCCGACCCTGCCGGCCTAAGAACACGCCCAATACGGGACGAGATGCAGACGACTGTTTTCGGAGAAAGCCGAAGACACTCGGAAACGGAAGGCGTGGCCAAAGGTTTCTGGGGAAGTAACCGAACCCGCTCAGGTTGGATTCGGCTCGGGATCCGGGGAGTTTTAGAGCACAAGCCAAGCAGGTATAAAAAGAACACAAAAATGGCTCATTTATTTTATTAACATGGGTGCCTGGATGACGCTTTTAAGGGCAAAGCCCAGGATGGGAATTCAGAGGGCAGCAGGCCAGGATTAGAGAAAAGACATCAAGGGGAATCTCAGTGAATTCCTCTGCAGCCTTCAAAATCCACTTCAAATGACTTTGAGCAAGGGTCTGTTTTCACCCCGCCCTCACCCCACTGTTCCCTTACTTTTCTTGGCCCTTCACAAATCAAGACATTGGACCACCTCTTTGTCAGTGTGGGTTTTATTCACTGTCAGCTCCGGGATGGAAGAAAGGAGCAAGTCATGCATAGCCTTAGTCTAGCTCCAACACCAGGCAATGCTGGGCAGGGGGGATGCAGAGTAGGCTGCAGTATATGGAAAGTGCCCTCACCACGTGGAGCACAGCAATCTTGCCAGCCACCTCCAAATGGGAAGTGAAAGCTCTGTGGGTCACATAGTATCACAGGCTGGCTGTATCTGACTGACATGACTGCATTCAATCTTCTTTGATGGCAAGACCCACAAGGCCCGGCTGCCTGCTCTAACCAGGCAATTGTGGGACAAGTCTCCGACCCTCACCAGGCCTCAGTTATTTGTCTATAAAATGGGGGTGACGACATAGCCTCCAGCTTTCTCACGGCTGGCTGAGGAAGAAGCTGTGAGTAAAAGCACTTGGCACACAATGGGTGCTTAACAAATGGTCACTGGGATTAGTTTTGTAAACACGTGGAAACTCAGGCAGAGTGGGGAAGCCATAGTCCTAGAGCCAAACAGTGAAACCAAGATTCAAACTTGTGCTTCAGTGCCTCCCTATTGGATTTTCTCACTAGAATTTCATCCCAGGGAGGCTCTGACACATTGAGGGAACCCCCAGGGTCGGGGGGTGTTTCAGATACATCATGGTCCAGGGCATCAAACATGTGAAATCTTGTCTTAGGGTGGACATTCTTCTTCCCTGGCACTGTCCTTTGAGGCCTCTGCTTCCTGGGGCATTCCCCTGTGGAGTGAGTGACCCCTCTGCCTAGTGCCCACATCACCTAAGCCCACAGGACCAGAGGCAGACTCTAGCCAGGCTGGCCTATGGGTGGAGGCTACAATGGTGGGAAGCAGCCTTCAGCATCCAGTCCATCATGAGGATGATTTTGTTTTGTGGTGTAGGGGAATCAATTATAGACTCTCCAGGTCACATCCAAATGGCCCAGACAAGTGAGCTGGGCTGTGACCTCTTAAATAAGTAAGTCTTAGGTCAGGGATGGGATCAAGTGACACATAAAAAAAACTTTAAAAGTACAGAAAAACGAGAAAACATGAACACATGTGACTCATCCAAAGTGCTTCCTTCTGAGCCCCAGGTGCATGGGGCAAGACCCAGGCAGCTGCCGTCACAGGAACGGCTCTGTCTGGCCATTGCTTATAAAAAGTAATAAATTAGTTGCAGGGATTTGCTGCTATTTACAGTGCCGCGCTCATCTCCCATTTCTGCCCTATAGCCCCAGACTGATTGGCACCAGAACACAAGGGAGGCACTTGACTCAACCTTTGAGCAAGGACCATGATGGCTTCCCGCCTTCTGGGTATCCCAGGGTGCTGGCTCAGTGTCCATCCAAGGTGCCACTTAATTTGAAGAATCTTGCACAAAAAATGCATGATTTCCAGGCCAGGAGGAGGCCAGGTAGGAGAAATCAGTCCTTCCCCGTGGGTCCTAGGGCTCCTAGCACAGCCTCGGCACCCTCCACTGCAATCTGTGGCACCACAGCAGGCAGCCCAGTGTTCTCCTCAGTTGGCTCATCAAAGCTCACCTCCTGCACAGCCTCCTGCTTCTTGAAGGAGTCGCGGCGCTCAGACAGGTGCAGCCGTCGCATGACTACCAGCTCAGAGTCTGGCCCACGACTGCGACGCCCTGGTTCCCCATCTAACCGCTCACCTGCACCCAGCTTGTCGGCTGACTGGCCTCGGCGTAACCTTGGGGACCGGGTGGGTGTGGGTGGGTGCCCGGGCAGGGGTGAGGGCGAGCGGGGTGGGGGTGCAGGCACAGGTGGGCAGGCCAGTGGGGAAGGTGGGATGCTGCTGGTAGACTTGCGACGGCCAGCCTTGGGGCGGGGTGGCCCTAGCTTGGCAGCCAGGCCATGCAGGGAGCTGGGGCGGGTGTGGCCAGTGGCAGCTGGAGAGGCAGGGCTGCTGGAGCTCGGAGACACACTGGGTGGAGATACAGTGTCTGTGGGTGACAGGTGAAGGTCAGAGCCACTGGCCTCATGTCCCCAGCCTTGAGGTGAGGCCCTGGGACTGACTGCATCTGCCAAAAACCCATCATGCTTGCTTTTCCCGCCTCCTGTTCGCACAGGCAGTTCCCTTGGCTTAGATCTGATGAACTCCTATTCACCCATCAAAGCCCTAGCTCTTATTCACCTACTTCTTATCTAATGAACCACCACTCATTAGGCCATTAAATTGGGGAGTAGTAGGGAGCCACGGTCTGTCCATCCATTCAATGAGACATCCACCTATTAGTCCCCAGAGTTATCCAACAAGGACCCTGTCTCATCTCCTGTGCTCACCTCCCTACTCCCAGGCCTCAGCCCTGGAGGACACTTGGTCTGCAGAAGGCAGAGATAGCATAGATACCCTCAGGCCCAGGAGGTCAGGGTAGGCCAGAGGGAGAGACAGCAGTTGGGCAGAGAGGGCTTCCTGGAGGAGTGGTTCTGTGGTCCTCTTCCAGGAAACCTTCCCTGCTGCTCCTCTGGGTTGCCCCAGCCTATTTCTCACAGACTGGGAGCCCTCAGTGTTGGACCAAGTTACCATCCTTTCCTGCCCTAGAATAATCTTTCCATGCCCTCTCCAGCCTGCACACCCTCCATAGCTCCCTATTGCTCCCAATTTTATCCTAGCTCTCAGGCCTGATCCACCCCCCAATACCCATGCTTCAACCTGCCCCCAAGCTTTCACACCCCTCCTGTCTAGACCCTTTTGCTCATGATGTTTCCTCTACTGGGCATACCCTTCCCTGTCCCCGGACCTGTCTCTGTTCAACCCCAGGTTGTCTCTTAGACTCTAGGCAACTGGAAAAGTCCTTCTGGTCATCTGTTTCTTACATAGTGTCATTCCATCCTCCCATCTCTTCCTGTTCCCTCTCCAGGTAGCCCTGAGTGCACTTACCTGCTGGGGCATCGGAAGCTGGGCTGCGGCAAGGCATGGTGGGGCTCGGGGAGAGGCTGTGGGTGGGCGAGCCTGGGAGGCTCTCACTGGATGACAGGGAGTGGTGGAGGCCAGAGGAGAAGCTACGGCTGGTATGCAGCACTGATGACTGTTTCGAGATCTTCTTGAAGAGTGACTTCCTCCTGTGGGTGAGAACCCCAGGTGCTCTAGGATTCCTGATCTCAGTGATTTCTCTAGGACCCCTGCCCCCAGCAGTCCCACACCCCAGCTGATACAGGTCCCCCATCCACTCTCTCTGGCTGCTCACCGGTCCTGCGTCTCCCGCCGGCGGCTCCGCTTGCTCCTGCGTGCCATGCGGCCCTTGGCCACGTTCTTCCGGGCGGGACCCACCTTGATGGAAGTGTTCTCCAGGGCTGTGGTCCGGAGGGTGATCTTGTTGCTGCTCTGCAGGAGCAATGGTGAGGGGTCACCTGTGTGCCTCCATTTCATGTGCGCCCCTCCACACACCTCCTACTCATCCTTCAAAGCTCTAGATCCTATCCACCCACATCTCACCTAATGACCCACACCACTCACTAGGCCAAAGATACATGCCTACTGTCCTTGTGCCCATCCAGTGAGCTGTCCACCCACCTGCTGGTTCCAGGAGTTACCCAACCCAGGGCCTGACTCCTCCTGTGTCCCCACACCCCGGCCTCAGCCCCTGAGGACTCTTGGTCTGAGTGAGGCAGAGATGGCATAGGCTCTGCAAGATCAAGGACTTCCTGGAGGAGTAGCTCCGAGGAGTGATGTTAAGGACCAAAGAGAAAAGCACATCCTGGGCCAAGGGGTGGGGGCGTACAAGACCTGGAGTTGGGATGAGTGTAGAGCAGTGTGGGTAGAGAGGAGACCTATGGAGACCTCAGCATCAAAAGCCAAGGGGTGGTGGAGGTCCTGGGAGGCCAGAGGGAGGGAAGGGCTTGAGGGTCCTGGGAGCCCCAAGGGCAGGCAGTCGGGGCAGTACCTTCAGCAGCAGTTCAACAACGTCCATGTGCACCAGCCCCAGGACAGACTCTCCATTGATGTGGGTGATGAGGTCTCCAGCTCGCAGGCCTGCCTCCTGGGCGGGACTCCCCTCCTCCACGCTCTGAGGGGAAATGGTGGGGTCAGCTGCCTGTTCCAACAGCAGGAAACCCCAGCAAGCTGTTGCCTCTCATGCTGTCTGTTTCCCTGACCTTGGGGGCTGATCAAAGAATGACCAGTGGGGAGAGAATGGCCAAGCCCTGGGCTGGGGAAGGGAGAACAACCAATCTACTATGTACCTGCCAGCAGGGGGCATAAGCTTCATGCCCACTGAGGGTCTCTGTTCCTCTGTCCAGCCCTGTCTCTCTTGCCCAACCCCCTCCCCATAACCAACAGGGACAGTAAAGACCCAGGGAGCACCAGCTTCCTGCTGCTCTGGGCTCCCAAACCTCACAGACTAGGAAACAGCTCCAACCAGGTCAGGCTGTCTCCACCCATCCTCAGCTGAGCTCACCCAGACGACATGGTGCACAGTATAGATGTCACTGTCACCCATGTAGACGCGAATGGCCCGCAGGCTGAAGCCATACTTCTTGCCAGAACTGTGGATGACAATGGGGGGCCGCAGGCTGCCACACACAGGGGATGGGTCTCGGCTAGGAGAGGAGTCACGGGATGACGGGTTCGAGGAGAGTGAGCGTGGGGACAGGGGGCTCATAAGGGGGCCTCCACTGCCATCATCTGCAGGGATGAAGGTTAGAAAAGGGGTCACTCCTTTGTGGCCCCTCCGTCCTGATATAGCACCTTTCCCCTCCACCATACTGACCACTCTGGCTGCTTTGCTGCTGCTCCAATGCCCCAAGAGTGGTCCCCCTGCTGGACCTTTGTGCATGTAGTGCCCTCTGCCAGGAGTGCCAGTCCCCCAGGTTTCCCTGTGCCCAGCTCCTTCCTTTCTTTTAGGGTCAGGTGCAACATCACCCTAACAACCCCCTCCAGCTCCAGACACCCTATCCCACAGTTAAAATGGACATGGACAGATAAGCAAAGACTAAATCAGGCCATGGACATTACCAGCTGTGATGATGAGTGAGAGGGCGGACACTGAGGCCGACTTGGGCACACGGCCCCCGCTGGCAGAAGCCTTGGACTTCTCAGGGGCTGGGTCTCTTGGGCCCCCAAGGCGGCGGCCCCGGCTGGCATCCAAAGCCCGTGGTGTGGAGTGTCGGGCACCAGTGCTGTTGCTCCGTAGGCGTGAGTGGCTGAGGGTGGCAGGGTCAGCTGGGGAGTTAGCAGGGTGAGGGCATCAGCCTGGCCCTCAGGAGGCAAAGTGGGTGTGGAAACAGTCTAGCCTCTTGGCCTTTGCTCAGGCAATTCCCTTGTTCTGCACAATGTTCCTACATTGCTCTCCCTGGAGAGCTCCACTCTTCAAGTCCCCAACTCCAGGAAACCTTCTCCCCACCCATCAGACCCCTAGCTTCCCTCTCTTGGAGCCCCCTAGCCTCATCCCTCTCTCTGGTCCCATACTGACTCAATAAAGCTGGGGGCTCATTAGGCACCAAGTTGAGACCTGAGGTATCTCCTATCTTAAAGACTTTTTTAGACAAGTAAATAGTCTCTCTGCATAACTCCTACTCATCCTTCAAAACCCATCTCGAATAGTCCTTCCTATGGGAAACTTTCCACGACACCAACCCTCCCACACTGGACCCCACCTACCAGAGAGGGTCGAGGACTTGGGCATCACTGGAGTGGCTGCTGGGGGTGGGTCAGGCTCCCCAAGAATAAAGACAGGTCTCTTGGGGCCCACAGGGGCTGGGCCAGCTCCCTCATCTTCTGATGAGAAGGCAAACTTGGGCATTGTGTCCAGGCTGATGGTGCTCAGGAGAGAAGGGCTTGGTCCCCGCTCAGGCTGGGAAGAGGATGAATGGCAGGAGGAACCGGAGGATGTCCAGGACCTCAGCCTGAACAGGGAAGAGCCCAAGTCACACTTGCCAAGTACCCTCACCCCGGGATACCCAGTCACCCACAGAGGCCACACCTTAATTCTCAGCCTAGAGTCAGGGACAGTTTGTAAACAGAGAGTTCCTCTGCCTGCACTATTCTCTGTGTCTACCCAAAGAATTCCTATTCATTTTCTAAAATTCAGCTTCCAATGCCCATCCTCTAGGTGATATTATTTCTGTTGAGTCTGGACTTGGAAGGCTAAATAGGAGTTTGTTAGCAAAAGGTATTGTGGGCAGAGGGAACAGTGCACGGCTGTTTTGTTTGGTGCTGTTAAGAATACAAAGCCAAAGGGAGTGATGATAGGGGCCAGGTTGGCAGGGGTCTGACAGGTTGGCCAATGTTTGACCCTTTTTTACTGGGTTACTTGGAAGCTTTTTCCAATGCTAGATTTTGTGGCTCTATCTCCAGCAGACTTGGAGTCTGGATCTGCTTATATTGCCCAACCCACCTACTACCCACCTACCGGATGTCGGTGCTCAGTCGGCGGCCATACTCCCCATCGCTGCGTTCCCACCCTTCTTCTCTGTCCTCACTGAAGCTCCGTTCAGTGAAGGTGGGGGTGGGCTGCACGGCTAGAAACTCAGAGCTGCTGTAGACCTGGGGAGTAATAAAAAATAACAGTAATAACAATGAAGGCAGGAGCCGCATCCACTTCCTACATGCCTGATGCTTCCCTGTGAATCACTTCCTTAAATCCTTACTCAGCACATCCCTAAAGACAGCAGAGTCTGTAGCCCACTGTGCAGGTGAGAAACAAACCCAGAGGGGCCTGGCCACCAAAAGGGCCACATCCAGGGTTTCTGTTGCTGATCATGACACCCTGCCTGGAGCCCAGGCCCCCAAACAGTGCAGAGGATTTTCTGAACAAATTACAAATAAAGGAAGGAGCTTAAGTGAAGCTTGTGATGCTATAACATGACACCCAGCATAGGCTGTCTAGTCACAATAGCCAAAAAGTAAAAACAACCTAAATATCTATCAGCTGATGAGGATAAACACAATGTGGTCCATCCACATGACGGAATGTTACTCAGCCATAAAAAATAACGAACTACTGGCACAAGCTATGACATGGATGGAACTAAAAAACATGCTGTGCGAGAGATGCCAAATACAAAAGCCCACATAATGTGTGACTCCATCTATATAAAATGTCCAGAAAAGGCAAATCCATAGAGACAGAAAACATGGGTGGCTGTTAAGGGTTGGGAAGAGGAAGATGGGGAGTGACTGCCAATAAGGATGGAGTCTCCTTTGAGGGTGAGAGAAATGTTTTGGAACTAGATAGAGGTGATGACTGCACAATATTGTGAATGTACTAAATTTCACTGAATTGTACATTCTAAAACAGCTAATATGGTATATTTCACATTGTATTTTATCACAATTAAAAAAATGCAAAAAACCAAACATCTCACAAATTTCCTGTGCTACCTATACCCAAAGCCTGGGCCCCACCTTGCTGAACCGGTGGGAGCAGGATGAGAACTGGGGGATCTCTGTGGACGACTCCTCGTCATTGGTCTCGTCGTCCTCAGAGCCCAGGTGCCGGTACCGTTCCGAGCGTGCTGTGGGAGGGAGAGACATGTGCAGGTGCAGTGACTGTGAGGGTGGTGGAATGATGTGGGGAGGGTGTCCCCGGGGACAACCAGGGCAATGGCCTTGAGGTGGGACCATGCCTGGTGCATTCAGGGACCACAAGAGGCTTGGGCAGCAGAGTAAATATCTGGAAATCCATCCCAGCTGTGTCCCTAAAAGCTCTGGGACTGTTGGTGGGAATTCTTTTGTCTGAGCCTTAGTGGCCTCAACTTTGAAACAGGTCACCCAGAATTAGGAAAACTGTGTACCTCCAAAGTAAAGTATGTTCCTCGCTTTACAGAAGAGGAAACACACTTAGGACCTCTGAAACACTCAAGATCGCACAGTAAGTTCTGGAGGAGGCACTGAAAACCGAGGGCATTTAGTGTTTGGCTGGAACCCTGAGTGGGGAGAACCCACTGAAGTACCGGTGGGGAACCCCTTCATGGAAGGTCGGCAAAGTGCCCCACCCTCCTGTGTGATACAAAGCTCCATGACAGGAGGCTGAACCTGTTGGAAAAACCCAGGCAAAGGTCTGCCACATTCAGTGCCTTGGTTTCCTCTCCTGCAATTTGAGGGGGTGTTGCTCCTCCTGAACCCAGAAGCACAGGAAATCCCAGTGGCGGTGGATGTGCAGACCTGCTCCAGCTTCTCATAAAGCTCAGGAAGTCAGAAGTTCCAGGCCCAGGGTGAGGTGCCAAGCCTGGGCAGAGACCCTGGCAGATAACCCTCTCCATCCACAAGACCCCAACTCACTATCAAAGTAGCTGGTGTCATCCTCGGCTTCGAGCTGTGGCACAAACTCAGCCTTGTGTCGTAGGAGCCCTGCCCAGTCCAGTGTCCAAAAGAAGGGGTGCTGCTTCACCTCATGGGTGCCACCTGCAGACATGCTCAGCTGAGCTCTGTGGGGCCCCACTCCCATGGCCCCCTGGCCAACACAGAACCAGAAAAATGGGAGAAGAAGCCAGCTGCTGATTAAGAGGCCAGAGAGGAATTGAGCTTAGGGCTTGAACCCAGGCCCTACTCTTTGCTCTGCTGGATTCTGAGATCCCACCATCCACAGAAACCCCAGTGCCTTAGAAGGGCTCCCTTCCTGGCTTTTCCAAGTGTTTCTACTCCATGGAGAAGAGCTGACTGCATGAAGGCACCTTGTCCCCCAACGTCGGCCCCCACCATTCTCTCTTATGGCCAAGTTTCATCATGAACATTACCAGCAATGGCCGTGTTAATGCATGCCTACACTCAATTAGTTCATTAACCATTCACTAGGTGGTTGTGAAAACTAGAACAGTGGGATCCACTGGGTTGGACCTTTGAGGACCTTAGGACACAGCCCCTGATCTTGCAGGCTCACATACTCACTCAGCCTCGGTGCCCCCTGTCTGCATCAGACCCAGCTACCTGCTATTCCTTCAAGATCTTATGCTAATTCCTGGCAAATTCCTATGCAACCTTCAAAACCCAAGCTCCAAGTACCCCCTCCTCCATACAGCTCTTCAAGTAGTTTTTGTTTACCCGAGCCCCCCAAAATACCAGTGCCCAGACGGTCCAGTGGGCTCTGCCGGAGTAGCCTGGTGATGAGGTCCTGGGCATCAGTTGGAAGGGCCTCCTCCCCATCTGGCCACATGATCTCATCTAAAATGAGGGGCGGCGGGAATGAGAAGGCAGAGACAGCCCTTCCTAGCACCTCCCACCACCCCCCTCACTCACTGAGTTCCAATCCATCAGCTTCCTCTGCTCCTTTCAACACCCCAGGCTTGGTTCTACCTCGCAGCCTTAGTTCTGGCTATGCCCTCTTCCCAGAGCTTCCCCTCTCCTATATCTGTGGCTGCCTCTTGCTCCTCCAGGTTTTTGCTCACAGGTCACCTCTAATTGCTTCATAATTTGCTTATTTATCTTGGTTACTGTCCGTTTTGCCTGCTGGGCAGCGAGCACCACAAGGGCTATCCATTTTGTCCCTCAGTCATGTTCCCAGTGCAGCTGGGGCCAAGCACATCATAGGTGCCAACCCACACATGGGGCTGCTCCCCTCTCTAGCACGGGTGGGGAACGCACCACTGACAACCTGCCCGAAGAGTTCCTCAGGGGTATCTCCGAAGAAAGGCACACAGCCCACCAGGAACTCATAAAGGATGATGCCCATGGCCCACCAGTCCACTGGCTTGCCATAGCCCTGGCGGAAGATCACCTCGGGTGCGATGTACTCGGGCGTCCCACATACCTGGGCCAGGGGAAATGGGCAAACTGAAGATGGCCCCCAGCATGGGAGAGACTGGTAGGCAGGGAATAAGGGGTGGGTGGAATTACAGGAGACATTTTACTTTCTTCTTTTTGCTGCCAAGTCTTGCCATGTTCTAGGGTCAGGCTCCAGACAGAGGGGAACCAGCACCCAGGGCGCCCACCTACCCACTTACCTGCTTGTCCACGAACTCTCTGGTGTCCTTCTCAATGTGGCCCTCATAGAGGTTGGTGGCCATGCTCATGAGCCCAATCTTGGACAGGCCGAAGTCGGTCAGCTTAATGTGGCCAAGTGAGGTGATGAGCAGGCTGCAGGCAAGCAGATGACACACTCATGGTTGGGGACCCAGGAAAGTGGCTCCTCCTGCTGCCTCAAACTTGGCTCTACCCAGGACTGGATGTACTCCTCCAAGGGACTGGAAAGCACTTTCGGTGTACAGCCACATCATTGCAAGAACCAATGGGTCTCAGGCAATATTAAAAATTTGGCAAACATTTCTGTGCACCTACTGGGTGCATCTGGTATTGTTATCGAGCACCTACTGTATACTCAGCTATGCAAAAATCAATTTTCTGAGAATCACAGCTTCTCCCAACTATGTGTTAAAACATCTTCTGGACACCTACTGGGGGATCTACAGTGTATTTCTGTACGTGTCCATTATTGTAACAAACTAACTGCTTTGTAAACACCTACTGTTTATATCCCATGTTGAAAAATAAACCTATCTTGAGCACCTGCTGTATATAGAAATATTTCCATGTACTTCATGCGTGCACCCAATTTTTAAAAACTTGCACATCTACCAAGTATGCTGCCATTTAAGTTTTCTTGCTTAAATATATATATGGTTTGCTGAGTGATAGAGTTCCATGCTTTTTGTAAAGTCACATTTTCACACACCTCCTGGGGTACCTGTGCCACTTAAAAAAATAAGTTTCTGAAGAATGCATGGTGTATATCTAAGTTGTTGAATGACCTATCTATTTGGCACCTACTGTGTACTTTGTCTCTATAAAGAAACAATTCTGTGTTCCTTTTACGTGCAACCACTGTTTTTTATAAACAGGAGGTACTTCTGTGTATACCAGCTATGGAAAACACACTTTGGCACATCTACCAAGTGCAGCCACACCTTCCAACACCAAGGCTGTGTAGAAGGCCTGGGGCTACTGCTGTTAAAGACAATCGACTTCTCCTGAGCTCCTGTGGGCACACCCATCTAAATAAAACGTTCATTTCTTGAACACTGACTATATCTTCTATCTAAATTTTTTTTCCTTCTTATAAATGCAATACCTGAGATTCCCTTCAAATCATCCAGTGGGGCAGGGGGAGGAGACTGAGGGGATGGGGTGGAAACAGGGTCGGCTGAGTGTTGGTAAGTATGTAATCTGAGTATGGGCTTGGGGCACTGTACGTTTCTGTTATGGGCTGAATCGTGTCTCCTCGAAATTCATGTGTTACAGTCCTAACTCCCAGTTACTACCAAAGTGACCATATTTGGAGATAGAGTTGCTGAACATGTGATTATGTAACATAAAGTCATACTGGAGCAGGGTAGTCCCTAATCCAATATGACTGGTATCTTTATAAAAAGGGGCAATTGGGACACAGACATGCACAGAGGGAGGACACCATGTGTGATGTTGGAGTGATGCTGCCACAGCCCAAGGAAGTACCAAAAGCTGGGAGAGAGGCCTAGAACAGATCTCTCCCAAGTGTGTTCAGAGAGAGCACCCCTTGATCTTGGACACCTTGATCTTGGACTTCCAGCCTCCAGACTGAGAATAAATTTCTGTTGTTTAAGCTGCTCAGTCTGTGGCACTTAGTTATGGCAGCCGTAGGGAACTAATGTACCTTCTGTTGACTTTTGGTTGTTTCTAAAATTTTCCAAAGTGAAAATAAAAAAAATATTTTTGTTGAGCACCTACTGTGTACACTTATCCTTCCTTCAACCGTGTCTCACAGATGAAGGTCCTGAGAGGGGCAGGTCCTGCCTTAGGGTCTGACCTGAGATACCTAGAAGACCCCACCCCAACCTGGGATGATCCCAGAGAGACCTGCTGGGCACAGAGTTTCCTCAGCATATAGCAGGTACCAAACACACATTTGCTTTGTTTTCTAAGCCACCTGCAAACTACAAGATGCCCTGAAAATACCCAGGGCTCTTAACACTTATGTTCACACCTTCATGTAGCAAGTATCTGAGAAACGTGTCATTCTTGCCTCATATCCAGAGAGTACTCAATACATGGAAGGCTCATTCTTCTGTATATAGCCCGCGCTCAATTAATGTAGGGGGAGAGTGCTTTGAAAATTAGGTAGGGGTTACAAAGCATGAAGGATTATTTACACTCATGCTGTTTCCCACTCACCCCTAGAGGACCTGGCACATAGTAGGTGCTTACTAAATGCTAGAATAAAAACATCCCAAGGCTCTCAGTAAATATTTTCTCTTCCTTTTTTCCTGCACTAATACACAACATGAGTTCACTCCCTTTTTTCACATATAAGGTCTTGCAACATGCATGTTCCTGTTCCCTTTATATAGCCTGTGCCTCAGAGAGCATCTTTTTTCTCCTTGTGAGGCAGCAACTCTGAGAGGACATGATCCATTCCAATGCAGTTTGTGCATCCTAAGTGCACATTCTCTCTCCTTGCCTGGCAGCACCTTCATAATTGCACAGTCCTTTCCCTGCATACAGCAGGTACCTACTAAGTGAACACTCTCCTCTGTATACACCAGGTGCTCAACATGTGCAAGTTCTCTGTCTTCCTATCAGTAGGGACCCTATGATGCCGATAAAATCCAGATACCCAGGACTCTTGAGCCCCTGCTGAGAGGCTCCACCCCTGCACCAGCCCAATCCCCACCCCCAAGCCTCTCCGGTCAGTCCCCTGAGGCCCTGGCAGCTCACTTGTCAGGTTTGAGGTCCCTGTGTACAATGCCGTAGTTGTGTAGGTATTCCAGTGCCAGCACCGTCTCCGCGAAGTACATGCGGGCCATGTCCACGGGCAATGGGCCCATGTTCTTTAGAAGCGTGGCACAGTCACCGCCTGTGAGGGACAGGCATGCTCGGAGGCCATGGGCTTTACAGCTACGCCCAATGCCTCCACCTTCTCCCTGCTTGCTGAAGATGGTCCCCAGTAGGTTCTGAATCAGGGTGGGGAACTGAGCAGGGGAAGGCAAACCCTGCCCTCCACATTCTCCCCTGTAGGGCAGTAGCTCTGTAAGTGAATAGTCCCCTCTCTGTACACACCTGGTGCCTCCGAAGTACATGCTCCTTCTTGCCTGGCAGCACCTTGGTAAATACCTGAAAGCCCTGCAAACCTAAACCTGCAACTAACTCCTCCCGGGGCCCCTCCAACCCACCCCTCCGTCCCCTGCTCTTACTTCCAGCCCCCAGGCCCTGCCCACCAGTCACTTGCCTAAGATGTCCACCCATCTACCCTTCCCCCATCTTCCAGGGTCCCGTACTCACACTCTTCCTTGGGCTCCCCCAGCCCTGCCACTTGCATCCCAGACTGAGGGTCCCCAAGGCAGGCTGGGATCCCACAGAGGACAGAGCAGACTCCAGTCTGGCCCAAGCAGAGGGAGAGCCCCCCAGCACTGGAGGCATGCGAGCCCCAGGGACTGCACCTTCCACATATTCCATGACCATGCAGAGGTGGCGCCGGGTCTCAAAGGAGCAAAACATGCTGACCACGAAGGGGTTCTCAGCGAAGGTGAGGATGTCGCGCTCCACGAAGACCTGCTGGATCTGGTTACGGAGCATCAGGTTCTGCTTGTTGATTTTCTTGATGGCGAAGCGCTGACGTGTGTCCCGGTGCCGCACCAGGTAGACAGCTCTAGGGGAGGGGGAGGGCTCCCTGACGCCTGAGCTTGAGGCCCTGGCAGGCACCAGAAACAGACCTGGGCCCAGGGCCCAACCTGTTAGGCCTTGGCCTGTGCTGTGACCTCAACCTGGGACACCTTTATCCACACCTGGCCCATCTCTCAAAGCAGCTGCTGTGAGTTTAAAACACCTGGAAAATTGGCCCTTAGATTATTTATTCACAGCAGGCTGAGACCCATTAACTCAAAAGCCTGCACTGAACTCAAACTGATTTAAATATAGTCCAAATAAGCAGATTTTTTAGCCATTTAGATCCTGCTGGCTTTGTATACCTGGTGAGACTATACCATCGTTCCTAGCTACAGATAAACTCTGGGTCTAAAAAGAACCCATACACACTGCCGCTATTCTTTGAGACTCTCTGATCCCCCTATGCTGCTGATCTCCTCTCCCATCCCCCTCTGATGGTCTCATGCTGTCAGGGATTCCCCCTTTGTACCCCAGTGACAATTTTGCAGTGACAAATAATGCTCACTGCATACCACTGCCACCGTGTGGTCATCTTTTTCCCTGATCAGAACCCCTACACCTGGGGCAGGTAAGGGCCTGGATCATGGACAAGCCCATACCAAGCCATGCCATGCCCAGTGGTGTTACGTCACCATGTCCCTCTGCAGGCCTCAGTTTCCCTATATGCACACTGAGGGGCTACCTGAACTTCAGTCACCTCCATGGACATCTGAGAAATGGGTTTATGTGGGACCTGAGGACTCACCCATAGGCTCCATTGCTAATGAGCTTGATGGTCTCAAAGTCACTCTCACATGGCTTCCTCCGTGATGGGCCAACTAGGGCACGACTCTGGGGACAAGAAGGTTCACAGTCCTAACCCGCTGAGGAGCAGGCTGGGCTTTTTTGGCTCCCAAGTCCCGGTGCCTGATGCTACTTTCTCTCTCATCCATACTTCTCCAACTCAGTGTCTGAGTTTCTGAGCTTTTGCTCAAGCTGTACCCTCCTCCCAGAAAACTCCTACACATCCTTCAAACACCTTTCTAGTGCCCCTCCAGCCCTGCCCTGCCCAACCTCTACAGCGCAGCAGTCTCACTTCCCCCACCTTCCCTGCAAAGTCACAGAAATTTATTAAGCACCAACTACATGTAAAACTTCTGCAAACACAGCCCCTCTCATGTCTGCCTGGTTTGCCCTGAAAAGAACAAGAGGTGGGGGGCCCCAAAGCTCTGTGCCTCACCTCCAGGGACTCGGGTGCTGGGGGCTGTTCTCTGTCATCCAGGTGACTCAGAGGCACCATCTCTGTAAGACGGGAGAGGAGCCTTGAATGGGGCCTCCACGCCCTGTCCCTGCATCACCCAAAGATTTCCTGAGGCCTCCAGGACACATCTGGGACTGGGGACATGGAGCCTCCCCTGACCAGCTCCCATGATACTGCCAGTGAGCCCCTACTGTGTCTAGGTCTCAGCCAAACCCAGAAGGCTGGACTAAACAATGAGGAACCATCTAGGACCAGTGGGCAGCCAAGGCTCCACCTGCTCAGTCTTCATCAAACCCTGGCTCCAAACCTTGGGCCTGTGAACATGAACTGTGACAGGGGCTCCTAACAACTTCGTATCTCAGGGCATCGCCCAGGGGGGTTCCCCTTATAGTCCAACCCCATGGCTCAACAGAAGGGTGGCCTGAGTAAGTGGTCCCTGAACATGAGCTATGACAATGGCATTGAAGAATGTCTTCTGGTCCCAGAGCTAGGCTGAGATACAGCATTAGAGCCTCAGGGCTGACGGAGGCCTGAGTTTGAATGCAGTCCCTCTCACTTTCAGTAGGCCCTCCAGGGAGCTGGGTAGGTGATTTTACCCATAGCCTCAGCCAACACTTTCCTGGCCACTTCCCACACCCTCTGACACCAGACCCAGCCCCAGAGCAACCTGTGTTATCTTCACTAGCCAGACAGGAAGATGGCCGTGGCCACAGAGTTAATCTAAGAGTGGTATGGCCTCAGACACATCTGTGTCCAATCCCCTGTTCAACCTCATCTGCACAAAGCCTCACTCTAGTCTCTCCAACTTTAAATAAGGATGATATGCCAGCCTGGTCTCAAGGTTAACACAGCAATGATGCTCAGTGGACATTGATCACTGTGGCAAGGCCCTGTCAACTTCCGTGCTTCCTGCCAGCTCCTCTCTTTTCTCCACTCCTCAGCTGCACCCTCTCCTTGCTGCTCCTCTGAAATGCCAGGCATGGTCCCACCTCAGGGCCTTTGTTGTTCCCCAACCTGGTTCCCCTTTCTCTCCCCTAGATCAGTTCCTGGTCACCTCTCTATCCTCAACTTGAACATTATCTCTTCCCAGAGCCTCCCCTGACTGCCTCTGGACAAGGCCAGTACATGTTCCATGCTCCCCGCATGCCATATCTTGTTTCCTCTGTCCTGGCTGTTTGGGAAAGTTCTTGCCTATGGGTGGCCCTGTCTAACTCTGAGTGTGCCTCCAGGGCCACAGGAAGATGAAACTGGGAAAAGGCTTTATGAATTTGCAGGATGATGTGAATGCCATTGCCAATGGTAGTCCCTGGTACCTTGGCCCATATCAGCTTGGCATTAAAGACAGAGGACGAAGGCCTGGCAGGTCAGAGGAACAATAAGCAGCTGCCTGACCCTAGAATCCCAGGCACTTTCCCCATAGTGGGCCCCGCAGGTGGCCGAGGGCAGAACACAGAGAGACAAATATAGTATGACTCTCCCCCGTCTCTCATTAGTCTCTTCTATCCACCCTGCCCCACCTCAGCTCACCCTCAAGGGGGTCCTTAGCCAGGCCCAGCTGCCCAATGATGTACTGCGGCAGGTCCGTCTTGATGCCCTGGCCCTCACGGGCCTGGCCCTCAGCAGCCTCCAACAGGTGGTAAAACTCCTCAGGGTCAAACTCCTGGGGGTGCAGAGGGCTGGTCAGCCAAGGCTTGATCCCACTTCCGAGCCTTTGAACATGCTGTGCCCTCTGTCTAGAGCATTAAACAGTGGCTCCCACTTGTCTCTGCAATCTCAGCTTCTGGCCCCACCTCCACAAAGCCCACCCCAGCCTGGCAGTACCCTGTGCTCCTCCCCAAGCCCTGTACGATGGAACTGTGTATTATATCTCAAGGGCCTGGTCTCAGCTCTGCCAGGCCCCTATATCCTCCACCTGGATATAGTTGTGCAGACTCACCAGACACTCAAGGAGCCTTGCTGGCCGCGAGATGATGATCAGCAGCTTCCGGACCAGCTGGATGATGAAGCTGACCTCCTCACTGTCTGAGCGCTCGTGGGCCTGGCAAGAGGTGGGCAGGATGTTACCTGTAGGCCCTTGGCCTTGCCCTGTATCACCTGGGGACTCTCTGCTCCAAGCCCTGACACCCACATCCTGCAGCAGCCTCTCCAGCTTCTCCTGCATCTCCAGAAAGTAGCGGGAGGTGACAAGTGCCTCTCCAGACTTGGCCAGGCAGTCACGGGCCAGCTCGATGATCTGGTGGTGGATGAAGCCCAGGACGCCATCAGCCAGCGCCAGCCGGCCACCAGGCGCAAAGGCAGCAAGGAACTCTTGTAGACGGCCCTCCATCTGGGCTGTGGCCTGGGCAGAGGAGATGGATGACTTGGTCAGTAGATGGGGCTAAGGAGCAACACATGCAGACTAGGGCAGAAAAGACAGTTGAGGAGAGAGAGATGTGATGATGCAGTTGAGGCCTGGGGAGGGGAGGATTTGGGACTAAGAGGGAAACGGACTAATATAGGGTCACAGCCAAGAAGACAGAGAGTGCCTGTCTGTCACAGAGAGGAACAGCAATGTGGAAGGGCACTGGGGCCAGTCCATCCTACCTTAGGGAACCTCTCCCGGTACACATGATTCATCATGACGATCTCATTGTCGAAGGTCCCTGTTGTACGTCCTGGGCTGAAGGTAGGGTAGAAATGGTCAGCTTGTAACATGGGACCTGAGACCCAGCCCAAGAGAAGGGAGCTAAGCCAGGCTCGGGTAGGGTCAGGGGCAGAGGGGGAGGAGAAGCCATGGTGTGGGTCCCAAAGCCAGTCTAGGGAGGGGCTGGGGCAGGGGGGCCAGAGGTCAAGGTCCACCTGAGGCTTCGGGAGCGGGGGCGAAGGCGAGGTGAGCGGTGGCTGCCATCCTCATCAGCCACGCTCTCTGAGCTGCGGAAATGCTTCGACAGAAAACGCAGTTCGTCTGGTGTCGGCTGGAAAGGAAGCTGGTGGAGACGCTCCCGGGAAGATGAGCTTGACTGGCAGGAGGGAGTATGAGAGCAAAGGGTTCATGGTCAGTGCCATACCCAGGACCCCAGCACTACCCCTTAAAGCGCTGGCTGAAGGCTGGTCATCAGATGGTAACTCTGCTGACTGGCTCCTATGCATTCTTCAAAACCCCAGCTCCAATGCTCCCTCCTCCAAGAAGCTTTCCCTGCTTTTTCCCTTGGCAGCACTGAGACCCCTCTGGCCAGGCCCCAACCCCATAGTCTAAAAATATCTGTATGCCTCAGACTGGGGGTTCCTGGGGCTGAGGCTACATCCTCCTAGGGACCCCTATATTGCCCAGAATGGGGTTCAGAGGGAGCAGTAAGGATGTCTGCTGACTACACAACTATCTGACCCCTTGAAAAAACCAAAGACATGCTTGTTCCCTCCAACCTCGCACCCGCCTGTCTGCCTGCCAAGGTGGGACTGTGGGTACCGAGACGGTGGAACTGGGTGTGTTGGTTCCATAGCCAGAAGACGGGAGGGATGCGAGAGACCATCTTCTGCCATCTGCCCTGGAGAGGAAAACCAGAAGAGTTGGAAGGAAGGCATGGACCCTATGGTTTGTGGGGACCAAGGGCAGACACCATGGCTGTCAGATTCTGGCTCCATTGGAGGAAGGACCCTCTATAAGGCTGAGAACAGCAATACAAGGTAAGCAAGTCTACTGTGTGTTTCTTCCTCATCCTTCAGACACCTCTTCTGGGAAGTCCTCTGTGACTCCGGCCCCCATCAAAGCTGCTGGGGTATATGCTGGCTGCCTCCATCAGACTGAGAACTCGCCAAGGGCCAAAGTCCAGCATCTCCTTCCTCAGCCCTCCAGCACAGGGCATGGCATACAGCAGGCACTCAATAAACGTCAAATGAATAAGTAACATTTAAATGCCTAGCACAAAATAGGTCCTACATCAACTCTTAAGTGAATAAATGACTCTCAGTGAATTAATGATTTTTAGACCTTGTGGTGTCCCCTCTCCCCGCCACAGGGCTCATTGAAATTATCTGTCCATGTGAGGAATGTGGCTGCAGAAGGCCAAGCCAGGGACAGAAGCCAGGAGGGACCACAGGGCAGGGGCCAGGGGAGGGGAAAAGGCCAACGAGGAGATGGGTACACCAAGTGCACACCTCCTGCCTATCCCCTCACCAGTCATAAGGATACCATCCCTCAAAGCCAGGGACCACTCACCTCCGGGCAAAGGGGAAGTTGACAACTGACGCAGCTGAGAAGTTCCGGGGACTATCCAAAGGGCTGTTGCCTGCTGAGAAAGCCAGGGGGAAACTGAGTCTTCGGTGGTGGAGACAGGACACAGTGCCTATCTGCCTGCTCCCCATGCTCACCGGTTGGGACTGACAGCGGTGACAGGGGCCGGGAAAGGGTTGGTGAGGGTGTTCCTACCACAAGGCTCTTGCGGTTCCCGCTGCGGCAGCTGTGGGGGGAGATGGGGACAAGGTCAGGTGCTGGCCCATGTGCAATGGCTTTGTGGCAGGATAGGAAGCTGGGTATGACTGCTCCCACTCTGTCCCCAGCTGGACTCCCCATGGCCTTTATGTAGCCCAGCCTCTGAGGCCCAGTGGGAGTCATATTTGACAAACATTACTATTATTAAATATACTGCTGTTATTGTTATCATCAGTGGCAACACGAAGTGCTAGTGGCCTCCTGGTGGTCACTGTGCCCAGCCAGGAGCCCCTGGCTCACTTTCTCAGGCTTCAGTGTTCACAGTCCTATGCCCACATCTTTGCCGATACTATGGCCAATGCCAGGAGCTCTGGCAAATAAGGCAGAGGGTGGAGAGGACCCTGGAGCCTACAGGTGGGTTGAGCCAGTGCCCCACCCCATTCTGTACACCCTTTCCCAGGACCACTAACCCTGTCTCTTGACCATGCTGCTCTCCAAGACCCCCTCAAAATGCTAGTCTGATCTTTAAAAACCCAAAAGTCAGCATCTTGCACAGTTAGGTCCTGTCTCCAGTTCTGCCAAAGTGTTGCCCACATATTTTCCTACCTCTTTCCCTCCTTTCATCCCAGATCCTTCTGGACACCAGCCTCCTGCCTAGGCTGCACCCACCTGTGCCCCAGCTCCACACTCCACCCTGGCAGGAGGAAGTTGGGAGCCACATTGTCCCCACCCCCACACCCCAGAGAAGTCACCCAGCAACAGCTCTGCTTGCTTGGCAAGTGCATCAGCCCACACACCCCAGCCACCAACGCAGCTCAGCCACAGTATACTGCGCAGGGAAGGAGATGAAACCTCAGGTTTCACAGGGCAGGAACAATGCCCCAAGCAGAAGGCACAGTGTCCTCACACCGTCAAGGTGTGAGAGAGCATGGTCAGTTACTGACCCAGGCAACAAGACGGAAAGGGAGTGGGTGGTCCAGCTTGTTCATGGCTGCCCCTCTGAGCCTGTTTCCTCATCTGTATACCTTGCAAGGTGCTGGAAAGATTTGGTGAAACCCATACACAAGGGCCCAGCTTTGGGCCAGCACTGGGTAAATAGTGGTGGGTACATGTATTGTCATCTTTTGCCTTACAATGCTTGTTGTGAGGACTGATGCATGGTCATGTCTCCCAGTGAATGAAGTCATTATTTATCAATCCCAACGATCCTGGAGGTGAGAGAGACCAGCTGCACCCATTTCCCAGCTGCGGAAACTGAGGCTAAAGATGTTGACAGCCACAGGGATTGTCCTCTAGTTTGAGGTGCAGAAGCAAAAGTGAAACCCAGAGGTTCCTACAAAACTTCCTGCCCACCCCGCTACACACACTCGCCAGTCCCACATCCTCTCCTCTGCCCTTCACCTGGTTCCTTACCCCACCCCCCACATCGCACCCCATCTGTCACTTCCAATAGCATTCAGGAAAAACACTTGGCCACCTCCCTCTTGCACTCAGGTGGAGCCTTTCTAAAAACAGCTAAATTGGAGGTGTCAAAGGGGAAGTGGGCATCATCTGTTCACTTCCTGAGTATCTATCGAGTGCCAGCTATTTGCTCAGTCCTCCCTGAGAAGCGGCCTAGCTGTTCAATCACTACGCATGTGGTTCAACAGAGAATAAGAATATGGAAGAACACAGGGGCCTGAGGCCAGTTTCCTGCATCCAGTCCCTGAGGTGCCCATAAGCCCTCTATGGCCTCCCACGGTCTGGTAGAAGAATCTAAGCCCTTGGACATGGCACTTGAGGTTCCACTGTCTAGCCTCTGCCTGTGCTCCCCTATGGGAATGTCCCAACCCCGCAAAGAGAGGTGAAGGAACTGCCTGAGGTGACAAGGCCTGGCAGTGCCTGAGGTGGTATTTGAACCCATGTCTAGTAGAGCCAAGGCCCTCACTTAGGCTCTCTGATTTTCAGAAGGGTAAACTGAGACTACAAGAGAGACCAGGCTTTGCTCTGGTTAAATTCAGCAATTGGTACTTCTGACACCCCACATGCACGCCAGTCTCGCGCAGCAAATATCTGTTTGTGAACCAACATTTCTGCTGAGTAGGCCCCAGGGACAGACCAGCGTCGGATTTTCCAAAAAGCACCTCCCCAGGTCGGCCTAGGCCTAGAGCCCCAGGTTCGAATCCTACTTGTCTCAACTTCTTGCTGCCTCGTCACCACCCCAGCTGCGACCTAGATGGACAGACATCCCAGTGCGGGTAACGAGAGGAGCAAGGAAGGTGTCTGGAATCCCACCGGATCACTCGATCGCAAAGTGTCCTCCCCTGTCCGTCTACCGCGCGCACAGTGGCCCTTGCCACGCTGCCGGGTCACACTCCTGGCAACTCGTGTCTACTCGGCCAGCCGCCGCGCCGTTGCCTGAGCTGTACCTCCTACCTCTTGGAGCGCTGCAGCAGGGCGCCCTTGGCCAGGCGGCTCCGGTGGCCGGGAGCTGCCACCGCCGTCCAGTAGCTGGGGTCGGACATGCTGCTTCTTCCCTTTGTGCTGCCCGAAGCCCGGGAGGCACGCGGGAGCAGCTGGCGGCGGCAGGGCGCGAACCTCCGCGGCGGGATCAGCCCCGGGAGCCCAGAGCAGCGGGGCAGGGAGGGGGTGCGCCGCGGGGCTAGGGGTGGGGGGCGAGGAGGAAGCGCGCGCCCCAGTGAACCCCGCCCAGATGAGCGCGGGGGCGGGGCCTAGAACGGCGGTCTTGGAGGGGGCGGGGCAAGCGACACGGAAGCGAAGCCAGCAGCCCAGTGTGCTAGCGAGTGGGCAGGGCGTTGCCAGGGCCGCGGACTGAGAATGGGGACGTTGCCAGGATGCGGGCGGCAGGGGCGGGGCGTTGCCAAGGCTGCGAGCGGCGGGGGCGGGGCGTTGGCGGCACCTGGATGTTGGCCCTTGGAGTTTGGCTTCTTTTCCTTAAAATGTAAATCTCATCAGGGCCTCTCTTTCCCTCTCAGGCAGCGCTTAACCATCTCTGCTGAGTGTGACACTCAGGCCTACCCAACGGTTTGGCCAGGGCTCAGGCTACTACGCTAAAGCTGGCTCCACTCCTTGGAATGCCCTTTCTACCTGGTGAAATCCAGCATCCCTTCCTCCAGGAAGCTTTCTCTTGTGGCTGTCCGGTTGTCTTCCCCAGGCTTGGACGTCTTAGGGCCCCTGCACCTCCCAGTACTGGACCAGCACATAGGGCTGTTTAGCAAACTGAGTCAGGGCATCTGACATGCTCTGCCTGTCTGTGTGATAGAAAAGGCCATCAGCTTGACTACAGTCAGGAATCAGACGCCTGATTTAACTTCGCAAGCCTGTCTTTTCAACTGTAACATGGGAGTAAAACAGGGTTAAAAGAATTACACGAGTTAAATGTAAATGTTAGCACCGAGCTAACCTCCAAGCTTCTGTTTCCCTATCTACACATGCCCCTCATGAAAATGGATTAGAATCAAAGGCACATAAAATAACTGGAACTGGACTGATATTGGGGTACAGTACATCGTGTTCACTATAGAAAGAGAAATGTCTCATATAGTAGGCAGTGAATTAATGCTTCCTCCTCTCATAATAGCACCAGCAAGTCAGGGACAGAGTCACTCCTAGGGCAGCCCCTTCAGGGGCCACACAATACTTTGGGAACTGGCCCAAGACTGACACTGGAGCCCAGATCCCACAACTGAGAACAGGAGACTGAGGCATGGAGGGGTACTGCTGCCTAGTGTGTAGCACTAACCCTGCCCATCCCTCTTACCACTAATTTTTGCTGCTCAAGTCTCTCTTAACTCTCTACGCTGTCTCCTCTATGCCCAGTGTCACCCTCAGATGGCCTGCCCTGTGGTCCAGAAACCACATTGGGTGTCTCCCTAAGAATGCTCTCCAGAGTCCCCAGACCAGGCTTAAACACTCATATCTGGCCATTCACTCACTCAACAAACATTGACTGAGCACCTACAGTGTACCTACCCTTGTGCTGTACGCTGGGGACCCAGTGTGGACAAGGCCACATATAATCCCTGCCTGCCCTCAGGAGCCCCCAGTCTCATGAGGGAGACAGAGAGTAAATAGGAAACAATTAAAGGAACAAGTTAATTTCAACTACTGAAGTTGAGGGAAAAAAAGAACAGTAGTAATAATGGCAAAGGACAAGTTCTTAGCTGGGAGGCCTCTCTGAGGAGGTGACACTGCAGCCTGCCAAGACAGTGGGAAGGAAGAGGTGCCAGCCATGGAGAAAGAGTGTCCCAGACAGAGGGCACACAGCTCATGCGAAGTTCTTGAGACAAGACTGAGGGGAAGATGCCAGCAGGGCTATCCGTGTAGGTCCTGTGGGCTACAGGGAAAGTACAGTTTTACTGTAGGGGCCATGAAGAGCCATGGAGGATGTATGAGTAAGGCAGGGGTGTGGTCTGGACTATGTAAACCTGCCCATGTCTGCCATCAGGAACAGGAGCTGTCAGGGGCAGGAGTAGAAATGGCAGAAGGCTACTGGGGAGCTGTGACAGGGTCTGGGAAGGGGGAACGCTGAGGCCTGGACCAAGGTTGGGCTGTGAAGACAAATGGGTGGATTCTGGCTTGTTTTGAGGCCAAAGGACAGGCCTTGCTGAGGGGCCAGATGTGGAGATGAGAATGGGAGGGTCACCTATGCCCTCAGGTGTCTAGCCTCCTGTGTACAGGGAACTTGAGATCCTCCAAATCTAGGGATCCAAGTGGGGATGAGGCCACAGTCTTGTGTCACCATATGTTGACATACTATGTCCAAAAACTCCCCCAATGTGTGCTGGGGACACTTTTGCACACAGAAAAGCAGCTGTCCCTCCTCCCCAGCTGTGGCCACACCCTGCACTACTTATTCGTTCCCATCACGCCCACTGCACTGGCATCCCCAGTAGCTGCTTCTCCCACACCCATCTGGCCTCAGTTTCCTCCTCTGCAGAACAGGACTGCCGCTGACAACCCAGAGGGCCTGCAGCTATGGCAAAGGCCTCCCATGGAAGGCTGGCTAAGCCACTGACTTCTAGCACCAGCCCAATGCCCACCAGATCATGTCCCTCTCCTGCTCATACCACCTCCATGGCTCCTCAGTGCTTTTACAGCAAAACCACACTCCTGGGTGAATCTCTCCCAGGGCTCAGATTCTAACCCTGCTTGTGACTCAGGCTTTGCCTCTGCTTGTACTGGAGATTGTATAAATGAAGAAGCCCCAGATGGGTACTCAGACCTTCCTGCAACCCCCTGTTGGTCTGAAACACCCCAGACCTTTCCAATTCTCTGTACACTGTCCCCACCCTTCCCAGTCCCATACCCCATGTGGCTCCTAGTACCCTGGGTAAAAAAATCCAAATTCTTTCCATCCTTGGCATTCAAGGCCCCGAAGGGAAAACTCCTCTGACAATGCTGTTCCTTCTTAGAACAGCCTCTGTCACTCTCTTGTCTGTGAGGGCTCAACTCAGGATCTTCTTCAACTCTCCTTCCCACTACTACCACCATTGCAGGCAGTACCCTCCCAGCTGCTTCCCAAACATTAAATGAGCGTCTGATGTATACCGGCTCTGCCCTTAGGGTATAGGATGGCTAGAATAGATCCAAGTCTGGCCCTCAAGGGGCTCCCAGACATTTGAGGGAAAAAAAAAACCACAAACAATAATCACACACAAAAAAATGTAGAAATGATACCTGTGATGGGGTCTGGATAAGGGAAATAGATAGGTGTAATGGATGTAACCAGGGCTTGGGGGAGGTAGTCAGGGATGGCTTCCTATCCGAGGGCTTGATGGAGATATGAGACAAAGAAAGGAGAAAATGGGGCTCTGGGCAAAAGGGACAGCAAATGCAGAGGCCCTGAGACTGGACCAGCTCGCCTTCTGGTAGTCCAGGAAAATGCTTGGCTACAGCAGGGTGAGTGATGGGGAGATGGACAGGGAGGAGGCAGGGGGATCTTGGCAGCTAAAGGGACAAATGTGGGTTTATTCCTAGGGTGGGTGCTTGGAGTAGGGGAAGCAAGGACCCATTTCCTCGCCTGGCTCAAGGCAACGTGGCTCTGCTGCCCCCTAATGGCAAGTAAAGCCGCCCAGTGGCAGCTAGAGCCCCAAACTTTACTTCCATTTCCTCCTAGTAAAACTGGCTCAGGGCTCTCAGTGGGTCCCTCCCCTCATTCTGGCCTCTCCTGGGTTGAAGTCAAGAACTCAGAGTCAGTTCTCGCTTGACATTCTCCCCCAGGTGCCCCAAGACAACAAAATCTTAGATTCTGTGCTTCTGAGGTCCTAAGTTTCCTCCTTTGCTTAAACGAGGGCTACAGTAGTCCCTGCTTCCCACTGGATACCTCTACTGATCCAGGTCCATCATCTCCTACCCTGATGTTGCTCTAGCCACCTTCTGCCTCTGTGACCTCCATGCTTGTCCTCTGTCCCAGCAGACCTTTCTTCCCCTCAATTCAGCCACAGAGGCTTTAAAAATCTCAGTTTTGTCTCAGGACCTTTGCATATGCAGTTCCCACTGCCTGGGGCCTCTCTTCTCCATAGTTCTGCCCAGGCACCTGCTCAAACATCACTTTCCCTGAAAGGTTCTTGTCTGAATGTATCTTGTTTGTCTATTCACTTGTTCATTGTCCACTTCCTGAGAGCCCTGTGAGGGTAGGACTATGTTCATCTTATTTATACCTATACCCTTAGCACCTGGGACACAGTAGGTGCCTAATAAGTGCTTGTTGACTGAATGAAGGTACCTGCCTGTTGCACAGCCAGTATGGGTTCCATATTGTTTCCTCTTCTCCTCATTAGGGGCTTATGGGAAGAGCCTCGGCAGCTCATTCATACTAAGGTGTTGATGGGCCATCAAATTTTAGACACCACTGACCCTCACATCTGTCCCCTCCCTGAACTTGTGCCTGAGCTGTGCAAGGAGCCCATGACAACCATGGTATTCCCCCCTCCCCCCATACAGGGGCAAGATCCTGAGCCCTACCAGTCACAGAGGGTAGCTCAAACCCTCAACAGACTGGCAGCCAAGCTGGCCCTGCCAACTGGCCCCTAGACATACTGAACCAGGAAAACTTGTCAGGAAACTGAGCCTCAGTTTCCTCAGCTGAGAAATGAGGTCAAGAAGGGTGCCTCCCTCCCAGGGTTGCAGAGGGAAAAGATAGCTGATGCTCAGTCAAGCTGGTTCTTTTCTGCCTATACTTCTTTGCCTGGTTAAGCTCAGTGCACGGGGCTCTAATGATGGACTCTTAGCCCTGTGCTTGCATGCATGTGAGTGTATATACATTCAGAAGGAGGAGCTTTCTGGCCAGTTGAGCTGAGTGTGGGGAGGATCCCTGAATTCACAGCCTGAAAGCCAGACTGATTCAGCAGGGAGGACTCTGAGCAGGCTCGGAAACCAACACCTGTCTCAGGATGTCCTTGGACAACAGCTCAAATTCTGGCCTCGCCATGGCCACCTGTAGGACCAGGAACCTGCTGGCTATGTTTGAAAATGGGATTTTCCAATCACAGCACTATTTTATCGAGGGGTAAACTGAGACCCAGAGACGCAAGATCAGCAGCCCACAGTACCTTGGAGAAGGAGCTGAGTCTGGGCGCCTTCCAAGGCTCTGGAGTACCAGGGCGATGTGTGAGCCCTGCCCCACGCGTTTTCACTTACCTCCAGGGGTGCAGGCCCAACGAGGGGCTGCAAGGACTGCAGGGGCTGCTGGGGCTCAGCAAGGATGGGCTCTGGCTGCTCGGAGACAGACTGCAAAGAAAGAGGCCAGGGACGATGAACCTGGCAGAGCCCCTGTATGTCACCAAACTCGGAGACAAGACCAAGGATGCGACTCCCTCCGGAAGAAGGGGCCCAAGGCCTGGGAATCTGGGTCTCGCACAGGCCTCGGGGGCGGGGCCAGAATGATGACCCGGGAGGGCTCCCAGGAAGCGGCGGTGCGACTCTAGGCGACTTGAACAGAGATGCCAGGGAAGGGTGGTTGTCAGCCTGCTTCTCTCTCCCCCAATGTCTCCTTCCCCAGCTAAGCACTCACTCAAGGGTCAGCGCCGGGATGTGCAGCTTGTCCCTGCGAGACTTCATGCTGAGGCAGGGGCCACGTGTATGTGGCCGGGTACCAGCGCTCCCTTCGTGGCCCCCAGGTTATGCTTTCTGCTCAATCCGACCCACGGACAGACGCGGACACGGGGACAGCAAGCTTGGCGGGAGCAGCCGACGTGCGGCGCGGGGGCTGGGCCGTAGAGGGGGGCACGGGCTATCTCCGCCTCGGGACGGGGCTCAGAGCCCCGCACCTGTGCGCAGGCCCAGCTTGGCAGGAGCGGTCAGAGTGCAGGAGACTGGAGCCGCAGGTGCCACCCCCTCCCAGGGAGGGACACCGGAGCTGCCGGGTCCCAGGCCCATGGACTGCGTGGTGGGAAAAAAAGGACAGTCGCAGTTTCTTCCGCCCGCATCATTACACCATCGCCTGGCTCCTCCCCTTCCCTGCCTCAGCCCTCGCCCACCCCAGGGGTCTTCCAGGACCCGGATCCGAGCACGCCCTGGCCCTTGTCTCCCAACTTCAGCGTTAGCGACCCCTGGTGGCGGGTTTCAGCCTCCGCGCTCAAACCAGAGGCCCTGGCCACGCCTCCATGATTGAACTCCAAAGGGGTCCCTCTGCCAGAGGCTGCTGCCTCTCATTCAGAAAGGATTTCGACCCCACTCGCCCCTCCAGCTGCCCCTTCTCCCAGCACGATCACCCAGGGCGCTCCAAACCCCACCTTCCCTAGACCTGCCCAGCACAGACCCTGATGAACTGGGGTCATCTGTGTCTGGCTCTGACTCCCTTGAAATCCCAGGTGGACCTAGTCCGGCTCACGGAGGCTGATGAAGACTAGACAACCCTCGGGGAGTCACTCTCCCCCTCCTGCCCCGTGGCTCTAGACTTTGCCCTCCGTGGTTCTGACTGACTCACTGTCCACCACTCCACCCCCAGCCTGGGCAAAGGTCGGTGACAGTACCCACTATTCGGGGAATGCCCGAGTCTCCACCGGTACCGGGGCCTTCGAGCCCCACCCCATCGGCTGCATTATTTCCAGTCCCAGGAAAGCAGATGGTCAGGGCTTGGTGGCCACTCTGTCCCCCACCCCCACCATCAGATTTCATACTCTCATCCAAACACCAAGAACCTCCCATATCTCCTCTCCCTCCATTTCCCATGTGCTCACTCACTCCAGCTACACTTATCTCCAAGCTGTTCTTCCAATGCCAAGCTGGCTGGCACATCAAAACCTTTTCCCATGCTGTTCCCTCTACTTGGAATTCTGTTTAGACTTTTCTCCTATCTTCCTCCTGTTCCAGATCTAGGCTCAAACATCACCTCCTCCAAGAGGCCTACGTGTTCAGGGATAAAGCTGCTGTCCAGTCCCTCTGTCTGTCTCTGTTTCATTTCTTCCCTGAATATCATCACTTCACCATCACGTTCCCCAAGAAAGTTCTAATTCCATGGACAGGGTCCAGCAATGACTTGTCCTTGTGTCTCCTGTACCTAGAACAGGGGCTGGCATATAGTAGGCGTTCAAAAAAAAGTTTGTTGAGTAAGTGATTTCACTGAGGGGCAAGAAATTCACACCCCCAATATAGGTAAATGCAGTCCCCACAGGGGTGTCTGCACTCATGTACCTCCAGATTATCAGTACAAGGCAAACCCTCTCGCTCGCTGGCTTTGGTTTCCCCATCTGTTAACCAGTGAAGGCACTGAGCAAAATGTTCTTTGAACCTTTGGAGATTCCAAAATTCTAACCTACAGTAATGCTTATGTGACCCTGAATGATATTATTTTGTACCCATGTTCCCTGAAAGAAAGTGAGCTTCTTGTCATGGGAGGCATGTGAGCTGCTTCCAGGATACTAGGATGGAATTCCAGAGTTTGGATTCTGAATGCCAAAGAAGTTTGCCTGTGGTTCTGAGCTTAGTACCCTTGAGCCAGTGATGCAACCCCTTTGCACCTTGGTTTCCTCATTTGCAAACTGGCTTGGGCCTCCCAGCCTGAGATGAGTCCAAGTGAAGCACTTGTGAAGCACTTTGCAAACACCAGGGACAGGATTAAGATAAGAAGTTTTGCTGTAGTTATTAAATAAATTCACAAATTGGAGGCTGGTGCTGAAATATCTGTGCCCAGGACCATGGGACGCCGCCCCCCCCAACCCCCAGCCCCAGGTGAACTCACCCACGTCCACGGCGCGGCAGGCTCAGCTCCTTCTGAAATGAGATGAAAATGGGTCATTTCCAGGGAGACAAGGCCATCTCATCCCTGGCCCTTGATCCGCCTCATTCCGTAATTGACCCCAAGCTCACCCTGCTCCAGGCAATGCCTTCTTTCTGTTCCCCCTACATCCAGAGCTCAACTCTGCCTCAGGGTCTACACCAATTGTGTCCTCTGCAGGACCATGCTCTTCTGGTGCTAGTTCATTGCAGCTCATCCCTCAGGTATCAGCTCAAGCACTCATTCCTCCTGGAAGCCCTTCCAAACTCCTAATCTACCTCCCTGCCCAGCTCATACCCTACTTGCACTAAAAATAACTTCATTATTTAAAATAAAAAATTATATTTATAAAGAAGTATATCAATAGTGGCTACATACTAATAATCTGTTGAGATAAGAGATTCCTGAGTCAGCCTCACCTGCCCCTCCCAAATCTGAAAGCCATTCCCCCGTCACCCTCGGCAGAACCTATGCAGTTTTGGGTCCTGGGCACTGGTGGGGAGTGGGGGTCCTAACCAGTGACTCCCTATTGAAGACCCTTTTAGAGCTCAGCAAACTGACCTGCCCAGCCCTGGGTGCCCTTGCCACATGCAGGCAAAAGAGCCCTGTGGTTAGGGTCCACTGTGACTCCAGAGTCCACCCTCAAATGTGGCTCACCCAAGAGGGTTTTTAAATTCTCAAAAAGCTGTGTAGCACAAGTTTAGAATCTGGGGACACTCAGACCTGGATCCAGATCTATTGTCTGTTCTTTCCTGGTTGTGGGACTTTGAGCAAATGACTTGTCTCAATGCTTAAGTTTTCTCATCTGTAATTGGAAATAACATCAGGAGTGTAGTAATGATCAGCCATTATTATTATTGTTGTTGTCGTCATTGTTGTGCTCAACAAGAACCTCCCCGGCAAAAGTCACCTGGTAAGTTCTACATTTACCGAGCCACCTACTGAGCACCAGGAGCAAGGTGCCTTTTATACAGGTGGGGAAACTGAGGAGCAGAGGGAAGCCAGGAAGCCGTGCCTTTTGGAGAAGGCCGAGAATCCAAGTTTCTGGAAAGCTGCCCTTCCAACACATACTAACACACACACACACACACACACACACACACACACACACACACACACATATGCACGCACGCGCTGGGACAGTCGCATCGAGGACTCACGACTATTTTTACCTAGGTGGGCTCGGGGCTGCCCACGTCC
The DNA here is from genome assembly GCA_004027375.1 of Macroglossus sobrinus. Taxonomy (NCBI): domain Eukaryota; kingdom Metazoa; phylum Chordata; class Mammalia; order Chiroptera; family Pteropodidae; genus Macroglossus; species Macroglossus sobrinus. Next base: position 788,283 of record PVKZ01000214.1, read on the forward strand.
AGAGCGGGGTGTTCTCCATGGCAACCAGTGACGTCACCAGCCCCCAAAGCGAATAGGTGGGGGCGGGAAGCTGCCCAGTGTGGGACAGCAGCAGGGAAGTTGGCAGGGTCCTCGCGCAGGGGAAAAGGAGAGTCCGTGGGAGTGCGGTATCTTCCCAAGGCGATTCCAGTTTCCTTGAGCTCAGAAAACCGAGCCGTTTAAGGTGGAAGGAGGCTGACCTGCCACACCTTGAGGTCTTTTCTTAAATACCTCTGGGGACAAAGAGCTCACTACCATTCAGGACAAGCGGTCATATACTTCCACCATCGTCAGGGTCTCTTGCCCTCTCCAAATGTAATGAGATCTTAACCAGCTCCCCACTCCCAACTCCTACTAACTGGAGCTGGGATCTGAACCAAAGATACCGACTGCATACAAAACTCTCCCCATCCCAGACATTTCCTTCCAAAGCTTCAACAGTCCTGAGTTCTCAGCCCGGCTACTCCCTCACATCTGGACTGTGCGATCCCTGACAGTTAAATCGTTTGGAAAACGGCCAGTTACATAGGGTCCTGGGAGGAATCAAGGAGCAAGCTTAGTTAGGGATGGCTTCTGAAAATTGGAGCCAAGACAATAATTTCATGAGGTTAATAATAAACACCAATTTAAACACTAATATTAATTTGCTTCCAAAATACAAAAATATGTGAAGTGGCAGAGAGGTGAGGGAAGATGAGAAGCGCCCCCTCCCCCAAAGGCTCCGTGTAGGAGGCTGGGCCTACACAGAACTCTCCAGGCACCGCCCCCAGACCCTCAGCTCCCTGAACCATCTGCTCAGGCCCCTCTTTGCTGGCTGTTCCCCAGGGACTGGCTTCCACCTAGACAGTAGTAGGAGGGGAACCCGCTCCCCTAGAACTGCCCTTTAAAGATAATATTTACAGCATCCTCTTCTGTGCTTGGCTGGGCTTGGCAATGCTGCCAGAAGCCTCAGCTCTACTCTGTGGACCCCGGGTCTGGAGGAGACAGAATAGGATATAGACATTCCCATACCAGAGGCATTAAGGGGGACCCAGAGGGAGAGAAAGGGCTGGAGGGGGGCATCAAGCTGGGTCAGCAGACCAGTGGGAAGCAGCAGGGTGGAAGTAAGACTCAGCAGGGTGGGCACCAAGTCCCATTGTAGTTCTCAGCTAGAGTGAATCAGGAGGAATGTCAGCAGGGACCACATCATACAAGCCCAAGGGCTTCCTGAAGGAGAATAAGTATAACTGGGCCATAAAGAAGCAAGATGGAGCTTCCCAGGGAACCTCCCCAGCAGCAACGGAGACAAAGTCCAGACATGTTGTTGCTCTGTTTGGAGATATGATGTTTTAAAATTCCATCCCCAGATGCTCTGTTTGGGGATCTGGTGTTTTAAAATTCTGTCATTTCCAAGTGGGAGATAATGAAAATAATGATAAAATAATAGTAGTACTTATGGTAGTAATAACAGTTCTGTTAACTGGCTCCTGTAAATGCTACGCAGAAGACTGAGATTAACCCAAACTAGAAAGGACCAGTGTCCACCTTTTCTCTTGACCCAGAGCCAACAGAAACAGGTAACCCACAAACTGGTAGTTTGTAAACTGGTGGCCAGTTGGCCAGGCTAGGTCTTGTTTACAACCCCAGCACATAGCCTACAGCATGTGTTACATTGCCAAAATCAGATTGGCCAGGATACTATTATCTGGACTGGCCAGTCATCCAGCACCTGACGGAGTCCTTCAGCTTCCTCAGGTTTTTATGAATGATTTCTTTGGCCTTTGGCAAAGATCAACCTCTAGGATATCTGACTGGCTCTGACCAGCAGGCTGCCACCTAAATGTCTGGAGGTACTCCTAGGCCCATTAACTCCAAATAAAGGAGTCTGTGGCTGAATCCCCCAAAACCAAGGCCCTATAACATCTTTGCACCCTCAGGCACTGGTTAGAATTCCAGCTCTCTGACTTCCTGACCCTCTCTGAGCATGTTTTCCCCTCTGAAAAATCAGGCTAATAAACAGTAAAGATTACTTGGTCTCTTAGGAGAATTAAATGCATGTGCAATGCTTAGCATTTTATTATTTTGTCTCCCACTTGGTCTTTTGCTCCAGCTGCCCCTCTCCCCAGCTTCTGGTCCTCTAGTTTGCCCCCACCAGCTCCAGAGATTCTTTCAAGATCTCAGATCTGGGTGTATCCTCCCTTGCTCCAGTAGCTTCTATGGCTCCCAATCACCCCAGGGAGAAAGTCTAACTTCTTCAAATTTGGCATTGCAGGCCCTGGAAGTAAACAGTCCCCTCTCATACATTCAGCTCTAGTGCTAAGAGAGTTTCCAGTTTTCCCATAATACACATATAATTTCATGCCTCTAGCCCTTTGCATGTGCTGTGCCCTCACCCATCTGGGCTACCCCTACTGTCCCCTCTGCCTGCCTGGATGGAGGCCTGCCAGTGAGAGGTTGGTCTGGAAAGGAAGCAGGACCTGCCTGGATTCAAATCTCGATTCTATCACTCACATGCTGTTACATCTGGATGGTGGCTAGCTACATTTCTCTGAGCCTCAGTTTCCCCTTCTGTAACATGGAACTTATCAGGAAATGGGTGCCTCCAGCCCATGGAACAGGCCCCCACTTCCTGACGTCAGAAGCGCCCCCATTCGCCTACCCGAAGGCGGTTTCTCTATTTTAAGAGGCAACGGGCGGGGCTCGAATCTAACTGGGGCTCCAGGCGGGGTCTGTCCCTTCCCAACACTCCACTGCTCACCAGTCCTGCCCCACCCCCTCCTCTATGCCCAGACCTGGGACTCCAGCAACTGCCCTCGGCTCCACCTTCCACCCTCCCCGTCCCCCCCCCTCCCCGCACACCACGATGCACTCGAGGGTCTGTGCCCTGTAGCTGTGCCCCAACCATCCCTGAACCACACACACACACACACACACACACACACACACACACACACGGCTCCCCATCATGTTTTCCGCCTGACCCACCTCATCCCTCCCTCACCAGCCTCAGCAACCCCAACCCTGTCCTTACTAGGTTTTAACTGCCCTCAGCCTCTTTCATTTCCCCAAATATCCACACCCTGTCCGCCACCCGCCGCTGCCTCCTTTGCCCCAAGGCCATCAGCAACGCTTGGTTCCCTCGCCCTCTCCAGAAGTGCCTGAGCGTCCTTATCGTAGCAGACCACTCAGCGGTCACTGCTACTCTGGTCTTCATCTTTCCCACCAAACTGGGAGGTCTAGGAGGAGAGTTCCAAAGGGCGGAGCCAGACACATAGCAGGCACTCAAAAAATGTTTGTTGGGTTAACAACCAATTAATTCCAGGTTCCCACCTGCAAACTGGGACTTCGAAAGGGTGTGGTCTAAGCCCCAGATGGAAATGGCTAGATTCTCTTAATTCCCAGAGAGGTCAAATTTCCCGTAGTTACCGCCAGGAGTCATCGGACCCCTGCGTGTGTTCGAACGTTGGCCTCTGAGCAGCCTCCTGAACACCCAGCCAGGGTCGGAAAAGGGGGCCCTTAAGGCACATGGGGAAACTGAGACCCGGAGGAGCAAGGGTGCCTCCAGCTGTCGCCTCCCACATAGCCAGTGAGCCGTGGCTTCTGCCCTGGGAGAGCTGGTTAAAGACGCCGGGTCAAGTTCCTGCTGCGCAACCTCTGTTTAGTCACTTTCCCAGACTCAGTTTCCTCATCTAACAAATGGGCACCTGGCCAGCTCCAGCCTCCTTGGCTTGCCTTAGGGGTGAGCTGAGGCAGGGGCGCGATGGTGCAGCGAAGGCACGAGACAGATTTTAATATCCATGAATTAATATTAGTATATCACTCTAATGGGATTAATAAAGCGATTAACATATGGTGAGCGCTCAAGGGCTGCTGTTGCTCATATTATTATTAGAGAGGCTGGTGGAGAAGGCTAAATTCTCAGCCTTTCCGACTAGTGCTTGCAGCCTCAGTTTCCCCATATGTCAAAGGGGGCATACCCTGTTCCACCCAGGCAAAATTACTTTGAGAATCGGTTGGGCAAGATGCGCGCCCCATCCCCTGCTTCAGTTTCCCCTGGCCGGCCGAAGCCCCGCCCCCTGCCCCCAGGTTAGGACCACTCCGCCGCACGCCCGCCCGCGCAGGGGCCTCACCTGGAGCCCACGGCGCCGCAGGAGGCTCGGCTCGTCCATGGCCCGCTAGTCCGCGCTGCCTGCCGCCTCCGACCCCGCCCCAGCCTGCCAGACACAGCTATTGGCCAAGCTGGTCAGCTGATGGTGTCTGACCCCGCCCCTCCGAGAGTCCGCCTGGAAAGTCCCGCCCCCATTGGGCAAGCTGGCCCTCTCTTCTGTTCCTTGCCCCATCCCCAGAGCCAAGAAGTAAACATTTTTAAATGAATTCTTCTAGAAGGAAGGGAGCATTAGCATCCTCATTTTGTAGATGAGGGAATTGAGGCTCAGGAAGGTTAATCTATGTGCCCAGGGCACACAAGGCTGGTTGTAGGATTAGGTGCATGAGGGACTCACCTTCATGCAAAATTTAAGGGCGACCCCAAAACTCAGTAATCAAGATAAATAATGTTTTAACACAATATTTTTTAAAATCAAAACTAATGCAGGAATTCATGATCTGCTACACATCAACATTTTAAATAAACACAGAATCAAACTCTGCCCCTGCACTACCTTACCTCACTTGCTTCACCCTAATCTTGGCCCTAGTCCGGATAAAATGTTATTTATAAGAACAGGTATCTATTGTGGTTGCGTTTCTTTCTCGGGGATGGCTGTTTTTGCTGAGTGCCAACTGGGTATCTGGCTAAGTGCCTCATAAGGACCACCTTCCATAGGTATCTGATGATAATTGTTCAGCCCCACTTAGCAGAAGAGAAACTGAGGCTGGGAAAAGCTCAAATTCCCAAGCTGGCATCCATGTTCTCTCTTTCACTGGGACTCCCGCTGTCTCTGTAGCTTCAGGTTTCTACAGCTGCCCCGCTGTTTGATCTGGACATTAGAGTATGTTGTGGGGCTAGAGGGACCCCTAGGGAGGGTCCTCTGCCCAATCGCCTGTGAGGTTCTGTAGTATCCACCAAGTTAGATCTGCTAGATTGAGTACATAGAAATACAGGATTCCGAGGGAGAACTTGTTCTTCTCATAAACATTTTTAAACTGATATATAATTCACATGCCATAGAATTCTCCTTTTAAAGTGTAAATTTCAGTGGTTTTTAGCATATTCACAGAATTGTGTAACCATCACCACTATCTAATTCCAGAACATTTCATCACCCCCAAAAGAAACTCTGTACCCATGAGCAGTCACTCCTCATTTCCCTTCAAACCCTGGCAACCATCAGTCTGCTTTCTGCCTGTTCCGTACATTTCATATAAATGGGATCATACAACATGCAACCTTTTGTGTCTGGCTTCTTTAACTTAGCATAATGTTTTCAAGATCCATTTAAATTGTAGCAAATGCCAGTACTTCATTCCTTTTTGTGGCTGAATAATATTCCTGTATAGATGTACCACTTCTTGTTTATCTGTTCTTCTGTTAATGGACTTTGGGTTGTTTCCACTTTTTGGCTGTTGTGACTAGTGCTGCTATGAACATTCATGTACAAGTTGTTGTGGGTACATTGCTTTTAATTCTCCTGGGTATATACCTAGGAGTGAATTCCTGGGTCATTTGGTAACTATGTTTTAACTTTTTTTCAAAAACTACCAGACTGTTTTTCAAAGCAGCCACTGTTATGAGCTGAATTATGTTCTCCCAAAATGCATATGTTGAAATCCTCACCCCCAAGACTTCAGAATGTGACTGTATTTGGAGATAGGGCCTTAAAAGAGGTAAAGTAACATGTGGTCATACGAGTGTATCCTAATCCAATATGACTAGTGTCTTTAAAAGAAGAGATTAACACATAGACATGCACAGAGGGACAACCATGTGAAGACACAGGAAGAAGACAGATGTCTACAAGCCAAGGAGAGAGACTCCAAAAGAAACCAAACCTGCCAACACCTTGATCTTGGACTTTCTGCCTCCAGAGCTGTAAGGAAATAAATCTGTGTTGTTGAAGTCACTCAGTCTGTGAAACTGTTATGTCAGCCCTAGCAAACTAATACAACTACTCAGTTAAATCTAATTTCAGATAAACAATGAATAACTTTTTAATATATGTCCTGTGCAATACTTGAGACACAGTTATGCTAAAAAGTTATGTGTTGTTTATCTGAAATTCTAATTTAACTGTGTTTTATCTGGCAAACCTACACTAACTGGACTTCAGATTGTGGCTTGCATATTCCAGATGATGGGAAGCTGATGCCCTATAAATGGGCAAATGTTCTGTCTCTGGCTAGTTCTGCCTAAAAGATTTCCTGTAGTCCAGGCTAGGGTAAAAATGTGACTTAGAGTCTTTATTCACCCCAACCACTGTGATTGGTTCAAGGTGAACATGTAACTCAAGCTCAGTCAATCAGTGTCTTCCCTGGGACTTTGGCTGGAATCTTGGGGAAAAGAGAGGTTCCCTGTACCAGAGGTGGCTGGGCCCGGCAAACGGGGAACTACTGGAGGGGAGCCACCAGAGAAGTTTCAGATGCCCTTGCTCCATCTGGAGCACTCCTACACAGAACTTCTAAAATGACTTATTCAATGTCCATCAAGGAGCATTTATTTATTGGCTGACTGAATGAATGAATGCAATATTTTCATAGTGCATCCTTCAGAATCCAATGCGTCTTTCAAAATCCTATGCATCCTTCAAAATCTACTTTAAATTATCTTTGAGAAGCATCAGAGTACATTTATTAAAGAAATAGATTTTTTTTTCTTGTAAACTTCTTTATATCCATCAAAATCCAACCTCAGATGTCTACATAAGGGGTTTCAGGGAGTGTGATTGTTGAATGAATAAACAAATTTTTACTTGATAACATTCTAAGTATTCATAAAAACATCCTCAAATGATCCTCTGAAGACATCAGAAAGTCCTGGTTGAGTAAATGAAAAATGTTCTTGCTTGTGAATGATGCCTATTAATGTATTTGTTACACAAATAAATTTTCTTTTTGCAAACTCTTATTCATCCTTCAACATCTTCTTTAGATGCTTTTTGGGGCAATGGGGTTTCTTGACTACATCAAAGTAAGCTCAGTCCTCCTCAGACTCTTCTGGGGAAGAAAGCAGAAGCCCAGGGGTTAGGGAAATTCTGTGGTTCCTTCTGTCACAATTTCCGGGGGCCCTTGTAACCTGATCCTTCCTGACTCCCCTTTCTTTAAATTTCTTAAGGTAACTGAAAGTGGGGCAGCCCTGCATAGCCCAGCTATGCTTTTGGGACAGATGGGAGGAGGCAATAAAGTTCCTTCAGGGATTCCTGACTAGGCAGTGGGCAGACCAAGGGAGGGGGTGTGCAAAGACTTGGCAGAGGAAAAGTGGGTTGTGGTGAACTGCAGGGGGAGCCTTCCACTGTGACCTCAATAAGAGAAACACCACCTCACATGTACTGAGGCCTTGCTCACACACCCACTGTGGTTCCCCTGTGCCTATGGGAGAAAGACCCGCCCTTCAGCCAGGCACTAGTGGCCCCTGTTCACACACCACCTTCATCTCACCCACAGAGCCCCAGACCCACCACGTTCATCTTGGTGTTCCCCAAAGCATGTCCCCCAAACTGTGCCCTCTGCCTGGAATGTCCTGTAATTCTATAAATCAAGCGCTCCCTTCTTTGGGCATCCCTCTATGCTGACCTTTGGAACACCCCAAGACTCTGCCCTTCCCTGAACCTAGCCCTGACCCCAAAAAGCTGGGAGCATCTATGTCCAGCCTGACCCCTCCTCGCTACCTTTGTCCCTCACTCAATGGTTTTCTAGCGGCTGCTCTGATGTTGTTGGGATGGGAAAGAGGTGTGACAAGAGCAGAGGCCACTGGGAAGGGGGTCTGAAACAATGACTAATCATTCTGGCTCTCTGGAGGGCAGCATCCACCCAGATCTGAGCCCTCCTTATCCTCACTATAGCTTATTGTGCAGATGGGGAAGTTGAGGCCTGGGGAGACCTACCTTGGTGGGGTAGGAGGTAGGGAGCAGCCCTGGGGCATGGGCCTTATTCCTGAAGGGGCAAAGCTCAGCCCTACTGGCAGGCTCTGTCTCAGTGTCTGAATGCATCTCTTCACTTCAAGCAGTCAGGGTGCCTCTGGGCTAATTTTCTTCATCTGTGAAATGGGTCATATGATGGCATCTCTTGGGGTGGGAAGTCTCAGGATTGTCAAGAGGGGCGATGGGTTTGCCCCTGTCTCCAACTGTCTCTTCCATTTTTCTTCACATTTCTCTCAGTCTCTGTATCTATCCTTGCCCCCTCCCCAGGCCTCATTCATTGGTCCTAAAACATTCTCTGCCCCTTGGGCTGGCCTGGGCCCCACTGTGCTGCTGGTGAAGGCTGCTCTGTGTGGGATCACAGGGTCCCTGTCCCCACTGTGCTAGGCCTGGAACACTGCCTCTTTGTTCCCATGGCTCTGATCTCATGGCCTGTTGGACGTCTGACCCTGGCTGGCCCAGCTGCCCCTCGGGACTGGGATCCTTAGAGGAAGGCCCTCCTTCCAGCCAACCTGGGTTTCAATTTCCCCGGATGCTCTCGCCCAGCAGAGACCCTCAACCTGCTCCTCAGTCCTGATGGGCTCTATGAACATTTTTTTTTTTTCAGGTGAAAATCACATAACATGAAAAGAACCATTTAAAAACATAATCAGTGGCATTTAGCACTGATGTTGTGCAACTGGCACCTGTATCTAGTTCCAGAGCATTTCCTCACCCCTGTCCCTATGAACAATCAGTCCCTGACTGAACATCATGTTTTTGAGGTTCATCCACGTTGTAACATGAATCTTCTCCACAGACATTTTGGGCCTTTTTTGATATTGGAGAGAGTGAGACACTGAGACCTCCAGAGGCCGAGAAACAGATACAGAGAAAAGACTAATTTAAGTCTAAAGGAAGCAGGGAGACTCTCCAGAGTCCTCTGAGTCTGGAGTTTGGGGAAATAGGGAGGTGGGCATTTTGGGAGTCTCAGCATACAGCAAGCACCTTGTAAGAATTTGTTAGGATAGTGACCTCAGATCTCCAAGACACTGAGCTTCATTCAGCTCCTGAGTCTAAGTGAAGGCTGGAGACCCGGCCAAGGACACAAAGCCTCAGGTCATCCATGGGGGACTGGTACCTGGTGTTCAGCTTGGGTCTGGGCCAGCAAAGCAAACCAGACCTGGGGCCCCAGTGTGACTTGCCCCACAGGTACGTTTGTGGCTGGGATGAGGCCAAGACCACCACAGTTCTGACTTCCTGGGTTTCTCTTTCACTTTGACTTGCCTGGGAGGGGCCATGACATCTAACCTTTTTAAAAAAATCTTCCTTTTAGTTTTCTTTCTTGCTCAGTTTCAACGTGTTCTAGGGTGAGGACAGGGTGTTTGGGGCCTTGTCAGTGGCACAGAAGCTTGTCCTGGGCCATAGGCCTCTGGGTGGACCAGATGGGGCAGCCAGTGGCCAGGCTGGTCCCCTTCCTCCTCCTCCTGCTCCCCCAGCAGGGCGGTGAGTCCCACTCCCCACCCCCTACCCCAAACCTCAGCCGCTACAGCTTTTCTTGCTAGGGGGAATGTGTATGAAGGGCCTTGGACCTGGGTTCTAGGATTGTGTTTTTTGTCTTTGTGCCTTCCTTTCTATCAAATGGATAATCAGTGATCACGGCCTTTGGGGTCAGACTTGTGCATCTCCCTTCTGGTCTTGATTTTGTCTTATGTGGAATGGGTTAGATATTTGAATCTTTCCCAGAGTTCAATGAGAAATAGTTTAGGAAGGGATAATGAACAAATATGTATACGATAGATATACCTAACATAGTATTTACTATATATCCTCCCTCCATCCTGTGGAATCGAGTAGAAAGAGGCCCAGCCCCACTGTAGATAACTGGGTGTGAATTCTTATTCCAGCTCTGCTGTTGCTGCTGTGTAACCTTGTGCAACTTTTCAACTTTCTGTGACTCAGTTTTCCTCTCTATAAACTAGGGATTAGCAAGGTTTCAGGGTTTTTGAGTGTCAAGCAGGGCTGGATACTAGAGACAGGGAGTGGGCCATGGAGCCCTGGATTGCTTTGGAGGAGCAGCCCTAGAGATTGATGGGTGTATGGATGGGTGGATAAATGGGTGGATGGATGGATGGATGGATGGATGGATGGATGGATGGATGGATGAGTAGGTGGGTGGGTGCATAGATGGGAAAGTGGGTGGACAGGTGGATGACCACTTGGCCAGTCCCCAGGCTGAGCCTCTCTCCCTATGCATTGAAAGGACAGGACAGTCATTATCTCTTTGTTGTATTTACAGCTGAAGCCTGTGCTGGTACCAGTGAGTGCTGTTTTCAGGACCCACCATATCAGGATGTAGACTCAGGTTGGGGCAGTTCCCCATTGTGTTGGGGAGGGAGGTTGCGCTGGGCTCTGACTGACGAATCCTTAGCAGCCCCTCCCTTAGCTCCCTCCTGCTCAGCCAAAGACTTGGGCTCACCTGGGGTCTTGGGAGCCACAACCCAAGCTCTGATGTTCTGGAGCAGTTACCCTCTCTGAGCCTCATCTCCTCCCTAATGGGGTCACAGGGCCAGAGTCTGAGTTTGTTCAGATTGGTCAGCACATGGAGTTAAGCAGTTATAAAATATTTTGAATTTTTAATTCCTCCCACCCTGACGCAGGCATTGCTGGAACATTTAGGCTTGTAAAGTGCTCCACTAAGTGTCTGCCACTGAGCAGGCATGTCATCTATTGCTTTGGTCAAGAAATTTTTACTGAGTACCTATTATGTGAACACACAGTTTTAGACATGAAGGAATCAGCTGCAAGCCCAACTTTTTTCTTGGGATCACAGCCTCATGTGGGAGATAGACGACAGACCAATAAATGCATATAGTACATATGATGACATGCACAGAGCAGAGCGGGTGGTGAGAGATGGAGAGGAAGAGGACTACTTCTGGTTGGCTGGTGGTGGGGGAGGTGACACTGAAGGAGAAACTGGAATGTCAGGATCTGGGGGAAGGGCACACCATGTGCAAAGACCCTGAGGTGGGAGTGAGCCTACTGTGTTTGAAGATCTATGAGGAGGCTGGTGTGGCTGGAGCAGGGAGAGCAGGGGAGATGGCAGGAGACAAGTGGGAAAGGCACGTGCTAAGAGCCATTCAGGCTGTGGTGACACTGGATTACATAAGTGTCACAAAGATTTATCCTGAGGGCATGTCAGCACAGAGACTCCCTTCCTTACTCCGGTCTGTTCTCAAACTTCCAGGATCTTCTCTAGGCTCAGCCTCGGGCCCCAGGAACCTGAACTGCTACCGGATATTTGGTGCTGGTTATGAATGCTCTTGGGAGTATGAGGGCCCTGTGGCTGGGGTCAGCCACTTCTTGAGGTGCTGGTGAGAACAGGTCCCAAGACCCCAGACCCTCACCCACCATCTAGCCCTTGCTGACCCTGTGCCCCTGCCCTCAGATGTGTGGTCTCAGCCCAGGGCTGGTCCTTGCCTCTCCTTGGACTTCAGTTTCTCTTGTGAGCAGGGAGGGTAGGGCTGAGTTGTGGAGGGGAGAGTCACCTAGGTGGGCATCCAGGTTGGGGAGCAATTAGGTTCCATCTAGTTTTTCCTTCATTCTTACCCTCTCACTCATTCATTAGTCCATGCATCCATTCATCCATCCATTCATTTCCTCCTTCCTTCTGTAACAGCTCATGTTGGAAGATTTGGGGTCCCCCCAAACCCTTCAGTCCCAGGCTGATCTCTAAGGAACCCCCAGGCAGAAGGGGGAGTAAAAGGAGCAGAGAAGAATGCAGGGATGTGATGTATACTGTCTCCTGTGGCTGCTGAGACATTCTTGAGTCCACTAGGACCCCAGAATCAGCACTAACACCTTCCCTTCCACAGCCTCAGGCCCAAGCATTGCTGCTACTTCGCTGCAGACTCTGCCACCAAGCTGCAATTCTCTGACCAGGATGGCATATCTGTGCTCCGTGCTGTCACATTCTGGGTGGAATCCTGGGCCATTAACCGGACAGAGAAGTCACCAAAGGTTACCCTGAAGCTCTATAGCTCTGGTCAGTACCTGGTTTTCCACCTTTTCTCTGCTGCCCCTTTCTTACTCAGAGATGCCTCAGGTTCCTAAGCCTAGACCTGGGGGGATTCTGGGCCCCTGGCAAGGGGCTTGAAAATTCCAGTCATTTACATACCAAATACTATTGTGTGACTTGGCAGAGTCTTTCATGGTCCCCTTACTTCTCCCCTACTGATGGACACTCAGGTTGCTTCTTGATTTTTCCCTGACACCATAAAGGTGCCGGGACCCTGTTGAGTTTTTAAACTCTGTTTTTATGAGTCAACAATATTAATTTAGCATATAGTCATTGGACTGCTACTGGGTACCATGCTGAGCTATAGGGATCATGGGCAAGGTCAGTGGAGGTCCTATGGCTGGGACTAGGGTGAGGTGAGTGAGGCACTATTTTGGGCACAAAATTTTAAGGGGGTGCCAAAAAAACCCTCAGTAGTCATATAAACAACACTGTAATGAAACATTTTTAAAAATAAAAATTAATGCAAAAAAATTTATGATGGACAAAATATCAAAATTTTAAATAGAGACAGGACTCAACCTTGTATTTATACAACCTTTCCTCACTCACTTCACCTAATCTGGCCCTGCCTCTGCCTTCATGGAGCTTAGATTCAAGTAGGGGTGATTGATGAGGCGTAATTTATATACTTGATGAGACACTGCTAGGAGGTCAAGGGAGGCCTCCAGTGCAATCTGCATCCTGAAGGATAAAATGAATCCAGCAAGAAGAAAGGTAGGGAAGTGTATTCCAGGTGGAGAAGTGTGTTCCAGGTGGGGAAGTGTGTTCCAGGTGGGAAAGTGTGTTCCACAGCGAGTGCCAAGTCCCTGAGATAGAATCAGGTACAGTATGACAAGATGCAGAAAGAGTGATAGACGTCTGTCCTTAGATCAGGATCCTTGAAATGGGTCTAAAAAATTCATGAGATTTTCTTAACAGTTCTCCAGAGAACTGGAATTAGTTAATTACCTTCTTGTCAGCAATTGACAAAAGTGCCTATCTTATCACAACTTTGTCAGCAATGGGTGTTAATATTTTAAAAAATCTCACTAACAGGATCCTGTGTATACATTTTGACTTTGACCCATAGAGTCCCTTAGGTGGGAACTGCAGGGTGTCCCTGACTCATGTTTGGGAAACTTGGTTGGCTACCCTGGGCTGGGTGGAGGCATGGGCAAATTTTCTGAAAATTTCAAGACCAACAACTCACACAATGCTAACTTCCCCTCCCCAAACCCCATCTCTGCTTACAGTTAAATACGACCCTCCACCAAGAGACATCAAGGTGTCAGGATCAGCAGGGCAGGTGCGCATGGAGTGGGAGACTCCAGCCCGCCAGGATGGTGCTGAGGTACAGTTCCGGCACCGGACACATGGCAGCCCATGGAAGTTGGTGAGTTTGTTTGCCAGGTCACTTGTGAGCATAGGCCTCCCCAAAATCAGTGTTCTCATCGTTATATCTGTCATTCTTCTCACCTTCTCTCCACTCTTGCTCCATGTCTAGCCTCTAAAGTCTTTCTGACATGCAGCTCTGATTTTGACCTCCCTATTACCTATAGCAGGGCATCCTCATCCTCAGCCAGCCAGGTGCCCTCACTTGCCTTGTGCTTCCTCTGGTGCCCTCCTGAATGGTCGTTATTCTCTAACCATGCCCTGGATTTCCAGCCTCTTTGCCTTTGCACATAAAGTTCTCTCCACCTGCTTGCCTCTCTCTCCATCTGAGCACATGTGAATCCAGCCCATCTTCAGAATCCAGCTCAAGGACCGCCTCTTCCAGGAAGCTGCCCTTCCACCCGTTCCTCTCTCCCTTTTTTAAAATTAAGATATAATTGACAAATAACATTATATTAATTTCAGGTATATAACTTAATGACTCAATATTTGTACATATTGCAAAATTATCACTATGATAAGTCTAGTTAACTTTGACGCTGTACGTAGTTACAGATTTTCTTTTTCTTGTGTTGAGAACTTTTAAGGTCTACTCTTTTAGCAACTTTCAAATATGCAATACAATATTATTAACTGTAGCCACCATTCTGTACATTACATTCCCAGAACTTGTTTATTTTATAACTGGAAGTTTGTACCTTTTGATCCCCTTCACACATTTTGCCTACCTCCTACCCAACTCTCTACCTCTAACAACCACTAATCTGTTCTCTATCTATAAATTTGGGGTTTTGTTTGTTTTATTTTTATTTTGTATGATCTCCACATATAAGTGAGATCACGTGGTATTTTTCTTGTCTGGCTTGAGTTATCTCACCATATGTTCTCAAGGTCCATCCATGTTGTCACAAGTGTTAAGATTTCCTCTTTTTCATAACTGAATAATAATATTCTATTGTATGTACACATATCACATTTTCTTTATCCACTCATCCATTGAGACATCTCAGTTGTTTCCATGTCTTGGTTATTGTAAATAATGCTGCAATGAACATAGAGGTGCCTTTGTCTTTTTGAGTTAGTGTTTTTGTTTCCTTCATATAAATACCCAGAAGTAGAATTGCTGGATCATAGAGTAGTTTTATTTTTGGTTTTTGAGGAACCTATATATTGTTTTCCATAGTGGCTGTACCCATTTGCAATCCCACCAACAGTACACGAGGGTTTCCTTTTCTCTACATCCTTGCCAGAATCTATCATCTCCTGCCTCTTTGATGATACACATTCTGACAGGGATGAGGTAGTATCTCATTGTGGTTTTGAGACGTATTTCCCTAATGATTAGTGATGGTGAGCATCTTTCATGTACCTACTGGCCATCTGTATATCTTCTTTGGACCTTCATTTATTCTTCAGCTACTGCCTATTCCCTGCTTTGTCCCCCTGCTGCCCTGACAGGACAAGCCCGTGCCAACAAGAAACCTCAGCCTTGACCAACCCCCAATGAGCCCTCAGTTTGAGAGAGACAGAGACCCTGAGTCTCTGACTTGTGTCCAGTCTCCTCCCCATTCAGACTGAGAGCATTTCAAGGGCAGATAATTGCCTTGCTTCAGCCTCGTCTTTCCTTCAAATGTTATGCCCCTTCCTGAGCCTTAGTTTCCCCATTAGGTGAATGAATTCGGATCAATCAGTGGCAGGTGACATGGGACCTCTCTCTATGTTTTATTTCCAACCCCTTAAGCACACTCTGCAGTAGGCCTTCTCAGCCCCCTTTGTAAATGGGGAAACTGAGGCTCAGGATGTTGGGAACCTCTCTGAGTCACATGGGGAGGGTGAGGCAGGCTGGGTCGGGGTTCTCCTGACCCCCACAACACAGATAGACAGATTTTGCCTCCTAAAATAATTCTTTTAAATAAATATTCAATTTTGGAATAATCTTAGCTTTTCCGAAAAGTTACAAAGAAGTACAAAGAGCTCCTGTTAGAACCATCATCCAGCTTCCCTCCTGTTAACACCTTATAATCCCACCTGAGATGAACAGGATACATCACTAGGAACCGAACTCCAGAGGTTATTAGAAGTCACCCATTTTCCCAAGAATGTTCTCTTTCTGCTCTTGAATCCAGTCCAGGATTCTACATTGCACTTAGTAAAATAATTGTTTAAAATTTCAAAATAACTAATATTTTCAACACCAAAA
Organism: Macroglossus sobrinus; assembly: GCA_004027375.1. Classification (NCBI taxonomy): domain Eukaryota; kingdom Metazoa; phylum Chordata; class Mammalia; order Chiroptera; family Pteropodidae; genus Macroglossus; species Macroglossus sobrinus. Next base: position 803,986 of record PVKZ01000214.1, read on the forward strand.
TGTAAAACTATATATAAATATGGTCTCATCCTAGGGTGACTGTGGACATCAGGATGATGCTGGCTTCGGTGAGAATAAGAACAGTAACAGCAACGTCTGCAACGACTTAGCATTAATTGAGTACCTATTGTGTGTCAGGCCAGTTCTAATTTTTTTGCATGCCCATTGCATACCCATTTGCATACCCCATAGTTCAGTATTGGATTATTCTCTCTTCACAGGTGAGGAAAACTAAGGCTTGGGGGTGAGAAGCCATAGGCCAAAGTCACATTTCAGGGTACAGTCTTGCTGGGACTTGAACCCAGGATAGGGGAAGAAGAAGGTGATCCTTGAGGCACTAAGAGGACATGCCTTGGCCTGTTCCTGCCATGTCCTCAGGGCCCGGCACACAGTTGGCTCTTAGTAAATTCTGTATACAGTTGGCACTCAGTAAAAGCACTATGGCTAAGTGACCGGTGCCATGCCCCATGTACCCTCGAGTGTGAGACATCAGGCATTTGGCCTCATGTTTGACCTGTTTTTCCCCAGAGTCATGCCTTTGTCCCCTGGAGATAGACGCAGCCCAGGAATTTCAGCTACGGAGGAGGCAGCTTGGGCCAGGGGCCCCAGGAAGTCCCTGGAGCAGCTGGAGCAGCCCCGTGTGTGTCCCTCCTGGTGAGAGCACCCAGAGCCGTAGGAACAGGGGCAGGCATTAGAAATATGGCAGTGGGTATTAGAACTAAGGCAGCAAGTGTTAGAAACAAGATGACAGGTGTTCAAAATAAGGCAGTGGCGAAATTAGTAAAAATTAGTGAAAATTAGTGACAGATGGCCATAAACAAGCTTTGCTTTGTAAAGTGTGGTGAATTCATAAGCTAAAATGAATACATTTATCAGTCTTCCTCTCCTTCCTATTTGTTTGGTTGGTTTTGTTTTTTAAAGCCACACAGAGTTGATGGGTGAAAGTGGCTGTATCATGAAGATATTTTCCCATATAACACAGGAAGCTAGAGCCAGGACAGCTCAGGAGTGGAGATGTGGTGTGGTGGGTGGAGGGGTGGGAGTGGGCAGGGATGGAGTGACTGCCAGCTGGGGCCTCCTCCTGCCCAAAAGTATATCTGCTGGAAAAAAACTCTAAGAGTTGTTTTCAGTTTTTTCTTTCAATTGTGGTAAAAAGCACCCAACATAAAATGCACCATTTTACCCACTTTTAAGTATCCAGTTCCATCGCTTTAGTATATTCATGTTGTGAAACATATCTCTGTTTTCAGATTTGGAAAAGTATTAAGAACCCCTAAAATTTTGTGTTTCGTGGGAGGGAAGGAAATGTCCTGGGTCCCCATCCAAGGTCCACAGAAGGTTATGAAGAGGGGCACCCCCACCCCCTCTAGCATCACCATCTTGCTGTCTCATGACAGAAATCCCCCCACAGCCCGACGTGAGGTTCTCGGTGGAGCCACTTGGCCCAGATGGGAGAAGGCGAGTGACTCTGCATGGGCAGGTAATGGGGCTATCACAGGGCTGTGTGGTGGCCTGGGAATGAGAAGGAGGTGACAACAGGCTGAAGAAGGTGATATGCAAGTGGGAGACAGGAAGAGACAGGATGTGGAGGTGGCAAGGACTAGAAAGACTGTGTGTTTAACTAATGGTAATGGGGAGCCATGGAGAGTGTGTGAACAGAAGAGAGATATGGCTGGAATCAGATATTCACAGGCTCCCTCTGGCTACCATCAGGTAAACAGACTGTAGGGCTCTGGTGGATGTTGGAAAGCCAAGAGGGGTCAATAGTTGGTATGGATGAGATGATTTCTCTGAAGACCCATAAACAACCCATTTGGTACAGTCTAATTAATCCCATTTTATGGAGAAGGAAACTGATGCACAAAAGGAAAATTTCTTACCAGAGCCAGGGGCAAAACCATGTTATTTTACCCACTGGCTTCACCATAACTGACTCAGCCAGGCCATCATAACAAGTCTATAGGGAAGCTCCTTTACTTCCAGGGTTTTCTCTCATTTGAATTCCATAGGGAAAATTTCCAGGCTTGAGGTCAGCGGGTCCAAAGATGGAAACTCCTATTTTCCTAGGGGGTTTTGCCAAATTACCACCTCCAAATAAAACTCAACATGCACAGAATGTGAATGCCAGTTTCCCAGCAATCTTGCCAGCATCTAGGTTTATTATTTTTTTAATTTTTGGTGCATGTTGTTGGCAGTGATATTTGGATGAGTTCGTGTTCATGGACTGTGCCCTGATGTCTACCTATGGGGACAATGAGCATGTTTAGGTCCCCACAAGCCATCTCTTCCCCTCATGACAGCTGCCCCAGATTCAGCTTCCAGAAGGCTGTCAAGGGCCCACATCTGGCGCAGAGGTGACCTACCGCCTCCACCTGCACATGCTGTCCTGCTCGTGTAAGGCCAAGGCCACGAGGACCCTGCGTCTGAGGACAATGCTCATCCTCTCTGGTGCTGCCTATGACCTGGCTGTCGTCTCCTGGAATCGCTTTGGCCCCGGCCCCAACCAGTCGTGGCACATTCCTGCCCATGTGCACACAGGTGCCTCCTCCGGTTGGGGAGGGCCATGGGAGGGCCCCTCAGAGCTGAGTAGAGTGAGGCGGGTGTTTAATTTAGGGGTGTGTCAAAAGTCTGTAATCAAGATACATAATATTATAAAGCAGTATTTAAAAAAAATTCTCACTGGCAAACTGCAGCCCAGGCCAACTGCCTGTTTTGAAAATTAAGTTTTATTAGGACAAGGGCCAGGAAAAGGGTAGGGAGAGTGATGCTGGGTCATGTAAGTACAGAGTTGATTCTATTTTTATTTAAAATCTTGATATTTTGTTCAATATATATGCATAATACATGTAACACATGTATTTAGTATGTAATACATTTGTATATAAAATGAAAAATCAAGATTTATATTTATGTATATATTTATGCATATACAAGTATATATTTTATCGAGGTGAAATTCACATAACAAAATTAACCATTTTAACCTGCGCAGTCCAGTGGCATTTAGCACATTCACAATGTTGTGCAACCACAACCTCTAATTCCAGAACATATCCATCACCCCAAAAAGAAATCCCATCCCCATTGGCAGTCACTCTCAACCTCCCCCACTCTCAGGCCCTGACAACCACTAATCTACTTTTTATTTTCATAGCTTTGCCTCTTCTGGACATATCACATAAACAGAATCACACACTATATGGCTCTTTGTGTCTGGCTTCTCTCACTCAGCATCATGTTTTCGAAGTTCATTCATGTTGTAGTGTGTCAGTGCCTCAGCCCTTTTTTTGACTAATATTCCACTGTGAGGATGAACCACATTTTATTTATCTTGTTTATCCACCAATCAACATTTGGGCTGTTGCTACCTTTTAGTGATTATGAATAGCACTTGTCACATATTTTTTTTGCATTCATTTTAATATTTTTAAAAGATTGTATTAAGACAGTGTTTCTCTTTAAATTTTGTGCCTGAGATGAGCACCTCTGTCATCTCACCTGGTTCTGGCCCTGCTGAGCACCCAACAATCCTGTAAGGGCAGAGCTCTACAATGATGCTCATTTCAGAGCTGAGACAACTGAAGCTCAGACAGGTGAAGCCACATGCCAGGGGAGCACAGCAGCGAGTCCACCAGCCCCTGGTCTGGTTTGGGCCATGGCCTTGATGTGTGACCTTGAACCAGTGCTTCTCTCTCTCTGAGCCTCAGTTTCTGTATCATTGGGGTGATCATGGTCTCAATGCATAGCAAAGTGGTGCCTGTAAAGTGCTTGGCACTGGCTTGGTGCATACAGTCAGTGCTCAATAAATGGTAGATGTCACCAGAACTGGAAGCAGCACCCTGAGGTTGCTGCAGACAACCTTATTCTAGGGAGTGGGAGAGATGTACCCAGGGGACTGAGTGAGTGCGACCTTAGCCTCTGAGTTCTGGTCAGGCCCCACCCACTGATGGGTGAGACAGGTGGGTGTGGCCAAGCATCTGCTGAAGCAGGAGATGCCCATCAAGCTCCTGTGGAAAGTGTGTCAATCTAGAAAGCACTGATGGGGACATCCTGGCAAAGAAGCTGTGGTCAGGCTGGGGGAGGACTCACTCATTCAAACAGCCCCACCCCGGCAGCCGCCAGTATGGGGAGATAGACCTTGCGGGGTGGAGCTGGGTGAGAGGGTAGGGAGGGGATATAGGCGCCTTGTTGGCGTGGTCTGAGGCAGCTGTCCTGATGTTCCTTCCTGTTGCCTTTCAGAACCAGGAGCTCTGAATATCAGTGCTGAGGCCAATGGGATCACTATGCATTGGCCAGCCCAGGCCCCGGGCCTTATGTACTGCATCGAGTGGCAGTTCCACGGCCAGGATGGAAGTCCTGCCACCTGCACCCTGACTGTGCCTGAAGACTGGGACTATCCTGGAACAGGTATCATGATGGTGATTGCCCTCCTTCTGACTCTATGTCCTTCGTTAGAACTCCTGGTCAGCTTAGACCTATAGGGACTGTTCCTGTAAAGTGTCTGAGACCCAGAGGGGTCTTGCCGCTTGCTTGAATCACACAGAGGTGGGAAAAGGTAGAGACTTGGACCCTCCCCACCCCATGCAGGCTAGAGCTTCCTGCTGGAAATCTGGGGTGTCAGGGCTCACCCCTGGGCAGGTAGCACTCAAGTGGGTAATGAGTCTCACATTCCAGGGCGTTTCCTAAACATTTACTCTCTTCAGGAAAGGTGGCAACTAGCAAGATACTGGTGGCAAATTAATGAGCCTCTGGAGGGAAAGGGGAGGTGCCATATGGCCCAGGCAGACTCTCACTACCCCACTTCCTGCCATGGCCCCAGGAAGCCTCAGCCTCAGCCTGTCCCTCAAAGAGCTCCCAGCCTGGAGAGACAGGGCTGGATATAGATACTCCTGTCCAATGGAGTCCCATGGATACAGATATTCCTGTCCCATGGAGTAGGACTGGGTTGGAGAGGGGAGGGGCAGGTTGGGGGGAATAAGGAAGGAATCCTGGAGGAGGGGACTTTGGTGCAGAAGCTTTGAGGCACGGGTAGGAGTACTCTAGGAGCTCCTGGCAGATGTCACAGCCAAAGCAAAGGTATGGAGATGGGAACACAAACTATTTACTGGCCTGATCATTGCTAATCTTCCCAGCAACCCACCACTGGAGCCCAGCGTCTGGGGCAATGGGGCAGAAGGCCTGTTACCTTATCAACATTTTTGCCACTGCACACCCGGAGAAGCCCAACTCATGGTTTAGCGTCCTGTCTACCTATCACTTTGGGGGCAATGGTGAGTGGCTCAAACATTCAAAGTGGTCTCCCTGGAGGACTCAGTAGTGGCCACAGCAATGGAGGTCAGGAGGAGGGAATAAGCATTTAGAGGCACCTAAAGTAGAGTCAGTTCAATCAACTCCTAAGATACCCTGAGAGGCATTGCCCATTATAGATAAGACAATTAAGGTTCAGAGACGGGGAGTGACAGCACCTGAGGTTTGGAGCTATGATTCCGTGGCCAATGTTACATGGACAGTGCTGGGGTAGAAGTGCTCAGCCAGAACTCGGAGTTGACTGTGACAATGGCTCTGGTTGCAGCCTCGGTGGTGGGGAGCCCACAGCACATATCAGTGAAAACGCTTGGCCCAGACTCTGTGTCTGTGGACTGGACGCCGTCCCTGCTGAGCACCTGCCCCGGTGTACTAAAGGAGTATGTCATACGCTGCCGAGATGAAGACAGCAACCAGGTGTCTGGTATGTGGGGCAGGACAAGCCTGGCAAGGGGAGAAAGGGGTTTGGGCTTGAGTTCCATCTTGCTGTGTGACCTTGGGGACCTCAATGCCCCTCTCTGGGTCTGGTTTCTACCACTTGAGCCTAGCCTCCTAGGAGTATAGGGGATCCAGGGAACCATGGCTGCTTCTCCCCTGCAGAGCTGCCTGTGAAGCCCACAGAGACCCAGGTCACCCTTGGTCGTCTGTGGGCTGGCTCAACCTACAGTGTGCAGGTGCGAGCAGACACAGCAACACTGAGGGGCACCTGGAGTCAGCCCCAGCGCTTCTACACAGGTGAGTGGGGACCAGGGTTAGGGTTCAAGTATTTACCCAGCATGCACTGCCCCATTCCACCTGCATCTGCAAGCAGTCCTACCCTCCATACATCGCCCTCAGGAGACAGTCCCAGCCTAATCTGCTCCCACCACCTCCACCAGCATCATACCCTACAGCTTTCCTTCTTGAACTTTCTCTCACACTCCTGTGGCCTTGCTCATGAGGGCCCCTCTGCCTGGAATGTGTGCTCTTCCCATCGACAAACTCATATTCATACTTTAAGACTCAGCACAAAAGCTCCCTCTGGGTGTCCCCCAGCTGTGACTGCCCCTCCTCTATACTGGGCGCTTTGAGAGTGAGTGGGGGTGTCTCTGTCTGGCTCTGCCTCCTCTCTCTGCTGGGGGCTCCTGAGAAGAGGAAGGAGCAGAGAGACTATCGAGTAAATGGATGAATGTATATGAATGAATAAGTGTCTTTCTCATCACAAAGATAAGGAGGTGGGTCTCATGATCTTGGGGTGTGTGGCTTTGAGAGATTTGGAGACTAAATGATCCTTGTTCCTGCCATTGCCTCTGCAGTAAAATCAGGTCCCAAAATAATGTACCAGTGAGTCAGGCTTGGTGTGGGGTGGGCAGCTCTGGATCCAGCATTGCCTGGGTGCCAGGCCTTTATCCCACAGTCACAGGGGTGGGTCCCCTGGTCTCCCATTTCACAGATAAGGAAATCGAGGCACTGTGGGGCCCCCGGTGTGCCAGGATCAAAAGCAAGTTTATGGAGGGCCTGGCACACCCAGCTCCTTGCTCAGCTGGAGGTAGAAGGGATCCCTCCTCTAACCCAAGCTCTCCCACCCCCAAGAAGTCCAGGTTTCCAAGTTGTTCGATTTGTCCATTGTCCTCATATCTCTGGGGAGCTTCCTGAGCATTCTCCTCCTGGGAGTCCTTCTATACCTCAGCCTGAACAGGTAACTGGCACCCTCTCCCCGACGTGACACCCTGACAATAGCGATAGTAACAGTAATAGTAATAATAGTAACTGCTCACACCAATAGGGATTTGTGCCCACTTTACCCATGAGGAAACTGGAGGCCCAGATGGTCAGTGCAGCCAGCAGTGAGGGCAGAGCTGGGATGTGACCCTGGGTCTGTTAGACGCCTATACTCCCCCACCCAATCCAAATCCTCACTCCCTTTGTAACCTAATGAAGGTGAAAAAAGAAGCAGAACAATGAAACAGTAAGAATAGACAGAAACGCTGCTCTGCTGACTGGCTCTCTTCTCCCCTCAGGGTCTTGCGGCATCTGTGCCCGCCCCTGCCCACACCCTGTGCCAGCACCGCTGTTCAGTTCCCCAGCAGCCAGTGGAAGCAGGTAAGGGTTCCTTTTCTAGTTCTAAGTCCTGTTTATTGGGTCTATACTCTGGGCCAGGACTCTGCTGAGTAATGGCCATGTATTAACTTATTTTATTCTACCCCAACCCACTGAGGCAGGGACTCCATTGTCCTATTTTATAGATGGGCAAGGAGAGGCCCAAAGGGGAAGCTTCCAGGGGCCATTTCCTAGCAGCGGAAACAGCACTCAGAGTGGCTTCAACCCAAAGGGAACCTGATGGAAAAAATTCCAGGGTGGTGGGATTCCTGCATAGCTGGATGCAGGAACTAGGGATCCATCTCTCTATGCTACTGTCCTCCCTACAGGCTTCTCTCTCAGGAAGGCTCAGCCTTCCCTCACAGAAGAGAAAGTCCATTTTCCCTATTAACTGGAAGAAAACTACAGGGCTATCACTGATGGTCCCAGCATGGGTCACATACCCACATGCTTATGACAGGAACCAGGGGGCTGGAGTGCTCTGATTAGATGGGTCAAGATCACATGGCTGATCATATTAACTATGAGAAAAGCAGGGGCAATTTTCCAAAAAGAAATTGCGGGGGCGGAAAGTCCTTCCAAATCTTCAAATTGGTCTCAAGATTTTAGAAAATTTAGACAGCAGGGACCTGGTCCTCCCCATCCTTATGTGGATGGGAAATAGCAACCCTCCTACAGCTTTGGCCCCATCCTCCTTCTACAGGCTTGGCGGTGGCCCAGCCCAGCAGACTTTCTGGAGGAGGAGGAGGAGTCCCCAAAACAAGCTCTGGTGGTAACCATGCCCTGGGATGAAGGTGACGGGGCTGACCTGGACATGCCCAGACCTTTTAAGGACAAGATGGAGCTGCCTCAGAGTGCCCCTGAGCCAGCCCTAGACACAGAGCTGCCCTTGGAGGACAAGAGATGGGTGCAAGGATACCCCAAGGCTGGATGTCTGGGACCCAGTGGGCAGGACAGTCTGGAGGGCAGCCCTGCCCAGGTGGCTGGACTGCCCCTGCTCCTGGGAGACCTAATGCAGAGGCCCAGGTCTGGTGGCCCTCAGCATGTGAGCCTGGAGGCCTGAGGGAGAAAAGGGAACGTCCACCTCATATGGACAGGAAGACTGACGATCGCAGTCATGGCATGTTGGGAGCCACACGGGAGAAGCAAAATGGCCACGGCCTGTAAGGTTCCTGCTTCTCTTCCTGGCGCCAAGACAAAGAGCCCGCGTGCGCCAAGATATCTGCACTGCCTACCTCTCTCCTCACCTCCCCCCACTTGAACGCCCCTATCCGATCACGCTACGCTATACCCCCCTTTTTTCCTCAACCAATCCCCCTGCCTATAATTATCTCTCTAACCCCCTCCCTCTCTGTATATATATATACCCATTTTGTAATAAAATTTGGAGGCTTGATCAGAACTTTGTCTTGCCTCCGCTCTTCTTTCGCCCCCATTTTCTTTCAGGTCGGATCCTCCTCGTCCCCCCACGAATAACTAAGTCCTGCGGGTCGGGACAATGGCGGCTGATTACTAAATGCTTATTGCATAGTCAGACTGTCCTGTCCAGACACTCACATGATGTCTGAGGTACATGGCTTTCCTGTTTTACAGATGTGACTACTGAGGTGCAGAGAGGGCGAGTGGCTGACGTGAAGCCACATAGCATAGGCGGGAGTCAAACTCCAGCCAAGTGACCCAGACCCCATTCCCACATCCCAGATTCTGCCACCATTGCCTCTCCCCCCTATTCTGTCCAGCACCTGTTGCGACATGTCCTGTGAGGGGAACCCTAAAAACCACCATGAAACGGAAGCTGCTACACAAGGCTGGGCCTGATATCCATGGGGCAGGGACCGGCACTGTCTTACCTGTTGGTGTGGAATAAACTAGAGGGTGGACCAAAGGAGGCAAAATTGATCCCAGGTTCCTGGGCTAGGTGTCCGATCCCAGCAGCACTGGATGCAGAGTCTGGGTGCTCAGCTCCCCACCACACTTCAGGGTCTCCAGGCTTAAAGGATCTAGGTGAGGAGAAAAGAATAGGGTCTCTAACATTCTGTGAGAGATGACGGCTCCTTCCCTGGCCTGTCTCTTCTCCTGTAAGATAGGAGTGTTGATAATGTTGACCCCTCACAGAGCTGTTAGGTGGTGTAAGCCTTAATAAATGAGCCTTCTCTTGGGTATCTTTCCCCTGGCTGAAGCCTGAATTCCTGCTCAAAATCCCCAAATAGGAACTGAGAATTCATTCATTCATTCATTCATTCATTCATTCATTCCACATGCATTTTTAAATCTCCCCTTCTGGGATCCCCCAAGAGCACCCAGTCTGGGCGAGACACAGCTAGATGATCACTCTGCCAAGTCAGAACTGGGCAGGGAGAGAGACAGCCCCAGGGGGAGTGAGGCTGGGTCTTCCCCGTAAACAGGAGCCTTTGTTGGCTCCCCAGCCCCGCCCCTCTCAGAAGTCGGTTGCCCTCCAACCGGGGCTCAGTCCTCCCTCCTTTTCACACCCATAGTTCAGCAAGCAGTATCCGTGCCTCTCACTCTCATACACACCCTGAATCCACTGCTTTCTGCCCCTTCCCAGCCTGACCGCCCCCATCCTTCAATGAGTTGTCGCGGATTCCCTCTATTGCCACCAGGCGGCAGCAGCGACGCGTGTCTCCCCGGCCCAGACCTTTCCGCCCCCACCTCCCACCGAGTTTGCGAAACAGATTTTTCCGGTTTAAAAACGGGGTGAGGGGGCCAGAGATTACAACTCAGAACCACAGAATTTTATGGCAAAAGGAGTGAGGCCTCTGGATGAGTGAGATCAGGCAGCCGATAAGGCCAGGAGGAGGTCCAGGTGGTCCAGGCCCTGCCCCTTTGGGCGGAGTAGGCAGTTTCCCATCTATGCGGTTAGGTGGGAAACACCGAGGCCTTAGCCTTGGGTCTCCAGCTACACGTTGCTGCTCACTGTTCCTCTCTTGGATTTGCCTCATCCCACCTTTTGCACAAGCCGTGCCCTCAACCAGGCACACTCTCCCTAAAGGTACCCCCTCATTCCAGGGCAGGTGGACAGACAAGAGAGGATGCTGGGTTAGCAGCCTCATGAGAAAGACCAGAGTCACCTCACGCCCCTCAAGTCTAGAACCCTCCATTCTTGCCCCCCACAGTGGAGCCTCCAGAAAGCTAAATGCTCCTATGCCAATGGTCCCAGTCTTGGGCCCACCCAATAGCACAGGACCCAGTTTGGTGGCTCTTGGAGTTGGCTGAAAACTTACATCCAGGCAAAGTCTTCTGGATTCAAGAAGCAGGAGTTAGATGTTTACTGAGCACTGCCTGGAACTCTTGCTGAAGTGAATGGGAAAAGGGACACCCTGCTTTCATGGGAGAAGGCTGAGCCTGTGTTGGAAAGAAGAATGCAAGGAGGACAGCAGTACAGAGATGGATCCTTAGTTTCTGGATCCAGCCATGCCTGAAGTCCACTACCCTGGAGACACTTTAAGTTGAGACACTTTTAGTTCTGTTTCTGCTGCTAGGAAATGACCAATAGATGGTTCCTCTTTGGGCCTCTGCTTGCTTGTATAATATGAAAGAGTTCAAAGCACTTGTTGGTGTCCCTGCCTCAATACATTGGGCAACCCTGCTTAGGAGAGCCCTGGTCTAGTGTTTATTGAGAACTTGCTGTGTACTCATTACTCTGGGCTCCTCTGAGTGTTGATTCCTCAGCTCATCCCAGCAGCTCTAGGAGTCAAGACTGTAGTGGACCTCACTTCACAGTTTCATTCATTCATTGATTTGGGAAGTCAGTGTTAAGCACCTACCGTATATCAAGCAATGTTCTGCACAGATCCCATCATGAAGGCTTCCTAGTTGGGTAGAGAAAGGAGATGCTAATCTAATCATCATACAGAGTTATAATAAACCTTAGGAGAATGACAAGTTAAAGTGTGAAGAATGGGAGAATGGGAAGGCTTCCTGGAAGAGGTGGTACTAGGCCAAGATAGTAAAGAGTCCAGAACAGCAAGAGCAAAAGCCCTGAGGCAGGTGTGCTTGGTAGGAATGGGTGATGGGGAGCTAGAGGTCACAGCCCGTGGGGCTGCAGGCCGATAGGTTTATTATTAGGCTAGGGTGGGAATGTTCTAGAGTAGGAGAATTGAGACCAAATTGTGACTTGTCCAGATTCTTCCTGCTGTGGTTCGTCCTGGAGCAGATGACCCAGCTTTGCTGGCCCTGGTGTTCCACCTGTAAAATGGGTAAAGTGACCTCTTTAGAATGCTTGCACCCTCCTCACCTCCTCTCCTCTATTTCTGTCTTGGGCTGACTCTCCCTTTCACCATGGCTCCCACCGTGAGTCAGGGAGCTTATCTCCATCAGAGAGAAAGGCTGCCTCAGTTCACCTCCTCACATACCTTGCTTCCTCTGTCTCTCTGGGGACTTCGGGGTTGGTCAGAAAGAGGCATAGTCTTTACCTCTGCCCTCAAGCCACGATAGAGCTGGGGTGTCAGGGGCTTCTTGCGATAAGGGAGATGGACTGCAAGAGATGACACAAAATAGCCCTGCACCCCCCAGATGCCAGGAATGCCCTCCCTACATTTGGATGCCTTTGCTCATTCCTCCTGTTTTTTTTTTTTTAAGATATATTTACGTACAATACAAATTACACTTTTAAAGTGAACAGTTCAGTGGCATTTAGCACATTCACAATGTTGTGCAACCATCACCTCTATCTAGTTCCAGAACATTTTTATCACCCCAAAGGAGACCATGTCATCATGAGCAGTCACTCACCATTCCCTTCCCCCAGACCCTGACGACTACCAGTCGGCTTCTTGTCTCTATAGATTTGCCTGTTCTGGTCATCTCATATCTATGAGAACATACACTTTGTGGCCTTTTGTGTCTGTTCTTTTATGACAGAAATGCAGCATGAGTTTTTGAGGTTCATTTACATTGTTATGTGTGTCAGTGCTTCATTCCTTTTTATGGCTTCATAATATTCTACCTTATGGGTGTGTTACTATTTATTTATTCATTCATTGATGGACTTTTGGGTTATTTCCACCTCTTGGCAATTGTAACTAGTGCTGCTATGAACATTGCGTACAAGTTTTGGTGTGAACGTATTTGCATTTCTCTAGGTCTATACCTATGAGTAGAATTGCCAGGTCATCTAATGATTTCATGTTTAACTTATTGAAGAACTGCAGGTTGTTTTCTAAAGTGGCTGCACATTTACATTCCATCAGCAATGTACAAGGGAGTTGCAGTTTTCCCATATCCTCATCATTACCAGTGTTTCCCATATTTTTTTTTTTTGAGTCTAGCCATCCTAGTGGGTGTGAAATGATATCTCACTGTGGTTTGATTTGCATTTCCCTGATGACTAATGACTTTGAGCACCTTTTTGTGCGCACATCAGCCATTTGTATATCCTCTGGAGAAATGTCTATTCAAATCCTTTGCTCATTTTCCATTGGGTTATTTATCTTTTTATTATTGAGTTGTGAGAGTTTTTTCTCTATTCTTATTATTAATCCCTTGTTGGATATATGATTAGCAAATATTTTCTCCCATTCTGTGGGTTGTCTTTTCACTCTCCTGAGAGTCCTTTGTTGATGAAAAGTTATGAATTTGATGGAATCAACTTATGTATTTTCCTCTGGTTGCTTGTGCTTTAGATGTCATAGCTAAGAATTCTCCTTGTCTTAGTAGACACCTGTCCCCATCCTCCCTGTCCTTCTGCCCCTAAGCCCCTCCCTCTGTCCCTCCTCTTGAACCCTCCCCCAGCGGGATTGGGGCAGCACCAAGCAGCCTCCATCAATATTTAATAAGAGCCCATGGAACCTTGGCAGGGACGTGGGAAACTGCGCAGGAGTCATGCACCCCTTGGCGTCAGCCAGCGACACACCTACAGTGGCCACAGGTGGAGGCTGTGCCCAGCCGGACCCAAAATTCCAGGTGGGGAAACCAAGGCATGGGGCAAGGGTTGTGGGGGAACAGGACCTGCCTGCGTCCTGTGTTGGGACAACGGCGGAGGTCGCTGTCCTCACCCTGGCCTGTAGCCGCTCCTGGCTCAGCTCCTGTACTGCCCTGGGCCAATCCTGCTCAGAACCGCCTGCTCTTACACCTGGTTCCTGCTGAAACCAAAACACCCAGGAGGAGGGAAGAAAAACACTCTCAGGGCGGTAGGAGATGGGGGAGGAGCAGGTTTCTCTCTGCAAGTCTTCCTGTGCTTACAGGTTGGGGGTGGGGTGGTCACATAGTCAGTCGACCAACTTCTCGCAGCTTCAGGGTGGGTCCTGCCTCCAGCTAGCTGTGCAGTTTGAGAGCCTTGATTTCCCTGTGGGAGAAATGACGGTATTTAACCCTCCTTGAGGGTTGTGGGGAGGGAGAACAAGGGGGAGGAGTGGGGGATGGAAGGCAGAAAGCCCACCATAGGAAGATGTTAATATTATCCTTGATAATATTAACGCTGTGGTTTGTTAAGGAGGAAAAAGATTCATTCCACTTAGGAGCTCCTCTAGTCCAGCTCACCAGGTGAAGTGGGACTGGCCCTGCACTCCCAGATTTGCTAGGTGGGGGACCTGTCTCCCCTGATTGCCTCTTTTCTCTCTCTTCCTCTCTCTGTCTTTTTGTCTCTATTCTGTCTCCCTGTCTTTCTGTATGTGTCTCTGTCTCATCTCTCCCCGCCGTATTTCTCACCCTTCCTCTCTTTCTCATCCTCCTATCTCTCCTTGTTTCTCTCTATCTCTCTCTCTGTCTCTCTGTTTCTCACTGCCTCTGTCTCTCCTTCAACCCTGCTCCAGATCTTCCAGACTAGTACTGTATCAGCTGGGTCCACCCAGGCCTCCCACAACAAGTCCAGATTCTAATCTGACAATTGCCCTCACTGGGGCCAGCTCCAGGCAGCCTGGGGCCCTCACTTTGCTGCCTGAAAGACCCAATTGCCTAAGATTCCCTTTTTAACCCTGAAAGCCCAGCAGTACACCACCCAATCTTGAGACACAGGATTCCCCTCACCCTGCAGTTTTTAGAGGAGGACACTGAGGCCTATATCATGAAAACCCATCGCTGGTCCCCTGATCCAGCCGCTGCATTCTAGGGCTCTCCGTTTGCTTGCCCTCCGCTGAGCCTGCCCCATGAATAGTCAGCACAGATGGTTCTACAAGGACAGGCTGAGCAGTGACACCCCCACCTCCTGGAGCCAGTTTCCTAGAGGTAAGTGGCCCAAGCTGTGTCCCAGTGGCATTGGTAGCTGTCTGGTGCAAGACTGGAATGAGGACCAAAGGGTGGGGTCCAAGCAGAGACTCTGGGGTCGGAAAGGCTCACATGTCCCCACCCTCCCTACGTCTCATCATGGTGTGTGTGTGGCTGGAGCAGGGAGGGAACTGTAGGGCTTCTCAGGTTGAGGGTCCCTTCATGGGAAAGCTCCCCCACCTCCCAGACTCCTAGAGACCACCAGCTCTGGACCCCCTCTGACTTGACCTTGACTCTACAAAACTATGTTGAGCCCAGACCCTCCCAAACTGGGACGTCACTCTACACAAGGCAGTCCCTGAAGGTGACCGGGAATGAATGAACAAAAGAGAGAACAAATGGGTGACATGCAAGTCTAGAACCACAGAAATGCAAGGCCATAAAAACCAAATCAGAATTCTCAGCAGACCCGGGGACTCCCACTCCAGCCCCTGTCTGAAGCTGGGAACTGAGTGACATATTCCAGGGTGGGCCAGTTTGATGATGTGCATCCCTCCAGGCAACATTTGGTCTCAAGCACTGGGTCGGAGTCTGATCTCAGGGGTTCGAAGCCCACCTCTGCCACTCTTTGACCTGAACAACCGCTTTGCCTCCCTGAGCCTCATTTTCTCCATCTGTAAAACTGATATGGTGCCCGTGTCTCAGGGTTGTTGGGGGAGTACATTTATCTGTGTGAAGCCAGGTCAGGATTGAAATTATAGAGGTAACATCAAAAAGAGACAGAGGATGGTGGTTGTATCAGGAGGAAGACGACCACCACGGTGACTCAGTGATGGCCCAGAGGCTCCCTCCCTAACCGTGGCCACTTGTTCTTTTCAGCCTCTCCCTTACCCAGATCTCCCTGCTCCTAGAGCCTCAATTTCTCCCACCATGAAATGGGACCAAACAGGCATCCATCCCCCGTCCCATCTACCAGTGAAATTGTTCCCAAACCCCTTCTCACCACCTGGTTCAGCCCCATCATCATCCCTGGGACCAGTGCAGACATGGCCTCCCTGATCTCCTGGCTTCTACTCTTGTCTCCCATGGAGGCTGGAGTCCGACTCATCTTTCCTCTCTCCAGAACCCTCTACGGCTCCCACCTTCCTCAGAGTAAAAGCCAAAGTCTTCCCCTTGGCCACAAGGCCCTGTTGGTCTTGCTGCTCTCACTTCCTTCTCCACCTTTGTCAACTCAGACTTCCTAAGCTCCTCCAACAAGTCAGGCATTCTCTTGCCCCAGGGTCTTTGCACAAGCTGCACCTCCACGTGGGACCAGTTTCATCAAGATCAGTGCTCTCGGCAGTGTCAAATCAATGTACTCAAAGTAATCACACTGATAATAAGAGTAATTCACTAGATGCCTCCTGTGCACCAGACCCTGAGCTGTGGGCTGGGGACAAATTGGGGACAACTGAGACATATTCCTGCCATAGTGAGAATCATGGTCTGAGGGCAGGAAAAGAGATGGACAGAATGAATTATGTGGGACACACAGCCAGACGTAGCAGAGAGTCTTTCCGGATTGGGGAGCCTCCTGGAAGAGGTGACATTGGGGCCGAGTCCTTGAAGAAGTGGTGAAAGGAGATGATGTGGGGAGAGCAGCAGGGCTGCATGCCTTGGGAACCACAGGAAGGCCTTGGTTTCCACCTTAAGAGCAATGGGACCCCCTGGAGGATCTCAAGGCGAGTGATGTGTCTCCCAAAGGAAAGAAATGACCCCATGTGGCACTCTAGTGGCTGTGTGTTTCCAACTAGTTCACAGAAGAAAGTGATCCTCAGAGAGGTGAAGTCATTTACCTAACCAGAAGCCTGTGCAACCCTCTCCCCACTCCCAAGTGGCCTAGTTACAGATGGGGAAACAGGCACCACGGTGCTGTCAAACCCCATCTCCTGGGAATGGAGTCAGCCTTCCTCCACCCTGCTTCCCCACTCCCATCCCTCTCCCACGCAGCCTCGCTGGGGGATTTTCTCACAGGGGCAAAATAACACAACTGGTTTCACAAGTGGGTGGCCAAAGACCAAGGCCTGGGTTTCAGTTTGCAAGTAGCATCTGGCTCCAGTCTGCTGCAGCCCAGTAAGGTTTTCTGGGGCCACCACCCAGGGGCTGGTTGTTATCTGTGTTTAAGAGGAACTGGTCAACAGCCTGCTGCCAGGGCAAGGAGGGTGCCCTGGCCCAGGGCCATCGGGATCTGGGGCAGGAAGTACAATGAGAAGTGCACTTGAGCCCTCTCAGCCTTGATCATTCATGTAATGCTTACTTCATGCTTTGCTGAATTAGCACATTTTATTCTCCCAGTGAGCATATATTAAATGCCTATCATATACCTGGCTGTGTACTAGGTATTCCCTCATTTAATCATCCCCACATCCTATAAAGCAATGAGTGAGTTTTCCTCATGCCTCTGTAACAAATGACAGTTACCTGGTACTTAAAACAACAAAAAATTTTTCTCCCTCAGTTCAGGGGACCAGAAGTCTGGAATCAGGTGTGGGAAGAGCTGGATCCTGTGGGAGGCTCTGAGGGAGAGTCTGTCCCAGGCTTCAATCCCAGTTCCTGGGAGCTGCCGGCAACTCCTGGTTTGTGGCTGCATCATTCTGATCTCTGCCTCTGTCTCCAAATAGCCACCTTTTTGTCTCTGTCTTCTTGTTTCTCTCCTATAAGAATACCTGGATTCAGAGTCACCATATTCCAGGATGATTTTGTTTCAAGATCTGTGACTAATTACATCTGCAATGACATTTATGGGCATGTTCTAAGGTTCTGAGTAGACATATCTTTGTGGTGGGGCAAAGGGCACAATTCTCCCAGCAGGTATTATCAGTTCTACTTTACAGGCCAAGAAACAGAGATACAGAAGTCAAGTCACCGATCTGAAGGCCTAGGACTTGGATTTGCTCATGTCAGTGCTCTACCTGTGTGCCAAGTCCTTGCCAAGAGCTGGGGACATAAAAGAGAACAAAAATTGTAGTATCAGGAACGTGGCTTTTGAACCTCAGGTTGCTGGATGCTCCATGGATTAGAATATAATTTTAGGGTCAAGATTATACCCTTGACTGGTCATGGCTGTCGTAGCATCCCCCAAACACATGTCCACCTGGAACTTGTGACTGTGATCTTATTTGGAAAAAGGATCTTTATAGATGTCATTAAGGTAAGGATCTAGAGGTAAGATTATCCTGGATTTAGGGCCCTAAATCCAATGACAAGTGTCGCTAAAATGAGAGAAAGGAAGAGGAGACCTAAGATAAAGGAGGCCAGGTGAAGACAGAAGCAGAGATTGAAGTGAAGCTGCTACAAACCAGAAAATGCTGAGAATTCCTTGGAAGACAGGAGAGAGGCCTGGGACAGACTATCCCTCAGAGCCTCCAGAAGGAGCCGGCCCTGCTCTCACCTTGATTTTGGACTTCTGTCCTCCAGAGCTGTGAGAGAATAAATTTTATTGTTTTGAGCTACCCAGTGTATAGCAGTTTGTTTTGGCAGCCTCAAGACATTCCCACACTTCCTCCCATCTCAGATAACGGTCACCCTGCCCTCCAGTAGGTGCCTCTGGAGGCAATGCCTACACCCAGGCACGCTGGCCAGAAGGAGGGAGGCATGCATTTCTTTGTTGGGGATTTCAAGAGGATGTGGACTATGGACTCTGATGTGCTTAGAAACTCCAGATGCTTTTCTAAAGTATCCGAACCATTCACCCTCCCCCAGCCATGAGTGAGTTTCTTATGAATCTGGGACTTGGAAAACACTAATATTGTTGGATTTTGTAGCTTTTGCCATCAAATGGCATCTGATTGGTGTTTTAATTTGCATCTCCCTTATTTCCAATTGATACTAAACATCTTCTCACCACATGCATTTCCTCCTCCAGGTTCTTCATGCTCTTCATGATGAGTTAGAGTTCTTTATATATGTTCTATATTATTCCTCTGTCAGTGGAGTATATTGCAGATATTTTCTCCTAGTTTGTAACTTGCCTTTTTACTTTCATTAAGGTGCCTTTTGATTAACAAAAAGTCCTACTCTTAATATATGCAAATTGTTGACATTTTTTTTATATAGATGATGCCTGTTGCCTCTTGTTTGGGTTCTTGTTTCCTGATCCCAAGATTGCCTACATTTTCTACCAAAACATTCATGCTTCATTTTATTATATTTTTGCATGTAACTCCTTCACCCACTTGGAGTTGAGTTGTATGTATGATGTGACATAGGATCTAATTTAATTGTTTTCAACATTGATTCATGCTTCCCAGATCCTTTTATGAAATAGTCTCCCATCCCCACTGCTGGGACAGACCCTTTCCATCTCAGAGTAAAATTCCTGACCCACATTGGGTGTCCATAGGCATTTAATTCCAAATCATTGGTTCATATGTCTGTCCTTGTGCCAAAACCCTCTGACTCAATTACAGGCGTTGTAATGGGTCCAAATATCTGGTAGGACAGGTAACACCAACCCTGTTCTGCAGAAGTGTCCTGGCTATTTGCAACCCTCTGCTCTTCTTGGTAAATTTTAGAATCATCTTACCAAGTTCCAGGAGAAAACAACAACAACAACAACAACAACAACAACAACAACAACAACAACAACCCTGTTGTGACTTTGATTGGGACTGTGTTAAAATATCAGATGGGGAGAGACAAGAGTCTTTGAGACTCTACCTCCCTGTCCATGAATATGGTACATCCACCTTCTCCATTGTTTCCTGAGTATCTCTGAATACAGCAGTGCCTGTTTCCTAGAAGGGCTGAGAACACCATCTATCTCATTTCTTCTTTTCCTGATGCAAAGGTGCCTCTATCTGATCTTATGTTTCACCAGGTCATTCTTTTTCCATTGCATTCCTGATTCCACCATGATGTTTTTTTCTGTTTTTCAAAGGGATCTACTCTCACATGGCCAGCATCTTTCCCTGCCTGTTTTGGAATGTGAGTCAAGTTCATTTTAAGCTCCTGGCTTATCTATCTTCCTGTTCCTGCTTCTGATGGAAGCTATGGTTTGGGGATTTTTCCTGGTGAAATTATGAATTTTGATCATTTGGATTTCAGCCCACTTCCTCAAGGACATCACTGATGAAGTCAGTCCCAGTCCCTCAATCCCAGTTGTGAGACCCCAGTTGCTCTAAAACCTTAGGCCACCACTTTTCACTGCCCCTGTCCAAGATTCCCCCATCATCTCCAGGGGAGGCAGCCTCTGGGAGTAGGGAGTCATTCTGTGTATTGCAAATGCTCCTTCCAGAGGTGAGAAGGGACAGTCCCTGCTCCAGTCATTCCAGCCTGGGTGCAGGCAGGTGTGGGGGTGTGCATCGTGTGTCCCCGAAATGGCAGGGGATGCCAAAAGCAAAATTCCCAGACGCCCCCTTGAGGCCACCTGGTGCCTTCTTCTCAGGCCCAGGACATTCTCAGAGTTTTCTTGACATCCCCCACTCTGGGCTGGCCTCCAGGAAGAGCTGAGCTTTCCCTCCATCCTGGATATCAGGGCCTGGGATCAGCCCCAGGAGCCTAGAGGTCATTTTAAAATGCTGGGTGTTGCGGAAAATATCAAAAGGGCCCTGAAGTGGAGAAAACACAGTGACCCGGGGGCTGTCCCCTGATTCACAGGGACCGAGGCAGTGCTGACTCTGTTTTCATGATACCCTTTCCCCTCAACCTTATTAGGTTTCTGCTAATCCCACCTGAGATCAGAGATGCTTTTCACAGGACAAGTTGACTCCAAAACCCAAATTACCCCCTGAAACTCATTGGGAACTAGGGTCCCTTTCATTCCTCAAACCCCCAGCCTTCAGGATCCTTCCCGTGCTTCCCCATCCTCAGGGCCCGACCAGTGTCATGGCCTTGGGGACTGCAGATTGACCACTCTGGGTCTCAGTTTCCCCATCTGTTTGCAGGAGGAGCTCCCACCTGGTTGCGGGCCAGGGAATTGTCCATGAGCCAGATCTGGGGAGTGGGATTAATGGCCCAGGAGCCTATTTCTGGCTCTTCCTGTCTCTGTCTCTCCACTATCTCCCTCTCTCCATATTTCTTTGTCTTTCTCTGCCCATCTTTCTCGCTGTCTCTGTTTCCCTCTGTGTCTGTTTCTCTGTCTCTCCATTGTCTCTCTGTTTCTCTCTTTCTATCTCTGCCTTTCCATGTCTCTCCTAGTCTTTCTGCATCTTCTTCTATCTCCTATTGTCTGTTGTTTATCTAACAGGTAGATTGGGCCCCCTGTCTGACCTCTCCATGACCCTTGCACCTACCACCAGTCCTCTAGTTCAAGTGAGATGAGCCACTGTTGAACCTCCAGTGAATGGCTGATAGGCTGAACTTTCAGATGAGGCCAAAGTTGTGCACACTTAGGCCCACCCCAGGGCTGGCCTTCTTGCCCAACCCCATTCATTTCACCCAACTCCATTCATTTTGCCACCTGGGTGCCACCTTATTGAGTCCCCAAAGCAGCCTCTAGGTCCCCTTGCTAAGCCATGAGTCCAACGTCAGTCACCCTGAGTCCAATGTCGGTGACCAGGGACTCCAGGGTGTCAGGACACTGGCCTAGCTTCCTCACCACCCTGAAGGTTGTCGTAGAATAGAAGGAGCCTCAGAACTAGACCCTGTTGCACTACTGTCTCATTGGGGAAGCCCCAGCCAGCAGAGACTCTCCTGCCCTGAAGTTAACAACGCAAGCATTTGAATAATGATTGACATCAGCATAAAAAAAATAACACAGCTGAGAGACAAAAGATACCAAATCCACCCCAGGATTTACTTATACCAGCCTCATCGCATCTACTGTACCAGCCCAGTAACCTGGTCCTTACTTAGGCCCCACAGTAGGGGGGTTATCACCCCATGTACAGATGGGGAAACTGAGGCAGTATCCGTGTGTACAGCTGGGACAGCTGAAATATCTCCACTTCTAAATTGACTGCTTTTATCTTTTATTTTCTGTGTTTATACATCATTTCATATATAGCATGTTAATATTTACACAATTCAAAATACAGATGTGTTTTCTTTTGAAGTGAAAAAAAGAACCTTCACAAGCAGTCTCGATGTCAGGGTGTAGAGTAAGATACTCTAGAGATAAAGTAAGATCCCATTTCATCTTTCCAGAGCTACAACCAAAAGCATGAGTTTTCAAAACAGAAGATTTTAGTACTTAGATTTTGCTCTTTTGTTGTCTATTGCCCACAGTCTCAAAATAAAATATCCTAGAACTCTTTTTAAGGTGAAGTCTGTCACATACAATAGAGTACAGCTGGATGTGTTTGAACAAGTCCATCTAGTTCTGGAACTATCCACCTGGATATAATGTTCCTATTGTCCAGAAAGTTCTGCTGAGGCCCCTCCTCCACCCCAGGTATACAGTAAGTGATAAACACTGGATCAGCACATTTGGCTTTGCCTACATTTCAGACTCAGTGGGCAGGGAACTGGGGATTCCTCATGCCACACCCCCAGGGGCCTGGGGCAGAGTCTGCCCATGGCCCCTCTGCAGTCAGCCCAAGTCCTATTTTATGGCCAGTGCCACTGTTAGAGACAAACGGATTAGGAGGTTCAGTGGCACCCATTCTGGCCCTGGATACTGGGCATCCATCCTTGCACCTCAAAAGTGAAAGGCGGGCATCGCTATAGATGGAATGTTTGTGTCTCCCACAATTTCATAAATTGAAACCCAGATCTTAATGTGATGGGGCCTTTGGAAGGTGATAAGGTTATGTGGGTGGAGTCTTGTGGTGGGAATAGTGCCTTTATAAGAGGGGCCCCAGAGAGCTCCTTTGCCCCTTTCACTACATGAAGACACAGCAAGAAGATAGCCAGCTGACTGCCACAGCCTTGACCTTTGACTTCTAGCTTCTATGACCATGAGAGATAAATAAATGACTGTTGTTTAAGCTACTCGGCCTTTGGTATTTTTATCATAGCAGCCCAAACTGACTAAGACTTGCTGCATCTTAGGGTAACCACGAATCCGCAGCCAGCAGTTTTATCCCCCAGGCCCCAGTTTCCCTGTATGTAAAATGTGGATACTTACGTAACCAGCCTGTGGGACTTTTAAATGAGATCTCTCATCAAAGCTCAGCTGGGCATTCATAGGCATTAGCGAGTATGATTATGTAATTGCTGTCATGGCCATCACAGCCTAGGTTCTTGGTCCTGACAGTTCCCAGCTAGGCATTTCTAAGGTCTATTCTCTGCCTCCTGACCCCACTCAGCAGCATGCAGCCACATTCTCTGCCTTCTGCTCCTTGTCCCCTGAGGTGGCCATAGCAACCTGGGCACCAGGCACCAGGCAGGCAAGTGGCACAGAATATTCCAAGGCAGAGTTGGTGCCAGGCACTGTTCATCTCACCCCTGCCTGGGTGCAGGGTGTGCCAGGGCTTCTGTACTTTCTCTTATGGGCCATTGAGGATGCCTGACTTGCCAGGAGACCCTGAAACTTAGTCTAGTCGACTATCTGCTGGAGTCTGCAAATTATCAGAGGGAGCTGGAGGTGGTTCAAAGACAGCGCCTCCCACCCCTCAACCTTTATACATGCTGTGCCTTCTGCCTGGCACTCACTGTCTCCTCTTTGTATCAACAAATCTCCTCCAGGTCTGTCATGTATTACCTCCTCCAGGAAGCCTTCCTGGACCTTATGCATGGGTCTTAGCATTGGGTACCTCCCTTTGGCAGGTCTTATTCAAGTTTTAATTTTGCATGTATGGTGATGACTGGATTAACATCTATCTCCCTTTATATGCAGCTGTGGGCAGGCAAGGGTAGGTGCAGTAAGTATTCAATAAAGAGTGGTGGAATCAATCACTAAATTCATTAAATCCCATCTTTCATTCATTCAACAACTCTTTACTGAGTCGTGTAGGGCACCAGACTGGTTTCTGGGTGCTGAGGATATGCTGTGATTGAAGAAACCTGGTGCCCAGCCCTCCTAGGGGACCCCTGTGGTCTAAAGTCTCTTGCTGATGTTCTAGTGAAGTTCTTGAATAATGGTGTCATTCTTGTCATACCAGCAGTTACTGCTCCCCAGAGACAGATGATGTACTTATGAGCCAATCATCAGATCTTACTTAGGCCCAGTTTTTCCATCCTGGGAAATACAAGGACAGTGACCTTCAGGGCTATAAGGAATCAAGTACTTTCTCTGTGCCTGGCCTGGGCTCAGAATTAGCAAACAAACATCTAGGCCCCCAAATAACTTAGAATTTCACATAAATGACTATTACATTTTTTTAGTATAAATATATCCCAAATGTTGCAGGAGATATACTAAAACAATTTTTTTTGTTATTGTTCATCTGAAACTCAAAGTTAACTGGGTATCCTGTATTTTGTCTGGCAACCCTGATTTGTCATCATGCCCATTT
The DNA here is from genome assembly GCA_004027375.1 of Macroglossus sobrinus. NCBI lineage: Eukaryota > Metazoa > Chordata > Mammalia > Chiroptera > Pteropodidae > Macroglossus > Macroglossus sobrinus. The sequence goes on from PVKZ01000214.1 coordinate 827,907, forward strand.
TACAGATAAGGAAGTGGAGGCCCAGAGAGGTTAAGCAATATACTCCAGGTGGCACAGCCAGGAATGAGCAGAGGGAGGATCGAAGCCAGACCATGGGATCCAATCCCTTTAGCCCTCAATCTCTGCCTCTAAAAAGCTCAAGACTGAGTATGGGGGTCCTAAGTGAGTAAAAGCCTCACCTTGCCTGGGACAGGAGCCCTTCCTCATTCTCACTCTAGAAGCTGGAGATTGCTGCAAGGGAGGCATCCTGGGACCAGGCCCTCTTGGAACACTTGCAGTGGAGCCTGTCCCACTGTCTATCTGGACTCTGGCACCAGAAAGCATGGCTTCTGGTCCCCTGTAAATAACCGGTCTCATGTCACTGTAAACAGCTGATGTCTAGAGTTGTTGTTACAGTGCCCAAGTCTCAGTGTGACTGCCCTGTGACTCGATACCCTGCCACTGGCCCCTGTCATTTGATACTTGGTAAACAGCATTCGGAGAATAGGCAGCAGCACCCCATTTTGTCAGTGCTGTGCGGGGCCAGGGACTGGTCTGACTTCAACCCCAGTCCTGACGGTTGTCAGTAGTCAGCAGCTTTCTTTGTTCTGATACTTTGTAAACATTGAGTCAAAATACCTGTTACTTATTGATGGTCCCTGTTAGTTATCAACCTGCCCTAATATTTCTCAGCTGGCAACCTGAAAGATCTCTAAACAGCTTTCAGATTCTTCCTAACAATGAATCCTGATACTTTGTTACCTCATGCAGGGTCTGGCCAACTACAGATCTGCTCAGGAACTAGAAATAGCTGTCACACTCTTAAGTGACTAAAAACAGACCAAAAGAAGAATATTTTGTGATACATTAAAACTATGTAAAATTCACATTTCTGCATCCACAAATAAAGTTTTATGGGGCTCTAGCCATGGCTGCTCGCTTGTGTATTATCTATGGCCACTTTCAGGCAAGTAGCATTGAATAGTTACAATCAGAGACTATGCCCTGCAAAGCCTCAAATATTAATTAACTGGCCATTTATAGAAAAAAAATGTTGATTATTGCTCTGAACTCTCGGGCAGTCCCTGTCTCCAATGCTGCGCTTAGTATCTTGTTAGTGGTCAATGTTTCATGGTGTTCGTATACTGTGCAAACAGTGAGTCCCTTTACTTTGTAAGAGTCACATTCAGCCAGATGTGCTGACATGCTCGGTGCAGTGAATATTTGGTCTCTGACAGCAGTTAATGTGTCCTGAGACTGTGTCAACAGTCACTACTGGGAAACCAACCAAGACGAGATGCAAAGGGTGACTGAGAATGAGGCAAAGCACCAGGAATTCTGAGCTGAAGAGCTGGACTTTCTCCTGAAGGTGACGGAGAGCTATGGCTAGAGTGGGAGCAGAACCTGGACACAGAGACAGAACCTGTCATGACCTTGGACTTCCCATCCATGTTGTAGACTGAGGTGGCTAGAATTATGGATCTTTCTAGGCCTGGAGTCTGAAAGGAAAAGGTGTTTCAGCCCATGATGGGAGGGTTTTGTTGGGGAGTCCAGGGCACAACTAAGCAGGGCCTTCTGTTACCACACCACCACCCTGAACACCAAGCAGGCTCTGGGGGAGGGAGGCAGCAAGGATCTGGGGCCAGAGGTGATACCAGGACACTTTCCCTCTGGCTGGGGTGGGGGAGGGGGACACAGTCTGGGATTCTGCAATCTTGTTTGTTATGGTGTACTTACTCATTGCACACTGACTGTGTGCTGTGGCCCTGCCTTCTCAGAGCTCCCATTACAGAGGGAGGCAGAAGATGGCTGTGAACCACTGATATGTCCTAATTATGAATTCTAAAAGCACAAGAGGAGGGCAGCTTTGGTCAGGGAGAATGAGGGGCTTCTGAAGAGGGGACATTTGAACTTAAACCTGTAGGAGGAGAAGATGGAGGTCTTGTGTAGAGTGAGGGAAGGGAAATCAGGGCAGAAGAAACAGCATGTGCAAAGGCCCGGAGGCAGTACAGAACCTGTTATGATGGAGGCTATGAGGGCCAGGCCACATGGGACCTCATGGGCTTTGAGGAAGGTGTGTGAGAAATGAGATTTTGGCCTTGTTTCACAGCCCCACGGCTGCCCTGGACCGGGGAACTGAGACTCCAGCAAGAAACTCCTGCTGTATCACTTGGATTTTAGAATGTCTCTGGTTCATTTCACAGGTGAATCAGCCTGGCGTGCAGCCGATGTGAGCTCAGGCCAGAGGGGCCATAGAGAAGTTTCCAGAACACATAGGCTTCTGGGTTGAGTGAAATGTCTTGCCTGCCCTTCTAAACCATGAGCTCAGCAGATCCTGAGGGTGATACGCCAGCAGGAGGCACCTGGCAGAGAGATTGGGCCTGGCAGAGGCACCTGGGCTGGCTCCAGTATGGCAGTACGTGAGAAACATGGTCTCGTGTTTCTTCTGGCCAAGTGTTGCTGGGCTCCTGAGATGTCTCAGCCCTGGCAGCCAGACACAGATGCCCTCAGCCCATGGGGTCAGGACTAGGTCAGAGAAAAGGGATATAGGAGGTGGGGTTTTAAAGGATGAGTAGAAGTTTGCCAATAAGAGAAAGGCATCCTAGGAACATGAAATACTAGAGGCCATGGTTTGGCCCCATCTGGCTCCTGTGGCTGAGTGACCCCAGACTGTCCCTGACCCTTAAGTGTTTCTCCCACTTGATGGGCCAGCCCAGGTAAAAATCCATGCTTTTCCACTTTCTGGATGATTTTGGGCCAGTGAGGCCATACCAAAATTGGTCTGTTTACCAAAGAATAAACTGAGGCTTATAGAGGGATGCCACACATCTTAGAGTGCAGAGGGAAGTGTTGAAAGCTGAGGTCTGTGGTCAGGACTTGGGGCAGAGTAGGGAGCAGTTGACAAGTGGGAGGAGATGGTGACTCTCCCAAGGCTATTATTCTGAGGCCTGAGAGATGGAGAGTAGGGGAGGGAAGAGCAGCCTGACCAGGGGGCATAACAGGTGTAAAGGCACTGAGGCAGGAATCTATTTGGCAGCCTCGAGGGACAGCAAGGGAGCAGGTGGGGTGCAGGCTAATAAGCAACAGGAAGATGAAAAGAAAGGAGGAAGGGTGGTCACAGGGGCCATGCAGGGCTTAGGGATCAAGAGGAGCCACGGTGTGCTTGAAGCAAGGAAGAGATCAAATCTAGAGTAACCACTAGCAGCTGAATCAGGGAAGATCTAGAGATTCAGAAGCCTGGAGACAGCCCAGCAGCACACATCAGCCCATGTTAGCAAGGACCTGCAAGAGTCAGCTCAAGTCACTACCCACCGCCAGCAGACACTCACGCCAACATAAAACCCAGACTTGCCACCAATGTACTGACAAGTGCATGTCTGCTTCCCGCATTGATTGAGATATGTAAACCCACATGTGAGTACACCTCTAGGCAGCTCCACTGACAAGAGTGATACACAAATGCACATGTGCACACTGGTGACCCCACCTCTTTCCAGGCTGCCTGCAAACACACTCCTACCAGCAAGTCACATCATGAGGCTCAGGAAGCGCTGCTGGGGGCTCCCTCGAGAGCTGGCTTCCTGTTTTCAAAGAGGCTGGAAAGTGCTGACAGAATGTTCTGGACAGGCCTGCCCCTCCCTGCCACTGTCTCAGCACCCCCATCCAGCCTCGCAGACTCTGTATCCTAGTACTGATCCTGTCCTACAGTGAGGACAGGTTTCAGGTGAGGAAACTGAGGCTCTAAGAGGTGCTGCCACTAGCCCAGGGTCACAAAGGAAAGAAGAGGTGGTGCTCAGAGTCCAGACTCCAAGCTCTAACCTGCCTTCCTCTGGAGCACTGTGTCTGTTGTCAGGGGTTCACAATGGGGAATCGTCCCTCCTGCCTGGACTGTGGCTCCCAGGCTACAGAGGCCACCCCCACAAAGCCCTAAGCTCTCCTGCCTCATGATTGTAACCTCCCCTAATTCATCTTTCCCCCTCCCATCCCACCCATCGTGCCCAAAAGAAGGGCTACCAACGTCACCAACATTAATCACAAACATTAATGGAACGTCCGCTGCCAACAAAACAGACCTGGTCCCACTCACAGTGGTGGGGAGAGCACCCAGCCTAGGAGCAAATAAACAAACAAGGCTGTAGCTGCCTCCCCTGTGCTCCAGCCCCAAAGAGCCACTGGGAAAGCTGAGAACATGTCTGGCTTTCTCTTGCCTGCTGTGGTTACACGCTAATCCCTCTGCATGGAATGCCTTTCCCAAACTCCTTGATGAACTCCTCTTCATCCATCAAAGCCCCAATTCCAATGTCCTCTCGTCCTGGAAGCTGTCCTAGGACCCTCAAGTCCCCATCCTTCCCTCTGGCTCCACCCTGACTCCACAGGCTGGGGATGTCTGTGGACTCCATCACAATGTCCTTGGGATTCTGTTCTGCTGTTCTTGTCATGATGGCAAGATGGTCCCTATCATCATCTCCAGGGAACCCCCAGACTCCCAGGATGATTGGCCCACCCACAGTCACATGCCTATCCCCAAACCAATTCCTGTGTCTGTGGTGACAAAAGGCTCTAATTAGCCAAATTTGGTCACATGTTCACATCTGGAGCCTGGAAGTGAACCTGACTCTTTATACCCACCCAAAGCAGCCAGGAAGAGCAGGTGCCCCAAGATTCTTTTACTGAGGACTTGGGGAGCCCTGCCTACCTGACTTGGGGGGCCTTGGGTAAGTCACCTATTCTCTGTGCCTCATTTTTTCTACCTGTGAATGGGGCTCAGCAGGGCTGAGGTGTTGGAGCACAAAGGTGCCCTACCCCGTCCCAACCTGCTAAGGTAGGGAGGAGTATGGAAGGGAGGCCTGTTTATGCCACAGCTCCTGTCCTTCATTGTCGTTCTCTGTGAATCCCCTAGATAGCCACCCAGCCCCAGCATGGCAGGCACTGATGGCAGCCTGCTTAGTCATCACTTCCTCCTGGGCCCCTTGTCCAGCTGATGCTTTCAGGGGACTTTCCTAGCCTTCCCTAAACATCAAAAACAAGGTGGGGAACAACTCTCAGACAGGGGAAGTGAGGGCAGAGGTGTATTTGAACAAGTCTGTGCACAACCTGCTATGGGTTCAAACCCATGTCCTGCTCCCATTTGGAACGTGGCGACCATAATTGCTTCCCACTCTGCACATGAACACCCAGTAAGCCCTCAACCAGGGCTGTGGGTGCCTGGTGCTGGGGTGAGTGTGGTCATTACTGGAATACCTATTCAGACAGTTGTTGGCATGTTGGATCCCCATGTGCCTGAGTTCACTGGCCCGTTTCTGTTTCTCTGTATGTATGTGTGCATGTGTGTGTTTCTGCATGTGTGTGTGTATGCATCAGGGCAGCCTTGCTTGTGGAGCCCTGTGGGCCTAGGAGATACAGAGACCCAGCCTCTTGCTGGAAAAGGTGCATCTGGTAGAAGGAACTCCCTGAGCAAAGGCAGGAGGACTGGGAGATTGTCCATACACAGAACAGCAGGGGGTGGCACAGGGTCAGGCAGACTGAGGGCATGGGGAGCTTTGTGAATGAATGAGCCTGGGCAACTCGTGCATAGCTTAACTTCGGGAGGAAATTATGTCAATTCTGAACTATTTACTGAGCACTTACTGTGTGTGCCCAGAGTTGGGGACACAGTGGGGCTTTGAGGTAACAGATATTACATTAACAAACAAGTAAATATATAATTCTGGGGAGGGGAAAAGGTCAGGAAGCAAAATGCATCAGGCAAGGGCACAGACCGAGGGGATGCTCTGGTCTGGAAATGGAGAGGGCATCCTGAGGAAGTAATGTGTGATCTGAGGGAACATCCTGAACAGATCTGGGGAGAGGGCGCGCCAGGTGAAAGGTACAGCAGGTGCAAAGGCCCTGAGGTGGGGATGAACTGACAGAGGCACCACATTCAGGAAGATCTAAGCCCAGAGCAGATAGGGGAGGTATCAGGGGGCAGCACTAGTGGGGAGCAGGGCCATCAGGACGAGCTGTCCTGTAACTGGAGCCCAGCAGGAATGCGTCCTCCCTCCCATCCACCCCCAGCACACCCTGCTCAGGACAGAATGTGCCGGAAAGAGAGGCTGGTGGCAGCTTGTGCCTGGTGGCTGGAGCGGGGCGGCCAGCCGGAGGATTCCTGAACAGCAGCCCAGCTGGGCCCCCTGCCAGTGAGAGTGGAAAACAAGCGCAGGCGCCCTGCCTGCCTTTCACCCATTGCCCTGAGCCTGGCCTGGCCAGGATAAGAAGCAGAGACAGCAAAAGGATCACAGACAGAGAGACGGTGACCGAGAGAGATGGTTTGCAAGAGACAAGAGGCAGAGAAATCAGGAGTGAGAGAAATTGAGACAGCAGTGAGAGATAGAGACAGACCTGGCATTTGACTCTGAACTGGTGCCAGGTCCACATCAGAGTAGGGAAAGAGTCCCCTCTAGTCAATCAGTCAGTCAGCAACCCCCCTTCACGCCTGCTATGTTCTGGGGCCAGGGACGCAACCCTAACTCAGCCCCATCCTCAAAGGCTCAGACTAACAAGTGAATATCTAAATAGGAATTTCAAAGAGTAATGAGGGCTTCCAAGACAATAGGACAGGGGGAATGGGAGCGGGATTGATAGGGGTGGCAACTTCAGCCAGGAGATTTGGGTGTTCCTGAAAAAATGAGGCTAGGAGTAAAAAGGAGCCAGCCATAGGGAAAAAAGCCTGCAGCAGAGAGAACCACATGTGCTAAGGCCCTGTGGTGGGAACCAGCTTGGGGTGTTTGAGTAGCAGCCAGGGATGGAGAGGGAGCCAGAAGGAGAGGTGGGTGGGAAGTCTTAGGAGCCTGGGGAGGGATGGGTTTTTATTTTAGAAGAATATTTGGCCTCTTTCTGCTATGCCCTACAGGCCCCTCCCTGTGTTCGGGGACTGCCTGAGCCAGCTCCATCCTGGTTATCATATCTGAACCAGATTTGCCTCCTTTAGGGATCGGGTTCCCCATACTTGCAGACACAGGAGTCCTGGGAACATGCATGGCTCGTCCTCCTAAGCCCATCGACAACCTTTTGTTGAACTGTACCCATATCTGCTGTTGCAATCAACATCTTGGAGTCATCTCAGTTTGGGAACATGAACCTGGAAACTGGGATCTTGGGCATTGCACACCGTGGGCAATGGGGAACTCACCCCCTCCTAAAGTCAATTTGGGGTCTGGGTGACTATGCTGTGGAAAAATCTCCCCTCCTCCTGGCCCCAGTGACATCCAAGTCTGGTGTGCTCTGAGCTGGATGCCAGGTCAGCTGCCCAGAGCAGATGCTGCTGGACAGGGATCACTGGGTGGACCTCAAGACCAGGAGCAGCTGGAAATCAAGGTCCAAACTCAGACCAGGGAAGGGGGTGATGGAGACTATGAAGTGAAGGTGTCGTAGAGTCTCAGTTGGGGAAACTAAGGGTCAAAGCAAGTGCCCTGTCCATGGTCATGCAGAGAGCAAAGGCTCAACCCAGATTCCCCAGTGTTCAACACCCAGGTGCCCCAGTCCTCATCCGTGCCCCTAAGCCCCACCAATGGCCATCCTGGGCTGCGGGTTAATCTTCCCCATCCTGGGCTGGCTGGTGGGCACAGCCTGAGCATTCAGACCAGGGTTCTTATTAGGTCCTGCCTCCAAGGGGCTGAGCCTGAGTCTGGGGCTAAGCCTGAACTATGGTGTTGTGGGAGCATCAGTGGGGTGTCACATGGTCTGTGGGGGTGTGGTCTCTAGAGTGTCTCCGGGCACTTTTGAGTGGCAGCTCCATCAGTCCTTACTGTGGGACCCTGGGTGAGTTACCTCACTCTGTTGAACTCACTTTCCCCACCTGCAATTCCAGAATGGCGACCTTCTGCCACTCAGGCTGTCTTAATGCCCAGTGTGTGTTCAAACAAATTCTGTACACGCAGGTCCACAGTAGCCCTTGTCACAATTGCCAAAACGTGGAAAGGACTCAAATGTCCATCAGCTGATGACTGGATAAACAAAATGCAGTCCTTTCACACAGTGGAATATTATACAGTCATAAAAATGAATGGAGCAGTGACACATGCCACAACATAGATGAACCATGGAGACATGCTGAGTGAAAGAAGCCTGACCACAGTATGTGATTCCATTTATACAAAATGTCCAGAACAGGCAAATCCATAGAGACAAAAAGCAGATTAGTGGTTGCCAGGGGCTGGGGATGGGGAGTGACTGCTAATGGGGATAGGGTCATGGACATGTTCTGGAATTAGAGGTGATTGTTGTACAATATTGTGAATGTGCTAAACACTATGGAATTGTCTACTTTAAAATGGTAAATGTTATGGTACATGTATTGTACCCCAATAAAAAAAAGCCCAGACTCAGGCAGTACCCTCATGTACCCCAAACCCCCTACACAGCCAAGCCCCATCTTCTGCTGAGGACAGAGGAAACCTCTGTCTATCCTTTATCATTCACATTGCCAGCCATGTAACTGCACCCAGGGGAGAGGTGTGGGGCGTGGGGTTTGGCTCCAACCTGAGCTCAGCTTCCTTTTGTGTCTCCAAGCCTCAGTTTCCCTTCCTGTACAATGGGCCCTTTACCCCTCGTTATCTTGGAATTCAATCCAAGATCCTGACCTCGGATGGCAGTCAAGGACACCCCAGCTTCCTCAGCAGCTGGAAGAAGATAAACCAATTAAGCCCAGTCTCTTTCTCCATACTTTTATTTTTTTAAAAATAATTATACAAAAGAGAACAATTTAAGGCTTATCAAAAATGCTGAGTCCCAGGCTGAGACTCTGCAACTGGGAGCTTGTCCAGCTGTCCTTTCCCACTTTATCCCTCCAGGACACAGGGGTCTCTAGAAACACAGTGGCCCTACTGTGTCACCACAGGATGACCTCTGTCCCCAAGGCCTGGTTGAATACTCTGCAGTCACTATCTTAAAATTCTTAATAATTCTTAAAAACGGATTTCATTTGCAAGTTACATAACTGGCTTTGTCTGTTCCCCTCTGAACCTAGGCCATATAGCACCCAGGCAGCTCTGTGTCTGGAGTACCCGGAGGAGCCCCTAGGAACTTCTAGCCTGGGCAAGGAAACTCAGGCTTTCGAAGGCTTCAAAGACTAGAGCCACTGCCCCTGCAGCCCACAGGCCCCACATGGCTCCCATGACCTTTCCCAAATGCCCCATTCCTGGGTTCTCTCATCTGTTAGATCTTGCAGTATTACTTTGATTGAGGCATTTGCTCTCTGAGCCCCATTTCTAAGATGAATGGGGCAGTCTCCAACCATCACTCAGCTCTGACATTCTCTGACTTCTCTTCCCTCTTTCCTGCCTGCCTGCTGAGCTCCGATTCATACACCAAAGCCTTAGCTAAAATGCCCTTTCCTCTAGGAAGCCTTCTCTGCTTCCTCTCTGGATTCTCTCAGCCTTGAGTCCCTTCCTCTGGTCCCATAAAACTAGAAGTATTTATGTCTGCCTGTGTCTCTTTAGACTGAAAGCCTCTGGCGCACCCAGCCCTGCCCACAGGCCAACACAGACAGTTTAAACAGTCTCTCAGATCCTGCACCAGACATCTGATGCCTTATGAGGCCCCATCCAGATAAGTCAGATCCTAGACTGATTCTTCTTCTGTCCTGTGTGATGTCAGAACAGCCCTGCCCTGTTCCAAGACTTGGTTTCCCCAACTTCAGTGCAGTCGGGCTGGTCTGCTCTTGATCTAGCCACTCCCCACGTCCACAGTGGCTGGAAGAATATGAGCAATCTTGTCCCTCAAGTTATCCATTTCCACTCAGCAGGTCATGCAGCGTGGCCTCATGGTCTCTGAGGAGGGGTTTGGATCCTCCTGAGGGGAAAAAAACCATCAAAACTCAGGGGGCACCAGAGGCTCTGCAAGTTTCCACCCTGCTAGTCTCCAGTGCAGTCAGCCAAGGGGAACCCCTAGAGCAGACTTGGAATCAAGGCTGGTTCGGGCCCCGGATGTATGCATGGAAGTTTCATGATTTAAAATTCCTGTGTCTTCCACCCTTATTTTGGTTCCCAGGGCCTGGAGAGACATAGGAGCTTCTTGGACTTCCGAACTCACCTCAGAGTACAAGGGTGGTGGGCGGTAGCGGAACTCCTGGATATAGGAAAAGAAGGGGCCTTCGAGGCTCATGTCGGAATCCTGAGGTGGTGGGAAGGGGCTCTGTCCCACTGCTGTGATATCATCTACTACCTCTGAGTACTCAGGAGGGGCTGGAAGTGAAAGCCAAGGGGGTGAGGCTGATGAAGAGGGAGCCTCAGAACAGAGAACAATGGCTAGGAGCCTGTTTGTGCCAGTTCTGGGCTGCCAGGCTGTGTGCTCTCAGCCTGGGATTCTGGAGGAACCCGTGGTCACCAACTATTTACTATTACAGATGGGAGTGTTGAGGCTGGGGAGGTGGAGTCAGCCTGGCACCGCTTCTGCCCAGCACCCCTCCCACCCCCAGGATAGCAGGACAGAGTGCTCACCCTCTGGCCGCTCTGGCAGGGCCCCCAGCCCCCAGTCCAGCAGAAAGCTGGCATGGCTGCCCACACTGGATGAGCGGCTGCCGAAAGGGTGTAGGGGAACAGTGCCGATGACCAGCGGCAGCTCCAAGAGCAGCTTGGATGTGCCCGGGATGTCCACGAAGACCTGGAGGAAGAAGCCACAATGGAGGATGCCCAGGCAGCCTCACCACACCTGCCTTCTAAAGAAGGAGGCCCTTCCTGTGCTGGCAGGCCCCAGCTGCAGCCTAGAGAGGACTCTGTCTGGGAACAGAGCAGATGCAGCCCCCCACAATCTCCTATAATACTCCACCTTGAGGGCATAGTCCACATGCAGCACACGACAGTGCAAGATGGAAGGGCCCACAGGGGGGATTCGAAGTGCCCGGCCCTGCCACAGTGCATGCCGCCTGGGGCCTACAGGCTCCCCAGAGAGACTGGCCACCACTTCTCGCTTCTGCTTGCGGGCACCTCGTGCCATGAAGGTCTGTGTCTGGACTACGGCCGCCCGCGGCAGTACCGGGCGCGTGGATCCGTTGTCGATCTCAGCGAAGACAGGAATTATCTCACCTGTGACAGGAAGTGGCAGGGCTTCAATTTCCCCACCTGTGTTCCTGTCACTGGCCCTCTTCCCAATCAGGCCATTCTCGCCTGCTACCTGGTGTATACCCCTTGCGGTCGATCTTGGCTGAGAGGGAGATGAGGCCATGGTTACTGTACCAGGATCGGGCGACTTTCTCTCGAGCTCCTGCTTGAGGGGCCTGACAGGAAAGGGACATAAACGGGTCACTTTGTGCAAACCACAGACCCTGTGGAGCTTGAGCTTCCAAACCACCCCCAGCTGAGGAGGACTTGGGCAGGGCCTAGTTTCCTGGTTTCTTTTTCACAATCTCAGAACTATCAATAAAATAGATCCAGGAATATGAAATGAAAATAAAAATGAAATGAACAAGCCAAGCGCTTAGTATGTAATCAGTTCTCAATAGGCCATTATTGCAAGCCTGATTCTGCCCTATTACAGATAAGCCATCTAAGGCTCAGAGAAAATGAGACACTTTCCCCAAGCCACAGAGCAAATTGGTGCAGCTAGGATTTGCACTGTCTCCACTGAACTTTACAGACATTCCCATGCCTCTCCCTGCCAGGGTCCAGCAGTAACCCCCACTTTGTGAAGGGATTGAGGGGCCAGTCGGGGTCACTCAGGAGCCAGCCAGGCCTCATCCCACCTCCCAGGGCAGCCAGTCACTCACCAGCAGGGCAGGGGTGTTGATATCCACAGGCTCAATAACGGTAAACAACTTCCTTGCCCGGCGGGCAGGGACCCAGGGCCGGTGCAGGGTGGCCTTGATGCAGTATCGGACACTGCCGTGTTTACCTTCAAATGAGGTCACCAGGGTTCTGGGGATGGAAGGAAGGGGCTTTAGGGACTGAGATACAGAGACTCACAGGTTGGGGATTCCCAAAGACTTAGAGGGTTAGAGAGACACAGAGACACTCCTGAGGGCTTCCCAGGGGACAGTCTAGGGGATCAGAGGTTCCCAGATACCAAGCAGTGAAGCTTCAAACCTGAAACGGACTCCCCACAATCCAGTATCCCAGATGACTCACGGAGGTAGCTGGAAGCTGAATGGGAACTCATGGCGCCCAGGAGGCAGCGTGGTTGTCTCTCCAGTGTCTGCAGGTAGGAGCAAAAAGGGGCGGTTCAGTGGCAGCTCGAGGTTCCCGGGGTGCGCAGCACGTGGGCTGCGCAGGGGTAACCGTCCGTACCTGGTGCGAGAAACGTGGCACTGTGGCTCAGGACCTCCACGCGCTCGCTGTAGCTCTGCGTGTACGCGGTGCTGGAGCCGGTGCTGCGCGACTCAGTCCAGTGCACGTGGGCGCGGCCCCGCGCGCGCAGCCTCAGGGCGCCTACGCGAGCCAAGCCCGCCAGCTCCAGCAGCACCCGGCCTGCCACGACCTGGCCACCACTAAACACCGGATCGGCTCCCGCGCTCGCGCCGTCCAGCTGTACCACGAACGCCTTAACCTTGTCGAACAACATCGTGCCGGGAATGCGAACAAGCCACGAGCGGACCCTGGCCTCGAACCCCCAACACAGCAGTGAGAAGTGCCGACGCAGCTGCTTCAACGCACGCACTAGGCGCGCGCAGGTACGCTCGCCAACGGAGCCAGAAACTCCGTGGCCTGCGCCGGCGCCGCCTTTATATGGCAGGGCGAGGTGGGGCAAGACTCAGACTCCGCCTCCAAAAGAGAATAAACCAATGGTGTGGAGAGAGGTGTGGCTCCACCCAGGCGTGGCTCCGCCCAGATGTGGAGCATGATAACCAACTCCCAGATTCCAGGCCCCCTGTCCTCCACCCTTGTAAACTCTGGAATGAAACTGGGACCCAGAGCTGGTCTCTCGCGTATCCGGGGGATAAAGAGGAGAAACTGAGGCCCGGAGGCAGGGCCTAACCCTGAGGTCACCCATGAAAGATCATTCCGTCCCTGGGTTTAATCATCAACAGGCCACCACTTGCAGACGTGACTCAGGGCATGTCCAGACTGAGCTGGAGGGGTGTGGAACCGCCTGGCTCAATTGGGTTGCTCAGAGCCTAGGTCGCCCTGGCCTCAGTTTACCCTTTGTGCAATAGGAGAGGGAGGAAGATATAGGTGAGGTCTCCCTCCCTTTGGGCACCTGCTGATCCCCTCCCCTGCTCTGCTGGATAACCCCCGACTAGTGACAACATCTTGAGCCTGAGTTTCCACGTGTAGAGCCGGAAGAAAAACCCATCTCAGAGGGTTGTGCATGAATCACAGTGTCGCCCCTACTTGATTCCTCCTAGAGCTCATTCTCGGATCACCAGTCTGCTCCCGATGTGCCACTCTGTTGTGCCTAAGCGCTTTAGCCCAAACTTTTCCTACTACCTGTCAGGCCCTGACAAACTCCTACCTGACGCCTAGGTCTAGCCCTTGTGCCTGCTCCACACACGTCCAGCCCCGGTCTTTTCACAAAGCAGAGCGCTGGGGAAGCTCCAAGCACTCCCAGGTCCAGGGCTGAGGTTTGCCCTCTGGGCAGGATGACCCCTCTCTGGGCTTCAATTTCTCCAAAGAACCGTAGGTGGCGTTTCTAAGGCGGGAGTTGTCTTCTCGCGATCTGCAGGAGCCTTTGCCCTCTGGTGGCAGAGAGATGCACTGCTACTTGAACCCATCCCTTCCCTTGGCCATCCCTCTGAGTCTATCTCAGGCCACTCTGGGTCCCTTTTAGGCCTAGGCACCCCAAGTGGGAGACAGCCATAACTGGACACTGCCAGCCCATGACAGGGGGCACAGCAAGCTCAAAAGGAAGGACAGAGGCTGTCAACTCAGTGATCAGAACCTGGAGGGCTGCCTGAAGGATGGGGCTCCGGACCTGATATAAGGGGTTGAGACCTTCTTTCCAAGCCAAGTGGAGCCTAGAGAGAGGACAGAAGGCCATAAGCCAGGAGGAGGTGGGGGTTGAAGTGACCCTGGGGGGGGAAGAGGAGCTCCTAATGAACAGTGCATTTTATAGATGTTTCCCCAGAGGTCCAGAGATGGGCAGAGTCATATAGCAGCTTAGAAAGTTTCACCCTTTTAAGTGTCTTAAGGAAGCCAGTGTCTTAAGGGAAATGTAGGGTGAGAGCAGCTCAAATTTCCCTTGAGCCTCAGGGGTTAGGGAAGTGCCTCTGGGGCCCCTTCCTGCCACACCCCATGCCTGCTATGCCTCAGTTTCCACAGTTGTTCGTTCAGGAAAGAGTCTCCCACACTTGGCGGTTGTTGGGATAAGGCTGCAAGGTCAGGTCTGAGCTGCCTCCTGCTGCACATTTTGTAGATGGGTATAAGGGAGGAGGGGGCCAGGGCTGCCCAAAGAGGCCCACACCTTCTGCAGTTCTTTCTGTGGCCCCTGTTTTGTTCCTGAGGGTGGGGAACTGAGGATCCCAGCAGTTAAGACTCTTAGTCTAATCTGACCCCACCCCAGGTCTTCTCCTCCTCACCTACAAATGCCATTAGAACCCCTAACACAGGAAAGCACTCACCCCTGCAAACACTGTGAGGTAAACTGAGGGAGGGGGCACCGGCAGAGCAAGACAGGGGGCCTTCTTTGGGAATCAGGGACCCCAGGCCTGAAGCTCAAGGAGTGTATCCTGGGGTCCAGAGATCTCCTGGCTCTACCCAGGGATTCCCCCAGACGGGGTCTCCACCACACAGACTAAATCAAGAGCATCCAGACTTCGTCACAGGGGATGGGGGTGGGGAAGGTTCCCAGACCCTGGGAGGGGTTCCTGGGAGAGTTTTTTTTGTTTTTTGTTTTTGTTTTTTTGGCGGGGTGGGAGTAGGTAGGTGGATATCCCGTTGAGAGGGCCCAGACCCTGGGGAGGAGGTCCCCATTTTTTGAGAAGGATCACCAGATCGCATAGCCCATAAGTTGAAAGGCTCCCCGGTCTTGAGGGGTGCGCAGACTTGAGGAGAGGGACACACAGACCTGGGGAGAGAGCGCGGGAGGATCCTGGCTATAGGGTGGAGAGTGAGCTGCTCACCTCGAAGCAGCAGCTGCTGTCGCCGCAGGTACGTCTCGGTGGCTGTGAAATCGCTGGACACAGCATTGACACCCACGCTTCGGCGCTCTAGCCAGTGCGTGGCCGCCTCGCCATGCGCCGCCACCTTGAGCGCTCGTACCCGAAGCGGCGCCGCCGCCTCAAGCAGCACCCAGCCACACAATCGCTCCCCGCCGCGGTACGCTCCGCCAGGGCCCCGGGCCAGCTCCAGCGCGAAGGTGTGCACGCCTCCCGGGCGCATGGCGCGGGCCTGGGTGCACCGCGGGGACAGCGCGGCCCGGACGCTCGGCCACCACGCTCACCGCGGGCCTCCCGTGTCTCAGCGCTCGTCCTCGCCGTCGCGGGCACTCCCGCTCTTTCTCCCTTGTCTGAGAACTTGTGCAGGCGTCGCGGGCCTCGGCATACTTCCTGGTCCTCGGCGTCCGCCCCTGTGACGCGCCTGGGCCTCGGAGGACGGGCTGCCCTCTTGCCCGAGCTATTGACTTTGCCACCCCCCCTAGCGCGGGGCGGGCCCTGTTTTTGTAGGGTCGGTGTTGATGAGTCACAGGCGGGCGGGGGCGGATGTGGCTGGCGCAAAGCGGAGGCAGCCACTGGGCTGCGCCTTGTGGTCTCATGTGTCCCCCAACCGGCACCTTTGGCCCCAGGCGCTGTCCCAGCGTCCCATCTCCTCCTGTCCCCGCCACTTCCTGGTTGTTTCCCAAACACTCCAAGCTCAGCTCTTGCCTCTTGGCCATTCCACTGGTTGTTCTGTAGCAAGGAATGCCCTTGCCCAGATCCACTCTCCAACCCATGCCCAAATGTCACTTCCTGAGTCCACTAGTCAAACTCTGGCTTTGTTTCTTTACAGCTCTGCTCGCTGTTTGTTTACTGTGGCTCCTCCATAAGACTAGGTGCACCCAAGGGTGAGTCCTATGCCGGAGTCTCATCACTAGATCTTCTAGCTAAGGAAACAGATGCCTCCCTGCCAGAGGCAACCAGATTTCAAACCTAGGTATGATCACAGCCCACCTGTACCTCCCCACACCCTTCTCTCTCTTGCACTCAACCTATCTCCAGGAGCCAGGTGGCCAGTGGCCTTATTAGAGGCTACCAGGGCCTGAATTCTCCACTGGGGCCAGATTAGTCTCCTCTGGGGCCAGGCCTTCCTCCCTACCCTGCTCAGGGCCGAGGATCTGCCAAGTGCCTGCCATCCCTACCCAACCCTAGCACCCCAAGCCAAAGGACTGGAGGGACCTGTGTGATTCTACTTGTGTCCAGAACCTTCCTCTCCAGCCCACCCCAGAGGGGCCACTTTGACCCCAGGATCGCACCGCACCCTTCCCAACTCATACCAGCTTCCCCCGCCCATGGAGTGCCCTCTACCTACTCCAGGTTCTTCACTGTGGCCTATGGGCTCCCGAGTTTGAGTACTGGCTCACCCCTCCTCATCCTATAGCCCCCAGGCAGGTGGCTTCACATCTCTGATCCTCAATTTCCCCATCTTACCCTGGTCAGGTTCTGGTGACAAATGTAATAATTTACATTATATTCCCTGTATACAGTAGGTGCTTAATACATGTCCAATGAACACGGAATGGCCCTCCTTACCCATGGCATCTTCTCCATTGGACCATGCCCCACTGGCAACTGGCCTACAGTGGGCGTGCCAGCAAAGTCAGCTGGTCAAAGGGAAGGATGTCTGATTATCAACTGCTTCCTGGGCTGGAGTTGGGCCATACCCAGCAGACTACCAAGCTAGGAAAGTGATGGAGACAGACTCACCTTGACCCCCACATTCATTCTGAGACCCTGGGCTGGGTGTCCACCTCCCAGGTTGTAATTATGAGTGTCCCCCTTCCATGTACAATACGCAGCAACTGGGTGGGTCCTGCTTTATTCAGAACTGGCAAGGACCCCTCTCCCTGTTGTTCCGAGCCCACCAGGGGCCTGGGGAGAGTCAGGGGACCAAGGGACCAGAGGAAGCTCCAGGCTCCTCCAGCTTCAACGAGGGAGGCAGTGGGCAGCAGTTGTCCCTGCCCTTGTCTGCAGTCCAGCTCTGCCCTCTACCCAGATAGTCTGAGTGGGGCCGGTCCCCGGCCACTCTGCCAACTCAGCTCTGGCTCCTTGAACTCCAAGAGGTGCCATTGGACAGGGTTTCCTAGATGGCATGTTGGTGCTAGCCACACTATGGCCAAGACTGTGGGGTCCAGTAGTGTGTAGGGCCATCACCCACAATCTGAAGGGGTCACGGGCGGCCACTGGCATGGGGGGTTCCAGGTTGCCCAGTCCGGGGGGCCAGGCCATGGAGGCAGGGGTTGGGGGGGCAGTGGGTGTATGGCTTGGGCAATGAGGCCAGGCAAGGTCTGCACGGAGGTCCCCAGTGAATCCAGGCGGCTTTCGAGAGCAGCCAGGCGGGCCTCAAGGTCCTCGTGCTGGGCGTGCAACTCCGACATGAGGTCATACATGGCATTCTGTGTCTGCTCAAGACAAAGAGGTGGGAGAGAGAAGAGGCCAAGTTAGACAGGGAGGGACAGACGCACAGAGAGATGGCAGTGACTATGAGGACACCCCCTGCTGTGCAAGTTCTCCTGTTGGACCCCAGGGAATGGTGAGAGAATAGGTGAGGGAATAGACAGGTCTTGAATGCCAGGCTTGGGCCAGCAGACCTGAGAAAGGCCGAGGGAGGTCCTGGGGCCAGATGGCTGTGGTCAGAGCTGCCCTAAGGTTTTTAACGGGCCATGTAGCACATTAGACTGGGGATGGTACAAGGGGTCTGGAGAGACAGGTTACTACCCAAGGATATGACCCAGTCACAGGCCAGGAATGCGATAGTCATAACAATTACTGTTATGGTAGACGAGGGGGCGTCCCCACCACCTCGCTGCTCCCCACAGCGCAGCCAACAGGGGCTGGTTCTAACTAATGGGACCCGGAGCTGGAGGGGGAGGCCAGCCATGTGGAAATAGCTGTCGGTGCAGACGCTACTCTTGCCACCAGGTGGCGCTAGAACATCGTACCCAGTCTAACCACAGGTCTGCGGGACCAGACTCTCAGGCGGACCGCAGCCTACTACCCACTCCCAGGCTCTCGAGAGTTGGACTGAAGGGACAGTGCAGCTGAGGTGGTAAAATACCCCTGACCCCTTGCTCCGTGGGAGAGAGGCAGGATGAGGCGCCTATTTCAGTACCCGTAGTTCCTCCTTTCCAGCTTCCACGCCTCTCCTCTGCTGTGCCCCACTTTCCTTCTGTTACTGGTAGGCTGACTCCGCTGAAGGGGAGAGGCATACAAGCACCTTGAGACACCGCCTAGGGCCACTGACCTTCACCCTGGCCTGCCTCACAGAACCACAGTCCCCAGGGCAAAAGCATAACATCTGGAGGCATTCGGCCCTGGGATGGTTCATTTTGGCCCTGAGTTTAAAAAAAAATTTTTTTTAAACGTAGGATATACATTTTATTTTTGTCAGAGAGATACAAATTAAATCAGCAACCTTGGAAAGGAAAGCATGAAAATTTAAGATTGGAAAACATTTTAACCTCATTTAATTAAAAAAATTGAAAACCCATACAATTCCATCTAAAAGATTTTCAAAACTTTTGTGAAATGTATTTTGAGAGTATACCACCATGATTACAAGATTTAAATAACTTAAAAATTCAAATTTCAATCATTTATGTTAACAAAGTGTGATATGGATAATTCAAATTATAATTCCTAGTAGCTGAGTTTTTCCAAGGTATTTTATATTTTTAGCCATAATCTCATATAGCATCAAATTAGTTGACCTATGATTTCTATAAGCTCTTAGGATTAAGTTCTTTCAACTACCATTTGAATTATTTCTTTTTTCTCTGTACTGTTTCCTTCCAAATTAAATAGGTTAACATTAAATTATTTTGCAATCTCTTGATAATGAGGAAGAGAGTGAATCCAAAATGAGCTGGGTATAAGAAGTAAAATAGGGTAAGACTTAACATCTTCTAAAGATAATATTAAATTAGCTTCAGACTAATTAATTGATTAGGAGGTGAGGACAATAAACAAAACTCACACTTGACCTATTTATGAAATGCACATCATTGGTCAGGAGCAAATTCAGAATAGTGTGAAAATATTCTAAGAGCTCACCTAACTAAAATTGGGTCAGTTGCCACATCTTTTAATGCAGGGGTCCCCAACCCCTGGGCTGTGGACGAGTACTGGTCTGTGGCCTGTTAAGAACCAGGCCATAGAGCAAGAGGTGAGTGCCTGGCGAGGGAGCAAGTGAAGCTTCATCTGTATTTGCAGCCGCTCCCCAGAGCTAGTAGCATCGCTGCCTCATTCCCACCTCAGATTATCAGGCATTAGATTTGCATAGGAGCATTAGTCCCTGGGGCCAAAAATGTTGAGGACCACTGTTTCAATCGATGAACAAAAAACAGGAAAGAGTATGACTTGATATTAGAACCAACAAATAGATCCATTTATAGCACAAACTGATCTTACAGAGCTCTTGCAATCAAGAGCTTTAATTTCCTGAAAGGTGTTTAATTGCAACACTAATTAGCTTTCTGCTGATGTTATAATTTGAATTTATATCCATACCAAAATTACTACATCACTAATTTTGCCCACTAATTATATATTTTTATTAAAGCTATTTTCTTAGATACTGATTTTTTACAAATAAAATCTCTGCCAATATTAAAAGTAGCGTTTCTACGCAGATATAGATTCCCAGAGTTCCTCTCACAATTAGAGCCTCTGGTCACAGTGGACCCTTGCAGACAGGGCTGGTATTCCCTGGTGGTTTGTCCTGCCTACCCCGCATCCTTTGCTTATGTCACCTGCCTGCCCTGTAGGTGCCAGTGCTGTCCCTCCCTCAGCAGGAGCTGGGCCCTGTCTTTTACTGAATGTCCCCCCTTTCTCCCCTGGGTACCCAACCAATCCCTGTTGGCCTGAGGAGCCTCCCCACCTGGACTCTCCCTGCTCACCTTGGCCAGGTCAGCAAGTGTGTTGGCCTGATCATTCAGCTTCCCCTGCTCAATCTTCACACTCCGGAGCCTAGAGACAGGTGCGTAGGTGGGTTGGGTGATAGCTGCATTGGGGAGTGGGGATCCTTCATGCACCTGCCCCACTCAGGGTTACCATGTGAGACATGCAAGGAGAGTATGAGACAGAAGTTGAAGTCAGGCCCCCTGTAGTCCATTCCCTCCCTGCATGCAGGAAATAGCAGGGCCTGGGGGCTGGCTCAGCCACACAGCTGAACACAGAATGTCTCAGAAGCTTGAATTTCCAGGCCCAGGTGAAGCCTGCAGTGGCCTGCAGAATGAACACAAGCCCTGTCCACCTCCACGAGCTGCTCCAGGTGTGTGCCCTGTCCCATGACCACCATGCACCCCTGACCCCCAGGAAGAGACTTACTTCTGAGCTCTAGCAGGACCCAGCGGAGCAGAGAGAAATCACATAGTAATTATAATCTCAGTGCTGCTGAGCAGCTCGTGCCCAGCCCTACCCTTCTCCTGCGTGCATGACCCCAGGGCTTAGCTGTGGGCCTTGGACAGCTAAGGGGCTGCTGCCCATGCTCTAGGGAGGGGCCTGGCCTCTGCGAGGGCAGTGCCAGCCTCTCAGGGATGCGTCTGTCCTCTTCCCGCTCCCTCCACCAGTGTCTACCATCCAACTCAACCCAAGACAAATACAACTGCCCTCACCCTGCAGGCCCACTGTCTGCCAACCTGTACTGGACACTTGGCCCCAGAGGTGACATTTAGTCTAGAAAACTATGCCCATGATGTTTCCTGAGTGGGAAAATGAGGCTCAGAAGGGCAAAGCCATTGCCTACCAGCACCCTGGAAGGATTTGGACTGTGTCTGCTACTCAGCCTCATGTCCTTCGCCTCCAGATAGCTGACCAAGAGGGTGGGGAATTGGCCAGTATGTGTCCTTACCCTTCCTCTTCATGCCTTCTATAGCTAAACTGGTCCATGGAAATGGTTCCCAGTAGGACTGTCTCTCACTGGTCCAAACTAAACCTGTGTGTGTCCACATGTGATAGATGCTCGGGGAGGCCTCTTGGGGCCCATAATGCTGGGTATTGCCAGGGTCCCCAAGAAGACCCAGTCCCCAGCCAGCCCCAGTCCCAAGGGCCTGCTGAAGGGCTCTGACATACCTTTCCTGGGGAAGTCATTCTTGGCTTCTCAGGAACCTTCCTGTTATATGGGTTGAACTGTGTCTCCCACAAAAGATATATTGAACCTAACCCCCAGGACTTCAGAATGTGACCTTATTTAGAAATAGGGTCTTTGCAGATTTAACCAGGCTAAGATGAGCCATTGGTAGAGAGTAGGGGGTGGGGGGAGGGGGAGGTAGACAGAGTAAAGGGGGTCAAATATGTGGTGACAGAAAGAAATCTAATTATGTGAGGTGAACACACAGTGTAAACATATATATACCTTACTGTTAACGTGTACAGCTGAAATATTGAATTTCATTAATCGAAGTCACCATAAAAAAATAATTAATTAATTAATTAAAATGATGAGTCATTGTAATGGACCCTAATCCAATATGACTAGTGTCCTTATAAAAAGGGTAAAATTTGGACACAGACATGCACAGAGGGAGGACACAGGGAGAATGCCATATGAAAATGGAAAATTACAATGATTCATCTAGAAGCCAAGGAACCTCTGAAGCTGCCAGAAGCTAGAAGAGAGGCCTGGAGCAGACCCTCTCCTAGCACCTTCAGAAAGAACATGGCCCTGCCAACACCTTGATTTTGGTGATCTAGCCCCCAAAACAGGGATCATAAATTCTGTTGTTTTAAACCACCCACTTTGTGGTACTTTGTTACAGCAGTCCTAGGAAATGCATACACTCACCAAACCCAGGCTGTTCTCCCCAGTCCATCTTCCCTAAGGCAATTCCTTCCTTTCTCCTGGCTGCACATACAGTGCTCCCACAGTAGGGCCTTTCCAGCTCAAGGACATGCCATGGCTACCTCATGCCTACAGAGCATACTCATTCCTACCTCCCTGCCTTTGCCCCAGCTGTAAACACTCTTTGGTATGCCTACCCACTTCTCAGTTTCCTACACAAATCCCATCCACCCTCAGGCCCTAGTTCAAACTTGCTTAATTTCATCACCTGTTCTAACAAGGCCACTATTTTTCTTTGGGGGTGTGCAGGGAGATCTAAGGGTGAGTGAGACAGTCCTACCACAGAACAAATGGACACAGATAACTCACAGAGAGGTGCCTTTTCCCCTGCTTCTTCTCAATTCCCACACTCTTACTCTCCCCAAAGAACCTTCTGGAACATGCCATGGGGCAAGGTCCAGGGCAGGGCCATGTCTGTGTCCCCCATGCCTGGCACACCGCTGGTGCAGGAAATGCTTGTGAAATTACAAAATGACCATATCGAGGGTGACAATAACAATGCCAATCCCCAAATTTAGAAATACCGTGTGGCACTCAGGTGCAAGTGAGTTATCTGGTCATCCCAAATGTGTTCGATTTCCACCCCATTCCCAGGGAAGAGGTACATTGCCATCATCTCCACTTTACAGATAATAAAATGAAACTTGGAGTAGCATAGTCACTTGCCCAGGCCCCACAGTTAGGTGGCAGAGACCAAACTGGGACCCAGTGGTAAGTCAACAACTGTGGAAGGGTTAACAAGGAGAGTTCCCTGTCCTCAAGAGTCTCAAGGTATAGTGAGGAGGTAGGGCTAACGCCTGGGCACAGTGAAGTTGAGTAAGTGGGCTACCAGCTCATCAACCTGCTTTTTAGGTGATGGTGAAAGCAGAGGCAGAGAACAAGGAAGGTGGGGAGTGCTATGTGTTACCAAGCATTTGTTATGTGCCAGGGACTGTGCCAGGCATTTCTGCACATCATCCCATTTAGACCTCCCTGCAGTTGTAGGAAGTAGGGACTGTTATCAGAAATCACCCAGTTATAACAGCAAACACAATAAATGTAAATGGATTAAACTCCAGCTAAAAGACAAGGATGATAAGTAAGCAGAACAAGGAAAAGTTTTGGGGTGATGAATTTGTTCATAATCTTCACTGTGATGATAATTTCATGTGTGTGTATTTAACACTGATAAAACTGTACAATTTTAATAGGTGTAGTTGACTATATATTGATAATACCTTAATAAAGCTGCTTTATAAAAAGAGGCAAAAATAATTAAACAATTATGAAATTAAATTCCAGCTGGCTGAGCTTCTTCTCCCATGGCCTGGTCTTTCCCTGGTAAATGGTCACATTCTACCTTTTGGCACTCCAGCCATACCCTGGGCTCTCCATTCACTCACCCTCCCTACCCCACTGCTCACACTGGTGTTCTTTGTGCTGCCTCTCGGCTCTCTGCTCCATGGCTGACTCAGTTACCTTCCCACTGTATGAGTTCAGACCCTAACACTGTTCATTTCACTCTGACCCATCAGCCCGAGTCTGGCCTAGGGAGCCATAGTGAATGGGGTTTCCCACAATGTGAGAGATGGGAACTCATGGCTCATACTAAAAAGTGCCTAAAAACATGTTTTTACTATTTTAAATCAGGTACCATGTGACTCAATTGTAATTTATATTTGAATGCCTCATTCCCATAGGATTTGGAGTTGTTTAAATTCTAGATAGGGTGCTGTCTCATACGTCCTAGATGTGACCACTGAGCACTTGAAATGTGGCTGGTCTGAATAAAAATGAGCTGTAAGTGTAACATACATGATGGACTTCAAAGATTTAGTACAAAACACCTCATTAATTGCTTTTATGTTAATCAAGTTACAATGATAATATTTTGTGTCTACTAAATGAGCATATTACATTTGACTTGCTTCCTTTTGCTTTGTAAAAAAATGTGGCTACTAGAACATTTAAAATTATGTATGTGGCTCACGTGATATTTCTAGTGGATGGTAATTGGCATATCATGGCCTGTGGGCCAGATATGGCCTGATGCCTGTTTTAGAAAATAAAACAGGACCACAGACCCGTTCATCTTCACTGCCTTCCTGCTGAGATGGCAGAATAGAGTAGTTGCGACAGAGACCATCTAGTTCACAAAGCCTGAAATACTTACTGTTTGTTCCTTTACAAAAAAAGTTTGCCACCTCTGGGTGCACATTGGACTCACCTGAAGAACTTAAGTTTAAGCCCAGGCTGCATCCCAGACTGTACTGTAATTGGTGTTGGGTGCTACCTGTGGGATTTTTTAAAGCTCCTCAGGTGACTCCAGTGAGCAGCCAAGGATAAGAACTATTTGATTAAATAATCCTCAGGACAAAAAGACAACAGAGGAAATTAAGTAAGTTCTAATTATCCCACATGAGCTTATGCAACAGGCCACAAATTTAATTCTGACCTTCCTGGAAGCCAAAGCAAAAGAGGAAATTGCTTCAATGTCTAAGGGGTAAAATCATTTTGGCTATTCCAGAGAATAGAATATGCTCCCTGCCATTATGTTGGGTGGGTTGCATGACTTATCAAAGGAGATTTCCTTGGACAAGTGTGTTCATTGTGTGTGCCCCTCTGACCATCCCACCATCCCGCCCAACAGAAGCTTCTGACCACCTGGCATGGGAGGGGCCATGACAAGGCCATGCTGCGCTGTGTGGCCTGGCCCAAGGCCTCCTCCCAAGGGGTCACGGCTGCCTCCGCACCAGGCGGATACAGAAACGTGAGTGGGAAAGGTGCTGGACTTACTGATGGATGGCTTGGAGGAACTTACGCTGGTGTTTCCGAACCCGGGCGTGGTCTGGCTTCTTCACCAGCCTGGTGTGTTTGTAGATAAGCCACGTCTCCCTGAGAACGTTAGCAGCGGCATTTTTTACCTGGGGCCAGAGAAAAAACAGTTCTCCATTTTATATATAGGGAAACTGAGGCTCAGAGAATTTGATCTGCCAAAGTCAGACAGCTTATAAGTTGCATCTGGCTGCTTGGCCCCAGAATCCCTGCCTCTCACTGTGCAACCCACAGCTAGGCTGTAACTGTGCACACAGGTATCCATCTGTGGCCACTGCCCCATCGCTGTGCACAGCTCATGGTTGTTCCCGTAAGTGGCTGAGCCCAGTTCAGTTTTGGCACAAACATGGGTGTGCCCAGTGTGTGCAGAAATAAAGTGGGGAGGGTCTGCCCTTGAAAACTGGGAGTGATGGGGGCTGTGATGGGGGCTGGCGTCCTTACCCGCTTGGTGAGCTGAGTGTCCATCATGAAGTTGTGTACATGCTTTTCTGCTTTGGTGAGCTCCAGTTTCCGGGCTACTACGGCCACCACGAGTGCAGTGCAGCCAGCCCCCTGCATGGGGGGAGGGGAAGGGCACATCAGTTTCCCACTTCATATGGGTCCCAGGCCACAAGCAGGACATCCTCCCTCCTCCATGAAGCCTTGGTTCCATCCTGGCCTTTACCCTCCAAGCCCACAGTGTTGGCACAGAATTAGTTTACTGACTTATGACCTCACTTGCTTTATATGTCAAATGTCTGGGGAGTGTGTCCCACAGATTAACTCATCAGATTCCAACAACTCGGAGAAGTAGGACTACTCTTATCTCCATTGGGCAGAGGGAGAAACTGAGGCTCAGAGATTAAAAAAAAAAGGGACAAGAAACAGCAGGATCTGCAGGCACATTCAGAGCCAATGACCACAGAGGTGGGAGGATTTAGAAGCATCTCTGTCATGGCTTCAGGGTCTATGTGTTGGGGACAGAGACCAGGCTGATAGGTAGTTGAGCGGTAACAAGAGTCAGCTGGCGGGTGATAAGGACAATATGAGAGAAGAGACAGCAGGTTACCCACAGTGGGGCATTTGCAGAGAGGAAGAGGCAAAGTGCAGGTTTCAGGAGGCAAGGAAGTTGGGGGAGGAGTGCCTCCCCATGTGGGCTCCCTGCTGGGTACGACCACCCTCCCCAGGACACCCTAAATGGCAGCCAGACCCTCGCTAGGGAAGGAGGTCAGAGAGGACTCACTTGCCTTCTTGGGGGCCACCAGGGAAGAGGGCAGGAGTGAGGCCCCAAGGGGTAACGAAGGGCAGACAGGTATAGGTGGGGGCAGCAAAAAGCGACTCAGGAATGGGAAAGGGGGAGGTTTCATCAGGGAGTCTAGGATACTCAGAATGTGTTATCAGCCTCAGGAGTGGCCAGGAGGCAGGTGGCAGGGACAAGTGATAGGGCCAAAAGGTTGTCTCCCCAAGTGTGTTGTAGGCTGTCCCTGGTGGCTCACCTGCCTGCTGCTTCCTCCTATGGCTGCTGAGTACAGGATGGAAAGAGACAGAGGTCAGGCCCTGGGGTCAGTGGGAAGGAGGAACAGTTCAGTTTTTCTTAGGGATAGAAAGAAACATTTATGGGGAGGGATAGGAAAGAACCAGAGACACTGTCAGACTGTCCTGGTTGGGTCTGGAAGCCAACATGCCCAGCCTGGCAGGGTGGGCATAAAGTTGAGGGTTCCTGGCCAGAATGAAGATCTTGAGAGCACCCAGGAGTCCCTTCTTAGAAAAAGCCCTGGCAATTGGGGGCAAATCAACATGCTGGAAACCTGCCTGTGGAATACTATGCAGCAGAGAAA
This sequence comes from Macroglossus sobrinus, assembly GCA_004027375.1. NCBI lineage: Eukaryota > Metazoa > Chordata > Mammalia > Chiroptera > Pteropodidae > Macroglossus > Macroglossus sobrinus. The sequence goes on from PVKZ01000214.1 coordinate 854,458, forward strand.
AAGAATGACAGCTCTGTACAACAGCATGGATGCTGTGTTGAGAGAAAAATGCTAAGCGAAAAATGCCGAGCTCAGAGGAGGCCATGCTGAGATGCCTTGAAGTTCAAAAATGGAGAAACACGTGGTTGGTCTAACAGTGGAAGGGGGTGAGTCCATGGGGCAGTGACCAAGAGAGGACACACTTGGGCACAGATGGAATAGAGGGCTAACAGAGCAGCTAAAAGGGATCCAAGCATGACTGTGCATGCATATACTGGAGGCAAGGGTAGGGAGTGAGCTGCACACTGGATATGAAACTGATTTTCTGAAAGGATCTGAGTCTCAGAAAAAGGAACATAGCTTTTCCATTTCACTGAAGGTTTTCTATATTTAAAGCCCACGTCTTAAGTTTTTTTTGTTGTTGTTGTTCATTTGTAAAGTTCATTTGCTCGGGGAGGGAGCAGGGGACTGTGGCTGATCTTTCTTTGTTGTCCTTTCACTGTCACAAAATAACAGTAGCAAATTCGTGTGATGCTATTTCACAAGAGAAGGGCTGTGTTCAGCTGGGCCAGGAAAAGGGTGGTCTTGGTGGGGGTAGGAGGACATGGATCCCAGCTGTGTCCAAATGGGAGGGGATGAGAGGCAAAGACAGACAGAGCAACTGGGCTTTAGGCTTTGAGAGATGGTGACAACTGGGGACAGTCTACATGTGGTGAAGGGGCTGGGCTGAGCCCCTGCAAACCGGCCCCTCGCTCTTCAGAGGAACGGAATTGTTGGGATACTGTCATGTTTTTCAAGAACAAATGCTTCTCTCTGTACTGAGAAAAGGAAGGAAACACTCAAGGTAGTGGCCTACGGTGGACCCTGGCGTGGAATCAGATGGCCTATTGGCATTTACTGATTTTTCACAGATGAACATGTTATTAACTAGGGGGTAAGAAGAGGAGTTCCCTATGCTTGGGACAATTTATAATCTAAAACACAGAAAAGCATCTGTAGGGGAGATGAAAGAAGTTTGAGGAGAAAGAAGGTTCTGGAAGAAGGAAATCTGATGATGGAATCAGGGAAAGGAGAAGGCATCAGATGTCTGAAGGTTGCCCTTGCCCGTGACAAATTTGAGAAATCTCTGAGGGAGATGGGGTGTTGCCTGGGCCCATCCAGTCACACAAGACAAACTTCAAACTATGGAGTCTCAGCAGGGTGCTCAGGCCACCCCAAAAATCAGGAAAGGATGGGAAATTAAGTGGGTGTCTGAGGCATTCATGGATCTAGGCATTTCATATAAATGAGTAGACTCAATCTTTGCAACAAGGAGGGGAAGTGGACACTGGTTATAGCCAGGGAAACTGAGGCATGGAAGCACCAAACCTCTTGCCCTGGATCCAGGGGCTGTGAATTAAGCGGGCTGAGGAGAATAAAGGGGCCACAATGACACTCTGGTCAGAGTGGACCACAGCATCTAGCTGGGTGAGCATAGTGGGGGGCTGCATATCTAGGGCTGAAAGACCCCAAGAGATGTCCCCAGGAAGCCCAAGGGTACAAATTCTGCATTACATCAGAGGTAAGCAGGATGGCCACAGAGGGGCTGGTGGACATGAGGAGGGACTGTGATGTGGTACAACTTGTAATGGGGTGAGTTTCCTGTTGGCATGGGGTGTGCAAGGGTCCTGGCCCTTACCATGATGCCGGTGAGCAGGCACACACCCTTCCCGCAGTAGGTGTGGGGCACCATGTCGCCGTAGCCGATGGAGAGGAAGGTGATGGAGATTAGCCACATGGCCCCCAGGAAGTTGCTGGTCACTTCCTGCTTATCGTGGTACCTGGGGAGAGTGGGGAGGGCCAGTCAGCCCACACAGTCCCTCCCTTCATCACACACCCTGGGGGCAGTACCTTGACACTAGGGAATTGGTCACTCTGGGGGCTCAGGGTGATAAAGGTGTGGTCATGGGAGGGCTGGTTAGCTCCTTAGGCAGCTCCCATGGGGCAGAGGGCACCCATGCCCTCCTCCTAGCCTCCCTTCTAGCCTCATACCTTTGCCCGACCCCCAAGCTGCTGCCCAGGATGTCTGTCCTCCAGGCCCTGGTCATGGGGCAGAGAGGGGTCCAAGTGAGGGTGCATCCACATGAGTTCACACATGTGCACCTGATTCCTCTCCCAAAGACAGACACACAGACAGACAAGAACATGGGCAGCCACAGGTGCCAGAAGCATCAGGGAGTGGAGGCGAGGGTTCAGGTCAGGCACCAGAAAGAACTTCCCCAGCCAGTAAGGCCCCAAGGAGAGAGGAGGACTACTGGGGGAGATGGGAGGCTGGAGGAATGCACTCCAGAACCTGGAGAACAAGGGACATCAATATGTGAAAGGCAACACCAGTTGTCCCAATCCTGAGTCTGGGGTTGGTCCACGGGTGAGGAGGGAAGAGGCAGTTCACATGGCACTGGGGGAAAAGCCCCAGCTGGGGGGGGAGGGGAGACAGGCCCCAAGGCCCTGCAAAGGACACTATTTTGTCCCCATCACAGCCTGACCTGGGATCCTGGCCATAATGAGCTATGAACAGGTTAGGTTTTACCTGTGGTCAGCCCAGGCTGTGGGGCTGAGAGGCTCGTTCTCTGGGTCTAGGGGCAACTCGAGGTTCTGCTCCAGCCCAGCACTCAGCCTGCAAAGCCCTTCCAGCTCAGAAGAGCCCTTTCCAACTGACCCCTTCCTTCCTGGACCTGAGACCATCTGATACCCATGACAATGGGTAGAGTTCTCCCCTAGAGGGGTTCAAGGTCAGAGGTCAACTGAGGTAAACAGAGGAGGTAGGCCCCTGGCTGGGGAGAGTCAGCGGAAGCTGGAGGGGGGCTATTCCAGGCAAAAGGAGATGGGTTAGGGGTTCAAGAGGGAGAGGAGGGAAGGGAAGCCCCAAAGGTGGGTGGGAAGAATGAAGGCCTTCTCAGCAAGCCTGGTGTTTGAGAGTCTCCACCCTGCTGTGGAGCTTCCAAATTGCTTGCCAAGTGTGGAGGACCAGGAATTGACCCCCATCTTTCACTGAGGTACCTGAGCCCCAAACTGCCCCAGCCTCCACTTCTTGGGAGACCAGCACCCCCCACCTAGCAGACAAGAGGAGAAGGGGGCCCTCCAACCATATGTGGGAGACCCCCAGGTCCAGCTGCAGTTATGGTGGGTGCTGCAGGAACCACCCAGGACAATCCAGGTCCAGGGAGTGGGGGGCATGCAGGAGGTGGGGTGGGACAGAGCCATGGTGGGGTGGGGAGGGGAGTGAGGGGGCTTCAAGCAGTGTCATAGGCTCAGAATTTAGGATTGGCTGCCCCCTGACTCTATCCTGTTCCTATCCCCATCCAGGGGCTCCTGAAATGACCCAGCCTGGACCTCAGGAATGCTTGATGAGGGGCACCTTTCTCCCACTCTCCAGACCCTGATCCTAAGCCCACCCTGATGGGGTGGGGGATGGGCTCTGAGAACTGGCACTGTGGCACATCACGGGTCCAAGGGGACCCTGTGTGACCCCCCTCAGACACTAAGCCTCCATGACAGGAAGAGCTGGGCCCTCACCCCTGTGACTCCACTTTAGGCTGAGTGGAGTCTGTGGAGTAAAGGCTTAAAGGAGTGAGGACGTGGGTCCTCGGGGACAGGTCCAGCCCAGGGACCCCCAGGAAGTCCAGTCACAGTGACACTCACCACAGACCCTTCCAGGGCCTTACCTAACTAGGCAAGAGGCAGGAGACACCACTCCCAACAAAGTACTCCCACGCCCTAAGAGGTCCAGCAGAGGGGACTCCCTCTTCTGGAGTCCCCAGGCATCTGGAGATGACCAGGAACAGGTTTTTGGAAATGTCTTTCTTCCTCTGATAGCCTCAGTTTCCTCATCTGTAAGCTAGATTGATAGCCCACTACCTTCCAAGGCTGTTCAGAACAAATCCTGAATGGCAGGTCCTAAAGCATGAGTCAGTATTCCTTCACCCTAGACTCTAGACCTGGATGTCAGCCATCCAAACAAGACACCAGAGCAAAGCATTTTTTCCTCTCCAGGCCTTAGAAACCAGGCCTCCAAGGATGCCCAGTGGACACAAACTGAGAGTGGCCTGACTTCCACTGTCCTGGGACTGACTCAATCCCACCTGGCCCTGGGTGCAGAGATGGGCTCTAGCCAGTCCTCGCCACCCTGCCTCATCTCCCCATTCCTTCCCCTCATGGCAGCTAATCTTAAATTCCTGGCTGGCAGCACGGTGGCAGCAGCTTGGTGTACACAGCTCAGCCGAGGGTGGGACTCACATGTTTTCCCTATAGTCCAGCGGGGCGGGCAGAGGGGAGAAGGAGAGCAGGTTAAATTGTGGGAGGAACAAGTAAATGAGAGTTGTCCCTGTTCCTGCTGCCTCTACTGCTTGGGCCAGAGGTCAGAGGTCAGCTGCCTACAGAGTGGAGGGCGGGGAGAAAAAGGAGTATGAGCTCCCTGGGGGAAGGTGGGAGAAGAAGAGAGGGCTGGGGTCCCAGATGTGTGTGGGTTGGGGTACGGGCCAGGGGTGGGTGGGGACACAAGGCTGAAGTCAAGGGGTTGAGGAATGGTTACTAAAGCCAGGAACTCAGGAGAAAGGTGAAAGGGATGAAGGAGATGGCTGTGAGAGCCCTGGGTCAGTGACGTCGTGGGTGGGCATGGGGTCACCAGGGTGGGGGTCAGGATCAAGTCATACCTCTCGCAGACGCGCACGGTCCAGGCAGCAATGATCCAGGAGGAGATGCTGAAAACGAGCAGCACGGTGCCTGGGCAGATGGTCATGAGCGTCTTCATGACGAAGCGCGTGTTGAAAGTGATCTTGTTGAGTGCCCCGATACTGCGGGACGAGGCGTCGGTGAAGATCTTGCTATGTAGCAGCATAACGCGCCCCAGCAGGTAAAGGCGCAGAAACATGGGCACGGAGAGCAGCACGTCTACATCTGCCTCGGCTACTGCGGGTGCATACGTGAAGGCCAGCCGCGCCGTCCATGTAAAACGGTAGTGGCCAGGCACAGGGTGGATGGCACACACGGCCAGCTCCAGGGAGATAAGGAGGACACGTTCGCACGTCATGGCAATGCGCCAGTCATCTGCCCCGTTGTCCACCATGAACAGCTGCAGAGGGCAGGTGGGAGGCAGTGGGTCTCCAACATGTACCCAGGCCTCTCAGCAAGGCCCCCACCCAAAACCCACCCCTAACCTTGCCGACTCCTCTTTTAGGAGAAACATGGCCTCATAAACAAAACTTCCTAGATCTGGGGGTTGGCCACAACTCAACCTAAACATGGGATGAATGATTCCCCAAAAGTTAAACGTAGTAACCAATGACACAGCAATTCCACTCCTAGGTGGGATTCACAATAGAAACAAAAACAGGTGTTAGAACAAATCCTTGTATGTGTACAACCACAGCAGCACTATTCACAATCATCAGAAGTGGAAACAACCCAAGTGTCCATCAAAGGATGAGCAGATGAACAAAATGCATCCAACCAGACAGTGGAATATTACTCAGCCATAAGGAGAAATGAAGCACTATGACATGGATAAACCTTGATTATATCATGCTAAGTGAAAGAAGCCACTCAAAAAATGCCACCGGCCATGGCCAAGGGGGTGACACCGCCACTCCAGTGGGCCTGGTAAGTAGAGCTTTGAGCCAAGAGGATTACTCCTGAGCCTTCAAAACTCATGTAATCTACCTTGCTGGCTCTTAGACTTGATTAGGACCCATTATTCCTTCTTTAGGATTCTCTCCTTTGAAACCAGGATGTCTGTCCTATGCCTCTCTCACCACTATATTTTGGAAGAACATGAATTGTCTGGTTCATAGCTGGAGAAGAATCTTGCCTAAGTCTCACCAAGACCTGATATAGGTGATTTAGATGATATAAATAAGACTTTGAACTTCGAGTTGAAACTGGAAAGGATTAACACTTTGAGGGCTCCTTGGAATGGGGTGAATGCATTTTGCAGAGGAGGACATAAATTGGGGGATGGGCTACAGGGTGGAGTGTTATGGACTGAATCGTGTTCCTTTGAAATTCATATGTTGAAGTCCTAACTTTCAATGTGACTATATTTGGAGACAAGGCCTTTAAAGAGGTGATTAAGGTTAAATGAAGGTATGAGGGTGGGACCCTAATTCTATAGGACTGGTGTCCTTTTAAGAGGAAGAGACACTAGAGATTGATGAACACAGAAAAGGCCATGCGAGGACACAGCAAGAAAGTGGCCACCTGCACTTCGAGGAGACAGGCTTCACCAGGAACCCTGTCAGCACCTGGTCTTAGATTTGCAGGCTCCATAACTGTGAGAGAATAAATTTCTGTTGTTTAAGCCACCCAGCTGTGGAACTTTGTTACAGCAGCCCTAGCAAACTCTTACAGTGCTTTCTTCTTTTTAAAGCTGAATAAGATAATATATGAATGATATGTGCTGAATAAGACAATATATGAATAATACGTGAATGTATGAATAATACAATGAATAACAATTTCACTATATGGATGGACCGCATTTTGTTTATCCATATACCGGTTAAAGACATCTGAGTTGTTTCCACTTTTTGGCTACTGTGAATAGGGCTGCTATGAACATCCATGTACAAGTTTTCATGTGAATGTTTTGTTTCTCTTGGATCTACACTTAGGAATAGAATTACTGGATCATATGGTAACTCCATGTTTAACTGTCTAAGGAACTGCCAGACTATTGTCCCCACAGGTTGTACCCTCAGAACTGCTTCCTTCCAGCTCAGCTGTCACTGTCCCCATCTCTGCTGCCCCCAGCCACATCCAGAGCCCTTCCTGAGAGCCAGATCCCAGATGTCCTCAAAACTTCTGCACATGGTGCAACCCAGGGAAGATTCTTCTGTACCCATTTCCTGTCAGACTGTCAGGGATCAGAGGCCAGGGATGAAGAGGCAGATCTGTCAACTTTTGGTGTCTCTGCAACCTGGCGCCAGACCCAGGTGATGTCTGTCTGCTGTGGGTACATCTGCCTTACACTCCTTGAGCTAGACTCAGGCCCAAACTGGTTTTGATTAACCCCCAAAACAGAAGAACAAACTCTGAGGCACATAATAAATCTTTCAAATGCCGGAACTGGCTGAATAGGAAAGGAGCTTGGTACTATGAACACTGGTTTTCACCACTGCAAAACTTCAGAAGACCCAAGGGCTATGAAATGCCCATTGTGCACCAGACCGTAGCTCACACCCCATACCCCATGCTCTCACTGTTCATTTTTTCTCAAATAATCAATAAATATTAAAACATAGACACATGTTCAGGAAAATTTGGGGTGGTCTAAATGATGTGTCATCACGGAGATCTTTTTTTTTTTTTTCTATAAGGAGGCTATTGGTCTTTTTATGCTTAAGAAACTGGGGTCCCAGGTGGCTGGTGTGGGGGGTGCTTGGGTACAGAGAGGAGGGTATCCTGGCCCAGCCAGGTACTGACCTGGATCTCCCGAGCATGGTAGAGGACAACTAGGCCCAGCAGGATAACTGTGGAGAGGCTGATGAGGCATTTGAGTGCAAATGAGTACAGGGACTCCTGGGCAGAGAGAAAGAAAACAGTAGGAAGATACCGTGGGGGTGGAGAGCCCTCCAATCCCCACACCTGGGCATTTTGCTCAGGAAGCAATGCTCCTGTTCTTACTCCTTAGGCCTGAGCTGACAGCAAGATGGGTCTAGCACTTCACAGTTTATATGGCCTGGTCTCATGTGGGCCAGTACTTCATAGTTTAAAAGGCCTGACCTTCTAAATTCCTAGCTCATCACAATTTAAAAGGGTTGGCCTCGCATGGGTACAGTACTTCACAGTTTATAAGGCCTAGCCTCATGTAGACACAGCACTTCATAATTTATGGTTTGACATAGCTCTGATCTCTCTCTGTCCTCACACATCCTCAGGCAGCATAAGAAGATCCACAGCCAGATTTGTAACCCAGCACCAACTCCTCTGGGTGTAGGGACTCTTTCCCTGCTCCCTGCCCAGGACTTGTCTAAAGCTCCCTATTGTTCTGGGCCAGTCTTTGGGGGACAGCTCTCTCCCTACCTTTAGCCAGGGTTCAGACTCTTGGTGCTGGTAGGGGAATGGGCTGGACCCTCCACCCCTATCTGTAGCCACCCTGCCATCCCCAGGAGGTAGGCCCAGTGGGAACCCCCCATCTCCAGGATCCCCAGCATCTCCCACCCACCACTCCTGGGACCAATGTGTCCTCCTATACCATACCCAAGGGGTGGTGGTGAGCCAGCTGTGCTCAGTGGGGCCTCCCTGGGATACCAGGGTTAAGGGCTATGCCTACCTTGGTATAGACCCCCCAGGACAGCTCCGTCTCTGTCACCATGACAACGATGCCAAACATGCCGAAGATGAGGGCATAGTCGCTGAGGCGCTTCCGCTTCTCGAAGAGTGCCCGCCGGTGGCCCAGGCGGTGGCCTACATTGGGAGGCTTCCCTGAGCCCCTCTGCCCACCCACCTCATATTCCTCATCATCTTCCTCCTCTTCCTGGTCCTGGGGCTGCCCCCGGGAGCTACCAGGTGAGAGCTGGCCCGGCTCCTTCTTGGCCACCACCACCTGGAAGCCTGGGCTGTGTGGTGGTTGTGGGGGGTGGCCAGCCTCTGGGTCCAGAGGGTCTTGGCCTAAGGCTCCCGGCCCACCACCTAGTGGCTGCCCCCCACAGCCATTATGGCTGTAGCTGTTCATGACTATGTTGGTGCTGGGGTTGGACTCGCTGCAGGCTGTCTGGAGCCTGACATGGTTCAGTGGCTGGGCTCCCACGCTGACCTGCAGGGGCAAGGGGAATATGGTCATGCCAACTGACCAAAGGGCCAGGGACCATTGCAGCCACTTCAGAACATTCTGAGGTTCAGGAGGCCATGAACCCAGAGCAGCTGACATACGTGGGTTTGCCGTTCTGGAAACATGCAGGTCAGCCTGTGTCCCTCCCCTACTGAAAAACCTCCTGTGGCTCCCCAGTGCCATTACATAAAAATCAAATTCTTCACCGTGGCCAGAGGCCCTCTGTGGCCCAGCTCCCACACACTTCATCCTTCTCAGTCTCCCCAGAGTCACTCCCTTCCAGCCACACTGGCTTACTTGACACTGATCTCAACAACCTTGGTCTTGCCTCAGGGCTTTTGCACATGCTGTGCCCATTACCTGGAACATCCTCCTACCAGACCTTTGCCTACTGACTCTGTGTCTCCAAGTACCTAGTGCAATGCCTACCTAGCGCATAGCCAACACTCAGTAAACACTTCACCATGCCTCATGTGGAATCTGCTGGCAGGTTTGCCTAGGAGGACTAGAGACCTTTTAAGTGTGCAGTCGGGAGGTGATTCCAACCCAGGCTCAGCTCCTGCTGACCTTTAGGCTCTTGGACAAGCTCTATTGAGCTTCCCATTCCTCCCCTCAAATTGTCCCAGAGCCTAAACACATGCAGGCATAGGGTATGGCTTTGGGGACATTAGGGACTAAGGCTAGGTCTACAGAGATCCTCCTCCTGCCTAGGCAGAAGGAGATCCATGGTCTCCAAACAGATTCTAGGCCCAACATGGCAATCCGGGACTTAACTCTAAGATTCCATAATTGATTCTATAGGGCCTGTGAGAACTATGGAACTGTGACCCATACCATCCTCAGTTTCTCCACCAGGCCACCAAGAAGCAGACTTCCCAGCATGAGATTCTGCCCCTGCATGGGGTTATCTTGTGTGGCATCATATGGAAGAGCAGGGACCTTGATGAGTCTGTTCTACTGGGTTCTGACTCACCAGACCCACCCCAGCCTACTCTCTCACCCTTGCATGACACCTGCTGTCACCCTGCCAATATTTATTGAATATCTACTATGTGCCAGACTCTATCCTTCACACAAATTTCTCCTTAATCCTTGAAATACCCCAAAAAGAGTACCCTGGGATTTTGCCAGTTTTATAGCTGAGGAAACTGAGGCATCATGCTGTGAAAAAACCATCTCCTTATAGGGCAGATTCTGGATCAAGCTGCCTGGTGGGATTCTCCTAACAAGTTAGACAGTGGTAGGCAGTAGACCAAGTGTTGTCTCCTTTGAAAAGGCCAAGCCGGCATGTGCTGGGGGCCTGGGAGTGGGAGCTGTGTGCATAAACAAGACATCTCCCCAGCCCTGAATCTGTGCTCTGAGGGTGACAGATGTGTAAACTGTCAGGTCAGGACATGCCAAGATGACCCATGCTGCTAGACAGGACATAGGTGACCTTGGCTAGGGTGTCCACCCCATATATCACAGAACCATATCCATACTAGGTCTGTCCCACCTATTACATATCCCCAGATGCTGTTACCAGCATGTATAAGGAGCCCAAGAAACATTCCTTCCATGGCAAGTGACCTCATGAGTCTTAGAACATACCCCTTCCTCACCACTCCCACCCATCACATCAACCAAGCTGTGGCCACCTTCACCGTTTATACTGCCTGGTCTCCTGCCAGCAGAGGACTTCACAGTTTACATAGGCAGGTCTCATGCAGACCCAGTACTTCATAGTTTATAAAGCCTAGCCTCTTGTAGGCTGGGCACTTCATAGTTTATAAGGCTGACCTTGGCCCTGATCTCTCCATGTCCTCACAAACACTTGGGTGCCACTCTCTTTCTGGACTGCAAAGCTTGCCCCCTGGCTGCTAGATGGGTCTGAGATCTACATGAGATCCACATGCTCAGTGGACCCAGACCCTCTCCTCGCCTGGAGTACTAGGAAACCCCAGGCACCCCTCCTGAATATACAGGTCTCTGCCCAGGCCTCTTGGGGGGCACAGGCAGGAGAGGTGAGTAGCCTGGCCAACAGGACCAGGAAGGGGTGGGGGCTCTGCAGACAATCTTTGGAAACACATCAGTGAAGATGCAATTTAGGGATGTAACTCAGCCACTCAAAGCACAAGCCAAATTTAGCCATGTGTCGGCCATGCTCTTCACCCAGCAGCTTCATCCTAAGGTGCCCTGGGCGGAGTTGGGGTAGTGAGGACAGGTGGCAGGTGGCTTTCGTGAGAGCAGAGGGGTGGAAGGCATTCCTGGGGTCTGTAAATTTAACATGCATCTAGTGCTTATTGTGGGTGGAGTCCTTTATTAGAAGTATCGCATTTAATCCCCATGGCCACTCAGCGAAGCAGATGGCATCCCTGACCCCGTTTCATAAACAGGAGACAAGGCTCAGAGAGGTTCAGTACCTTGCCCAAGGTCACACAGCCAGAAAAGGCAGAGACTAATTCAATGCCAATGGGGTGGGGGGATGGTGGCAGGTGGCTGGACCTGCCTGGCTCCTTCTTGACAAGCCACTATCTAGAGACGGAGGCAGACTGGCCCTGCCCTTGAGGGGCCTCTGAGCTGGAGGCCCAGGCATGGTAAATGCCCGACCCTTCCCATGACCTCAGAGGAAACAAAACGACAGTGTGGTCTGCCTGAGATTCCATGAGAGGAGGGACAATCTGTTTCTAAAGGTTGAGTGGACCAGAGAAGCTGGAGACAAGAGAACCCTCCCCTTTCCAGATCTCCTTTCTCCTCCTCCACTGCAACCTGGACCTAGAGCTGGCGTCCCTGGGACCTTTAGGGATTCCCAAAGAACCAGGAGCCCCTCTGAAAACTTGGCCAAGGTTTGGGTGCCCATGAAATGGTGTGTTTTTCTGGGTGAGGTCTCCCAAGTCCTCCAAGGAGCTCCCCTAAAAGGCAAGAAACACCTTGTAGGCTGCATGCTGTTTGAGGGGCCCTGGAATGGCCAAAATTGTCAAATGGGGTATGAGAACTCAGTTCCTTGAAAGCTGGGGTGGGGAGATGAGCAGAACCCCCTTCCACACCATCCTAGGAGACAATGTGGGAAATTTATGGGCCAATTAGGGCATGAGACATCCATGAAGCTCTTGAGGAGCTGAGGAAGGTGGGCAGGCAGCAGGGAGTGGGTACTTTCTCACCCAACAGGAAGATGAAAAAACCCAACCAGACTCCACAGACTCTCCCATGAACCTATTTATAAATGACAAGTTAGTTGCAGTAGCTGCCCAGAGGGACCCTTTGGCATCCCAGCCAGGACAAAGTCACTGCCCACTCCTCTGCTGCCTTTCAGTAAAAGGGGCTTCTTGATGTCCACCCAGTAGGCTGGGTGGCCAGATTCATGTGAAAAATCTTAGCATGTTGCTGTGGGTATACCTACCGTGGTGCCATGCTGTCTTTCAGAGCTAGACCAGGAGAAGGTGTCCCCCTGCCCCATCAGTCCCCAAGGCAGAATGCACTGTGGGGCAAAATGACCACCCCTCTGCTCCCAGGAATCATAGCCAGAGCAGCACATGGTGGAACCTTCCAGGATATGTGGATGAGTGGTGGGTGGGTCCCGTGTCCCTGTAGAGGGTGAGGAAGGATACCGGGATCCCCCTATTCCAGTACTTGTGGGGCCCTATCTCTTCAGTGTGGACAGGATTATCGTGCTCTCCCACCCCATGGGCTGCCCAGTGTGGGTGCAGCAAGGCGCAGGCTGACTGACCGATCCCCGAGACGTTCCCAACACCAGCTATTAGGAACCTGCCAGCAGGGTACAATTAGCCTGCCCTGCCCTCCCCAGGCTGCCTCCACCAGCACCCTCCACACTGCTCCATCTCCATCAGTTCTCCTACTCGGCCTTAGCCTCCAGCACTCACATTCATGGGCTGCCCTCCAAGACATCAAGACAGTGCCCTGTGCATGGTACCCTGAGCTCTGCATGCAGAACTGGCCTCCCTGACTCCTGCCAGAGTGCCCTGGACCTCTGAATCCAAAGGCCAGTGCTGAGAATCTCCTCCCTCTCATTCCCAAGTCAGTCCCGGGTCACTGCCTCCACCCTGAGAGCTACCCCCATCGTTATCTATGGAGTTTGGAGACTCACTTCTCTGCCCTCCCGCAAAGGGAACCAAGCACTATGCCCCTCCGGGATGAGGGTCTGAGACTTATTACTTGCCTGGGCAGTGCACAGACACACATCCCCCTCCATATCCCCTGCCCCAAACCGCGTCCTCCTCATGGACTTGCCTCCCTTCCCGGGCGCCCTTGCCCATTCCACCCTGTACCTGCGGGACTCGACTCGGGTGGGCGGACGACGCTGGAGGGGACAGGGTCCCGCGCGACCAACGACCCTCAGGCGGGGGCTGGGACTGAGGTCGTCGCGGAGGCAGGCAGCAGCGGTAGGGCGCAGGGCCCGGCGGCGGAGGGGCAGGGGGCGGCGGCGGTGGGCGCATACCCCACTGCCCTGTGCACCCGCCCGATCCGGGGTGGGGAGGTGGGCGAGGGGCGAGTGCCCGCACGAGACGGGAGAGGAGGGGGCGGTGCGACGCGAGAGGTGCTGCCGATTGGCTGATTCTCGGGTTGGCCCCGCCCCCACCGACCCCACAAAGCCCCGCCTACATTTAAAGATCCCACATTTTACCCGTGACTGCTTTAACCACCCCAGCGCTCGGGGGGTCCTCAAACTTGCCTTCTTGCCCTGCGCGAGGGAGGGGACATTAACCAAGCGACAACTCCTGTCCTTGACAGCCTTCGGGAACTCCTAGCCACCCCCTTCCCAAAATTAGGGCCCCAAATTCCAGCCATCCGGCAACCTTTTTACGCCACGCGCACTTGCTTAGGGAACAACTTTGCAAAGCAACTGAACACCTTCCCAAAATGACTTCCCCACAAGTCTGCCCCGTGTAGCGGAAGGCTTGGGGTGGAGAAGCAGGATGTTGACAAGTGGAAAGTGCCTAGGATTTGGGCCAGGGGGCTTCCAGGAGTCGAAGGGCTGCTTGCTGGGGCTACAAATTCAAGGCCACGTTCTTTGGGACTCAGCACTCATCCCAACCCTAACAATGCCAGGATGGTAGGACAACAGGAGACTATTTCGGGGGGTCCCCAAAACCGTGCCCCTTTCCCCTGGCGCCAAGGCTGTCCGTGGGCAAATCATTCATCGAACATTAAGAGCAGTCAGGGGGAGCTTTGGAGACCAGGAGGTGGGGAACCCTTTTCTTATCCTACCCCAGGCGGCCTCACTACCTCAGCCTCACCCTGTCCCCACCCAGCTGAGGGTGTTCAAGTGGGGTTCTGTTCCTCCCACCTGGAGGTACCTGAAGACAGAAGCTCCCCCATCTCTCTTCCAGCCCCACATTTGTTTTCTTCCTGGCCCTGAGCTCTGTACCAGGTCAGGATCTGTTTTGCTTTCTCTGCAGCCCAGAAAATAGTTGGAATGAATGAATGAATGGATGAATGAATGAATGAGTGGACAACTGCTGGGGCAGGGGGTGGTCCTGTGGACGTGTGATGGTGGTAAGGCTGAGCAAGGCCAGGTCACAGCCTAGGGTCAGCAGATTCCTGTCCCCTCCTGTTGAGAGCCTGTTCTTCATTGCAGCCTGTCAGGGACACTCCAAGGAAGGTTTGGCTGTGGCGACAGTGCCTAGGGCTATGATGATCAAGAAGTGGGGGGCTGGGGTCTATTCATGCCCTGCCATGTCAAAGGCACTGGGAGTGGGGTTGTGATGACTCTAAAGGGGTCATTCTCTGCCATGTGTCATCCCTCCTGCATTCCCGTATCCACTCACCACCTCCACCCAGGCCTCCCATCTCCCCTCAGTTGTTCCCCCTTCCAGACCTTTGCACTGGCTGTTCCCCTGCCTGGGCCACCGGGGGCTCTTTCTAAACACTGATGAAATCACCCACATCTCCCTCAAGATCTGGCATACATTCCTGCACCACATTCAATGCCCCGGCCCACATACAGGTTCCTGCCCCATGACAAATGTTCACACTGTGCCCATGGGCTGAATCTGGACTGCACAGGCTTCTGTGGGGGCCCTACAGCTTCTGACATTTTCTGAATTCAAGTCCAACATATAAACACCCAGAAATTCACAAAAGCAATGGCCACTACCCTGAGACCCCTCCAGGCCTCCCGCCCTGCCAAGGCCCCAAGCTCTGCATCTACCTTCTTGCCCTGGAAAGACCTTCTTTCCTCTTTGGGCTCACCTGCCCTGCGATTCAGGGACCCCCCTTCAAGGGGCCAATCTTAGGACATCAGACCTAATGACTGATCACTTCCAAGTCTGCCCTGCTGCTTGGAAAGCACCCCTCAAGGCTGGTAGTGGTGCATGGGGATCAGGAGTGGATGGAGGTGGGGCAGTAAGTGGGGGTCCTTGGGTCTCCATTCCCAACAGAGCCCCTCAGCCCATGATTGGCCAGAAAGGACCAAAGGATAGCTGGGTGCTCCAGGACTCATCCCAGGAAATGGCCTGCAGACAAGGCAGGGGAGAAGCTGGTGTGGCTGAACAGGGAGCCACTCTTCCAGGGGCAGTGGTCCAGAGTATGGGTATAGGAGAGCTGGGTCAATTCACAGGATGAGGGACTCAGAGGCAGCAGTCTGAGCTTTTCCCCAGCTATTCATTCACAGAAATTTCAGCCCCATCCTGGGTCTAATTGATGGCTGCCTAAATGGAAGGCAGATCCTGATTCCCCTGTGACTGTAGGATGGCAGAGTGGGGGTAGGTAGTCATTCACTCATTCACCCATTCATTCACTCACATATCCTTCCACCAAGCTCCTCTGAGTTTGGTGATGGGGAGGCCTAGTCTGAGATAGATACAAACCTGACCGTCTTGGAGCTGAATTTCCAGAGGAGGGGAACCACCCTCTCCAAATTAGGGACCAGTAAGAATGCTAGGCACACAAACTATTGCAAAAAGATCTGATGAAGTCGAAAAAACTAGGAATGGGGATGGGGAGACTTTAACTAGGGTAGTCAGAAAAGAGAGAGACTATTTTGAAAGGGAACCAGGAGCCGGCCCTGGAACAGCTAGGAGATGGGCACACGGTGGAGGGCACTTTGAGGGCACAGGCCCTGAGATGGGACTAAGGAAGGCATGTCGGAGGAAAAGATGGAGACCAGTGGGGCTAGAGGGAAGGGACAAACACAGTGGGGTGAGACAGAGCGGGACAGGGGTCCCACAAGCAGGGCTGTGCTCTGAGTAGAGCAGCAGTCATGGAAAGTTAAGCCCCATAGGGTTCTGGGAATTGTTGGGACAGGATGGAGAATAGAGGCAGGTGTCCCAGAGGACTTGTTCCTGGGCTCTCCAGATTCAGGGTACTGGAGAAGTTTCCTTCATTCTATCAACATTTATTGAGTGCCTCCTGTATGCAAGGCTTGTAACTTGAGGTGTGGATATTATGGTGACAAAGACACAAACCCCCTTAAATTTACTGTTTCAGGCCATTGGGCAAAATAAGATCTTGATCAATAAATAAATATAAATGACCTTTAAAGAGAATCCATGAAGGAAATGAGGCAAGGGAGGAGTGGGGAGGGGCTGCACCTGGTACCCCCTAGTCTCCACATGGGCAGCCCACTGAGTCTCAGTCCCTGCTCTGAAGGAGGAGGCTGGAACCTGGGGCTGACAGGCAGTCAGGGAATTAGCTCTGTCATAGCACTAAGTCTCCACAAAGCCTCCGAGGTTGGGGAGCCCCTGCCACACACATGGGGCTCCAAGGGAGCTGCTCCCTAAGGGCTGTCTCCAGAGAGTGAGGCTACAGAGCCAGGTAGTAGAGACTGTGGAGGCTGAGCCCTTCTAACCTGATTCAACTCCCCCTTCTGGCTCTGTGACACTAGGCAGGTCCCCTAGCCTCTCTGAGCAAGTTCCCCGCCACCAGTGATCAGAGAAAGAGGACAGTGACTCTCTGGGAAGCTCTAGAGAGCACAGTCATTATTATTGTCATTATTATACTGTTAGTATTATTTCAAAGGTTGGCACTTTTTCTTAAGTCACAAGATTTTCTATCCAGCCCCTGAACCATCCCCTCCCCTAAAGGTGACCTGAGTCTGGGATCCATTCACCCTAGGGTACAGGGGTCTTCCTGAGAAGACCATTGAAGGGCCTGTCACCATTAAAGGGCCTGTCCCCCTCAGTCCTGCTGGGTTACCACTTGGAAGCGGGAGTGGGGAAGGTGGAGGGGTGGGTTGTGGGTTGTGGTTACCTTTCTTTTCCCCGTGACCTATAAAGATCAGACATGGGATGTGGGGTGGAGGCAGGGCCCCAGGAGGGTGGGGTGCGGATAGCTCCCAGAGGGCAATGGTCTTATAGCAGATCTGCTCTTTAACAAGTCAGGTCACCTTTTAAGTTTTAAGGAAACTTAATAACAGTGGCGTTGTCTGTCCAGTGGGGCCCTGTTTCCTCCCTCAGGTTCCTCAGTGAGTCCCTGGGGATACCTTCTCCTTTTCCAGGCCTTCCGACTCTTTCTACTGGACACTGCATCCTAAAAGCTCTATCTGCCTTTCTCCATGCTATTCCCTGTCATCCCCCTCATAACCCCCCAATTTCTTCATCATGGAGAGATCTGGGTGGGTAAGGTTGGGATGGGATGGTGTGAGGATGAAGGCATCAGGGGATCCCTGGCTGGACCATATCTATTCATATCGTTGGCCACCCCCAAATTCTGCCCCTGTCTCTACCAGTTCCCTGGGGCCTGTAGCCCCCTCATGGTATTCCCTCTGTTTATACAGGTTGGTCTTCAGAGTCCCCATATGTGCATATAGTATGACTCCTGGAGGAGGGATTAGAGGGGACACAGAGTAATCCCACAGTTGGGAGGGATAAGAGTGCACAACTAGAACCCAGAATGGGACTGAAGAGGAAACACAGTCTGACTGTGACCATCCCAGCTTCCCTTTCTCTTGCCAGAGTTCTAGGGTAGGGCCAGCCAGGGGGACTTTGGAGCTGTGACCCTGGGAGGGCAGAGGGCCAAGGTCATCCATCAGGCAGGTGCATCAGAATGGAGATTATTCTACCATCTCATGATGTTCTGGCTCACCCATCTAGAAGTCTCCTTCCCCCACCCTCCAGGGATTTCCTTTGAGGTCTTGAACAGCCTGAGGAAGCAGGGGAGGGGGAAATTGAGGGGGCTAGAGACCTGGAAGCCTGGAGAAGCCAGGCCAGGGACTCCTCCATTCAGTCTTGCCTGGGGCTCCACGTCCCAGTTCCAGGGTCCCCAGACAGGGTCCTTGTACCTGCAATTAAAGGCAGAGAACAGAAAACCCTAATGCTGACACTCAGCTGGGTTATGGGGTTAATCAGCCGCAAACCCAGCTCTGCCCCTGCCCAGTTGAGTGACCTTGGGTAAATGCTAACTCTCTCTGGGCCTTGGACCCTCTCCAGTCAATGGGAGTGGGGAAGGAGGAGGGAAAAAGCTTAGGGAAGAGAGCAGAGCTTCAGCTCAGAAGCACAGTAGGCTGGCAGGTAGGGGGTTCCCATCACTCTGCCTGCGGGGCCTGGGAATCCCGCCACACACTGGAAGAGAGAAAAAGGACGGAAGAAGAGGAAGGAGGGGAACGGGGGAGGGGAATAGAAAGGGGCAATGGGGCCAGTCCCTCCCTCTCCCCTCACCTCCACTGATGGTTGCGTAGGAGCTCCTCAGGTCCTCACCTTCACCTCACCAGGGAGAATGTCTCCGCAGTACAAAACTGCAGGAAAGAGCACCCTCCTCATAGCGGGCATGGGGAGGGGTCTGGAGCTGACTAGGGGCTTGGTGTTGGGGGGATGGAAGGGGTTTTCCTTCCTCTCGCAGCTCTCGCTTTGAATTCCCTCAGTCGGGTACACCCCGACTGATGTGCCCACCACGGAGAAGGGGATCGCCACTGGGACCTCCGCCCTGGACCCCCGAATTCCCCCATTGGCTACTCACCGGCCAGAGACGGCCGCCGCGGCCGAAACCCCGCGCCTGGCCCGAGCGCGAAGGCAAGTGCACAGCAGGGCAAGGGCGTGCGAGCCGGAGGGTGTGCGCGCGCCGCCGCAGAGCGCCCCCTCCTCGCCGTCCCGGGCCCCGCCCTGCCAAACCCGAGAGGGCGCCCACCCAGCGCAAGGAGAGTCCACAGCGTAACCCAGCTCCCTGCCACGCTACTGAGGGAAGGTGGGAATTCCCCTCCAGATCTTCAGAAATCCCCTTCCCCGCAGGGGCGTGCCTGCAAACCTCAGAAAATGCTCCAAGAGCTAGGGGGACTGTCTGCTGCCTCTGAACTAAGCTCTTATTTCACAGATGAGAAACTGAGATCCAGAGAGGGGGAGCCCCTGGCCAGACCCCAGCACCCCAACAGCACCAAAGACTACTGTTTCTTAACTCTGGGGGTCGCTCGCCGGTGTCGGGGAAGGACTGGAGCCAGGGAGTGAGGAAAAAGCAATTAAGCACCCCTACACTGAGCCGGCTCCCAGTCCTGAGGGGCCAGTGAGAACCCGGAGGCCTTGGGCAGCTGGTGACGTTGCCGGGGCTGGCAGGTCCCAGTGTAGGAGGGGGAACCCCGGGGCGGTGGAGGGAGGGCGGAAAACAAATCACAGAAAACTTCGCTATGTCATTGTTGGGCCCTGAAGTCTCCCCTCTGCTCGCACTATTGAAGGACCCGCTGAGCGTGCATGAGAGAGGCCTGGGCGGTGGATTGCGAAGGTCACTGCCAATTTAGAACAATGCGGCTCCCAGGGTCTGGGTCACTAGAGCATGAGGGAGGAGCCCGGGGCTCAGCCTGGTCCTGGTCCTGTCCAAGCTGCTCTCTGCATCTGTTTAGCTTTAGCAACTGGATAGTGCCCACCTCTGGGGTCCTGCCACTCTGAGGAGTATGTGGGGCTGCCAGCTATTTTATTGTTCTCCAGCCCCCCACCTCCCACCCACTCCCAGAGAGCTTAGCGCCCTCCCTGATCATGGAGTTCTCCCCACACTGCCTCCTACAACAGCCACCCCCCTAACCTGTCTCTGAACCCTTACCCACCTTCTGCCTTGGTCTAGGGAGATGGGGGTTTCTTCTTGGGAGCCAGAAGGCTTGTACAAGCCTCCATTCTTTTTAGTTGTTGTCACACACCCAGCCTCTTTTCTTTCATTCATTCTAAAAATAGCCCTCCCCATCGAACCACCCCTCCCCAACGCTGGGAGCATGAAAGGTAATGCGCTCCGCAGGCCGGTCGGAGGCCAGGATTCCGTGACATGGGCGGGGCTAGAGAATGCAGACCACGGGGGCGGGGGGGGGGCGGATGACTGGGAGTGCATTCCTTCTTCCCTTTGTGCTTATGAGATGCTGCTCAGAGGGCGCCACCACGATGACCATGTGTGGAGGGAAAGAGAGCAAAGCCCTCGAGGACTGCATTGTTGAGGCAGAGATGGGGAGAGCTGAGGGTACTGGGGCACTCCACAAGAGGGGCCCCACCCAGCACCTTCGTGGGGATGACTCCCCAACAGTGAGGGGAGGCTGAGGCCCATTCCTTAATTGGACACAGCGAGGGGCAGTAGGGAACCAGTAGTCACAAGGTACACATCATGGAGTGTCTCTGTCCTTGAATCCCCACAATTGCCCTGTGTAGTCCCCAGAAGGTCCATCCCAGTCCCACAGCTCATCTTCCCACTGTCTCCCCATAGTCCCTTCTACATGATGCAGACACAGAATTCCATCCTCACCCATGTGATTGGTGGGGTTCCTACCCAGAATAACCGACAACCTCCTTCTTGAACCAAGAGGACCATGAACCATCCCCTCCTCAAAGTCCTGTGTAGACAGTCTGGCTTCTACTACCCTTTGTTCCAGCCATTCAGCTGTCTCTCTGGACCACCTGCCATGCTCTGACTTTGCCCAGCCTCAGAGCCTTTACATCTGCTTTCACCAGGATCTCCTTTTCCTGGCTCTTCTCACCCCCTGCTGTCTTTCAGAGCCTGGTCCAATGTCACTTCCTGTCTAGAGTCATTCTCTGGGCACATCACATCAATTTATTGTCCTCAACGCTGGTGTGGTCTATTCACTTATTCACCTTGTTTCTCAGGGGAATGTGGGACCTAGTGCAACTTGGGGCCTTATGATGACAGCAGGAGGCTACTTTGATCCAGCACTACCCCAGGAGCTTCAAATAAAGTGACAGCACCATCCAGCTAGCCTGGAAAGCATCCCTAGGACATGGCACAAAAGATCCAGGACCTGCTTCTGCAGGGGCATTGCCTAGGACATCGAAAATGAAAATGCCCACATGGTCCCAGCCCCAGGACCACTGAGTCCATTTCCAGAATAACACACCAATGGGAAAAATGATCCACAGGGACCAAGTTCCTGGCCTTGGGCATAAACCAAGCCCAAGCATCAAGTGTTCAAGTGTTCCCATGGCAAATAAGTATGATAAGCAAAGATGAGAAGGGAGTAGGGAAAGGTGCCTGGGACAGTGCCAGGCCAGGGGCTTTGGGCGGGGAAGGGGGGTGACCTTTCACCGACTATTAATTTTGCCAGGAAGTTTTATACTACACTTTTGAAACCAAAGAAGAGGACAGAAAGAAAATTGCTTTGTTGGAGGGTACAAAGGCTCAGAGATGGTATGTGCCCCTGTGGGACAGAAAACACACCTGTTACTGTGAGAAATCAACCACTCCACCTCCCTTACTTGCCTTCATAAAATTACCCTCAAAGGTTTTTTAAAGTACCTACTGTATGCTATGTGCCCAGAGATTGAAAGAGAAGCCTGGCAGGTGGCAGGGGTGGTGGTAGAGGCTGGGAGGATGGGGGTTTGGGGGTGTTGGTTGTTCCTGAGATCACAGGCAGGGAGTAGGAAGCTCTGGAGGTTCCAGGAGGTGATGGTGGTTAGAATGAGCAGGGTCATGTCACCTACGCAGGGCCAGGACCATAGAGGAGGGTTGGGGTGGGGGCGGTTATAGGAGAAAGAAGGTCCCTGAAGGTGTTTGCCTGTCAAGCCTTTGTGCATTTCACTGCCTGGCCAGGACTCAACCTCAGGCTGGTACTGAAGTCCAGGAGGATGTGCGATGGCATAGGGAATGGGGTGAGGGTGAGATGGCATGCAGACCTGTAGAGAACCAGAGAGGCCTGAGACAAAAGCATCATCCACAAGGTCCTCATGGCTTTCAGAAAAGCTCAAAGGACAGGTGATGCAGGGGAGTAAAAAAAAAAAGGGGGGGGATTGCCTGACCAAGATTAGGGCTGCCATATAAAATATAGGGCACTGAATGAGACACACTTATAATAATAAAAATTATATTGGTTGTTTATATGAAAGTAAAGTCTAACTGGGAGTCCTGTATTTTTTTTTCCTCACTCTGGAAATCCTAAAACTGTATCTTTTGGCCAAGCAAAATCAGGATTTGCTAGGGTGGAGGAAGCTCCTGGTGTCCATCTATTCCCCCAGTCTCCCCTCCAATCACCCGCCACAGCGCCACCCCCATGCCATATTCATAGGCTTCTTTGTCTTCCTCACATTGTCCGTGTTCCTTAACTGCTCTCAAATGTCCCCCAATTCTCCACCCTTTTCCTTTGTTGCTCTCCACCCCTCTCCCCATCATCCCCATCCTGAGAGTTTCCCACCACCTTCTCCAGCACCAGCCCCTCCACAGACACAACCCGGGCTCCCGCCTTCTCTTCTCTCCACACCCTCCCCTGCCGATTCCCTGGGGACAAAAGGGGGAACCCCGGCCACGGAAGTGGAGCTTCTCGCAGGCACAGAGCCTCCCGGCTTCCCTGAGGCCGCCGCCACCCCCGCACACTACCGCCAGTGCGCTGGGTTGCCAAGGCTGCGACGAGGGACAGAGCGGGAACCTCCGGAAGACCCCGATCTCGCTCCCTCCCCCATTACCTCCTTAGCGAGCCCCACTCTGGTTTAAGCTGGATTCCCCGCCCCCCGTGCGCTGCGCGGGCGAGGATTCCCTGGCCCAAGGGCGGGCGGGCGGGCGAAGGGGGAGCACGGCAGAGATTGACACATGCGCGCTGGACGCTGCATTCCCGCCCCACCTCTGGCGCGCGACAGGAAAGCCCTGGCGCTTGAAGAGAGCACTGCCGCGCAGGCGCAGCGCGCGCTCGGCGTCCCCGCGGCACCACCCCGTCGTCCTGGCAACGGGCGGCAGGGCACGGAAATCCCGTCTCACGCCCCTTTCGCGCAATGCAGCGAAGCAGGGGATTCCCTGCTGCCTACGCGCACGCGCGGGTTCGGAATTCCGCGGGGGCGGGGCTCGAGAGAAAGGGGCTCCTCTGCAAAAGGCAACAGACATTACCAGCATCTTTATGTTTGAGGCTGACAGCGGTCCTCTCAGCTCCTCTCCTGACTTTTATCTTTAGTTTCTGGTCCTCTCCCGACAGGTCTGCAGCAAAGGTTGCCGCGCGCAGCTCTGATACCCTTCCACTCCTGCTCACACGACCAGGGCTACGCAATGCTCTGGGGGCGGGGGGAACCCCATTCCTCAGCCTGGTGCCCGAGACCCTGCACGCCAGGCTGGCTTCTTTTCTTGGGTTTATCGCCATTGATCCTGGACCTGCTCTCACCCCTAGCCCCAAAGACCCCATTGTGGCCATGCAGGAGGCTCACTTGCCAAGCCCTTATTCACGATATGCATTTCCCAGGCACCATCTCGTTGATTCTCGAGATAGCTTAAGGGTAGATACTGTTTTTAGTCCTATTTTATACAGGAATTAACACGCTCAGACCACTAAGGCCCTGGCCTAAGTCCCCAGAGGTAAGTCAGAGACCTTCATCTGTGGGGAGCCACTTGGGGTCTTCAACCAGTTATTGGGCTGGCATCTTTAACCCCAATTCTTGGCCCACTCCTGCTTCCTAGATATGTAATACAGGAAAGTGACTTAAGTTTCCCCATTTGTAAAGGGGATCAATATCCCACCGTGCTGTCTGTCCGCAGCACTCAGTGAGATATTACCAGGGTTCAGTATCCAGTGGATGCTTATTGCAGCTGGTTCAGTCTCCCCACTCCCTGGTGGGGACTCTGTTCATTGGTACCCCCTACAGGGTTCCTTCCCTCCATCTCATTTCCCTAACTCCCATAGGATCTTTCTGGATCCTTCATAGGCCCTCTAGTACATGTTTCAGGGTTGGCTTCTGGGGGAATCCCAAAACTAAACCAGTGCTCACTGTATGTTGGTTTTTTATGACAGCCTCTATTGTTTCAGGCAGCTTCCATACTGCACTTCTGTTATTAATGGCACTCCTCCCTTGAACAGAACAGTTGTGACCTCCAGGACTTTGCATGTGTATCTTCTTTGGCCTTTTCTGTACCTTGTCTGTGTGAACTCCTAAGCATCCTTCAAAGCCCTCCTTCCATGATGCCTTTTACCTCACTACCTCTAAGAAGAGCCTGGCCTACTTTGGCCTAGCCCAGATCCCACGCAGTGGGGGATATGTGTGAGGATCTGCATGTAAGATTTGAGATTTGGAAGAATAGCCTTCTTGGCAGGAAAAACCAACAGGCCATAGGCCCTGAGAGGAAACAAGCCTGCTGTGTTGGAGAAGCTGAGACAAAGGAGACAGGAGGGGCTGTAGGTGACAGGGGGGATAGATAGTAGTGGGAATGGGGTCAGGAAGCAGCAGGAGAAGTGTATGGGAGCAGGCAGGGTATCACTTAAGTAGGAGCCATAGCAGTGACCTGGTAAGTGCTTGAACCTTGCTCTATACAGGATCTCCCAGATGCCCTCCTTTCTACTGACTACTTGAGACTAAGCTCTAGGAAGCTGGAACTAGGTTCAGTTCTCACCAGCCCTTCTCCGACATAGCCTCCAAAGGGATACTCATTGCTACCCAATCCAACTACCTGCTCCAGCCTCCAGGCCCTTGCCTGCCCAGTACCCTGCCTCTGTGATATATAATCTGACTCATCTCCCACTAAGGCCTTCTCTGAAGGAATTCTCTACCTGGAAGCCTGTTCAGGACTTGACCCACATGCCTTTCATGTTGGAACAACAGCAGAGCAGCCAGCATTTCCTGACCCCAAGTATAGCATATGACTCGACGACTGACTCTGAACCAGAATCTCAGGATGCCAACAACTTGCTTCCACTCTGCTCTGGTTCATCACCTTTAGTGCTACATGACCTGGAGCCAGTGCCTCAGGCTCTCTGTGCTGCTCCCTTGCAGCAGCCCAGCAGGGTTCCAGGATGGTGGTAGGGGTTCCTGACTTAGAGCAGGACACAGCTCCCAAGCAGCTTGCTGCCAACAGGAGCAATGCTGAGAGCACTTGTCATCTCTTTTTGTGGCCTACATATCCCCTCTAACTCCAACCCTCCTCTCTCCAACACTCATCTGCCCCAGGAGACTTCAAGTGCATACTCTGTCTCACCGACCGCCTTTATTGGGCACTCAGCCCAGGACTGCACAGGGGAAAAGGGTGGTGTCACTCATAGCAGGGGCCCTGGGCAGGAGGCATGGCCAATGATGCCACTTAGCCCCCAGGACACGTGCCCAAGCTCCTGAACCTCTCTGTAACCCTCGGAGCTGACCCGCCGAGGGGGTGCAGGGTCACGACCCTGACCAAACATGGGGCAGCTCCCCCAGTTTGGGGCTCACTTGGGAGTGTTGAAGGGCACAGCTCTCTGATTCATGGGGTTGTCTGGTGAGCGTAGCCACTCCTTCTTGAGTAGCTGCTTCAGCTGTGACAGCCGCATGTTGGGATTCTCTTGCTTCAGCCGCGGCAGCTGTACCTCTTCAAATGCAGTGAAGGCTGCCCGCATGCGTCGCTCAGGGTGCCTGTCTCCAGCCTCCTCTGCTACACTGCAGGTGGACACTGGTGTCAAGGGGTCCAAAGTATAGCCCCGCCCCCAGAAGCTCAGGCCCCACCCCCCTCAGCCCAGGCTGCACTCCTGAGGCTCATGTCCTGACTTGGGTTTGAAGACCCTCTCCAAAGGCCCAGGCCCAGCTCCAGAGGTTCAACCCCTCCCCAGAGGCCCAAGTCCCACCCCAAGGCCTAGGCTCCATCCTGCTACCTAAGCACGGCGATAGCATCCTCGATAGTGCGCGCCTCAATGCTGCCCTCCTCCAGCATGCGACGGTTCACATTTTCCTCCAGTGGCACCTCCAAGTGGCTCTTGGCTTTCTCGACTGGAGTCCGGCAGCCGGCCGGGTGACAAGAGGTATATGCAGAGACAGAGACACATTGAGAAAAGAAGCAAGGGGAGAATGACGGCGGGAGGAGAGAAACCAGACTTGAGCTGGGAAGCTCTCCTAAGATCAACCTACTGGATAGTTTGGTCTTGCCCTCCTGGCACCCAGACCCTGCTCTCCGAACTTTCCTAGAGGCAGGCACGTAGAGGAGAACCACACATAGCTGCTGTCTCCTCAGCTGTGGACACACCATTAATACCATGGCAACCCTGGAGGGCACAAGCTGATTCAGGTTCAGGGCAAGTACACAGTGTGTGCCTGTGCTGTCCCTGCTCAGAACAGGCCTGCCATGCCACCGCTCACCCACCCTTCACCATGCAGAGCCCAGGCAGCTTCTCCTAAGGTGAGGAGGGGGTCTGGACTCCCCTCCAAGAAAGCAGTCCACTGTCTGTTATTTAGTGGGTAAAGCCCCTCTGCACCTGGTTCTGGGGTTTCCTTGTGCTGATGGTCTCGGCGGAGCGTCTCCTCAATCTGGGCACGGGTGACCTTGCTAGGCACAGCCACCCGGGGGGCCTTGCCGCCCTTGAGCTTTGAATCCTCCTCCTCAAGCAGGCGCTGGGTCTCCTTCTTTCGCTCCAGCTGCTCCAGGCGCCGCTTTTCCTTCTCCTCCTGGGAGGATAGGCCCGTCAGGAGTAGATCCCATCCTACCACCATGGGGCCTGGGTTTGAGGCCCTGCTGTGTGCTAGACCCTGTGCTGGGCATAGGGAACATATCTGAGAGAAAGATGGGCCAACTGGTGGCTCTCATCCTACATGATAATGGGAACAACAGGGAAGGCTGGCCAACAAGGGTGGGAAGTTGAAGGAAAGAGTGACACCTGGGCCAGAGGAGGAGCCAGCCAGGAGGAGAGCTGGGAGACAGGAGAGTGGTGGGAACAGCAAATGCAAAGGCCCTGAGATAGGAACCACTTAGCATGACAGAGGAGCAGCACAGAGACTGGTGTAGCTAGAGTAAGAATGGGAAGTGTGGAAGGAAAAGAGGTTGGGGGAGGGGAGTGTGATCGGGATCCTCAAGGGCATGGGAAGGGGTTTGCATTGGATTCCAAAGGTGATGGGAGCCATGGAGGGCCTGGACCTATTTGTCAGCTGGGGCAGGAGTTCTGCCCTTATGGGTCAAAAGGCCATGGGAAGTCACTGTCCATGGCCAAGATTCACAGGGACTGGGACTGATCCCACCTTGGCTCCCCAGGGAGGTCCAGAAGCCAGATGGATGAGGGGACATCTGACCTATAGGACTTGTCCTTGGCCACTGTTCCTCCATTGCTCCAGGGGGCACAGCAAAGTTCTTATTCATTTGTAGTGCAGTGTGGCCACTGGCTAGGCCCTGTGCTGAAGGCCCCATTGCCTGCAACTCTACCATATGCCTCCCATGCTTCTGGGATGGTCCCTGCCTGCAATGCTACCATGACAGTCTCGAAGCTGGCCTAAATGTCCCAGGAAAGGGGTTAGTGTGCCTAAGGATGCCCACTGGGCCTCCATCTTGCCTGCATAGCACGAAAGTGTGTGTGGGGATGGTTAAAGGTCAAAGGTGTTTGAGTACAGCTTCTGGGCTCCTATTTCTGTGCTCTAAGCTTCAGTTTCCTCAACTGGAGAATGGGGATGGCCCCAAGATCCAAGACGAAGGCCTGGTTAGGGCTCTCAGGGCTCAGGTCCTGAGCTGGCTGCTGCCTCTGGGACTTGAAAGGTCTCTGGCTTTTCTATCTGGATAATGGATCTTTGGCAGATACTGGTTTTTCGACTTTTCAATGTTGTCAAATGTTGACAATCAAAAGAAAGTTTAAAGACTTCCATGGCTGGAGGAATAAGGAGGAAACCAGTGACATTCAATGTCCACTAACAACAAGGCTGGATCTAGTCCTGCATAGAAAGACAATGGGAAAACTCTCAGAAGTATCTAAGGACCCCATGATCTGGGCGTGCAGAAACCATACATCTCCACTGCTATTTTCCACAACCTTTATCGGTTTTCCAATGGAGGAAACCTCTGTTTTCTCTGTTTTGAGTCACCAATGTGTCCCCAAGATTTTGGGCAGGTCTTACCAGTCCAGAAACCAGAAGCAGGAGCTTTGGCTATGTCGGTCTCTGGCACCATCTACTGGTCCAAGTAAGTCAGCACCAGCCCAGAACCATTCCAAGATACCAATTAAGCAACCCTTGTGTGCCTGGCACTGGGGCCCATCGAGGAGAGCCAGCTATCCTTGACCTCTTCTGTGTTTTTATAAACTCCTGGGAGATCCTGCAGGACCCAGGTCAGAAATGGTGGACCTATACTAGCATTTTCCAGCCTCAGTACTACTGACGTCTGGACAGGCTCATTCTTTTCTGGTGGCTCATCCTGGGCACTGTGGGGTGATGAATAGCATGCCTGGCCTCCCCACACCAGATGCCAGGAGCAACCTCCACCCACCAGTTGTGACAAACAAAAATACCTCCAGATGCTGCCAAGTGTCCTCTGGGTACAGAATCACCCCATGGTGAGAACCCTAGTGTAGCCTGACCCTGGCATCACACACAAGAAAGAAACAAGCCTATGGAGGGTGGTGGCTGCCTCGCCGTTCTGCAAATGTGCCAAGTCTTGGCCACT
Source organism: Macroglossus sobrinus (assembly GCA_004027375.1). Lineage (NCBI taxonomy): Eukaryota > Metazoa > Chordata > Mammalia > Chiroptera > Pteropodidae > Macroglossus > Macroglossus sobrinus. The sequence goes on from PVKZ01000214.1 coordinate 882,941, forward strand.
CTAGGGCCTTTGTACAAGCCTATGCCTCTGCCTCCCTCCTTGCCCTTGCTCCAGGTCTACTGTCTCCTCGCCCTTTAGGCCAAAGCCCCAGAGTTCTCCTGCCACCGTCTACCAGATGCCTGCCACAGCCACAGATGTGTCAGTCCAGGGCCCCCACACCTTCCGCTGCTCCTTCCTCATGACGTGTTTGTCCTCATCCTTCCAATAGGCATCCTCCAGCTCCTTCTGCTTCCGGGCATCAGCTGCCGCCTTGGCCTCAGCCCTCCGTGCCCGGGCTGCTGCAGACTTGGTGTTCTCGCCCTGGAACTTTTTGGGCATCCCTCAGCAGGCTGTAGGAGGACAGGGTCCAGTGAGTGGGGAGCATCCATCTCTGGCACCCCCAGATGCACACCTGGGCATCCAGACTCCCTTGAGGCTTCAATGGCCTCATCTATGAAATGAAGGCTCAGACTCATTTGATCTCCTTTTAAGGTGAAATTCATATAACACAAAAATGAAATATTTAGTGTACAATTCAGTGGCATTTTGTACATTCACAATGTTGTGCAACCAGTACCTCTAATTTGAGAACATTTCTATCACTCTAAAAGGAGACCCCATGCCCATTAGTCACCCCCCCCCATCCTCATTCCAACCATTAATCTACTTTCTGTCTCTATGGAGTTGTCTATTTTGGCCGTTCATAAAGATGAAATCATACATGTGGCCTTTTGTATTTGGCTCTATCACTCAGCATGATGTTTTTGAGGTCAATCCACATTGTATTGTATGTAAGTGCTTCATTCCATTAATGGCTGAATAATATATCCTTGTGTGGATAGACTACATTTTGTTTATCCATCTATCCACTGATGGAAATCCACTTTTTGGCTTGTATGAGTTGTGCTGTTGTGGACCCCGGCAGTCCTGTTTCTGTGTGGCCCCTCCCACTTGCCACCTCTGAGGCCTCAGTCCCATAGACCGTAGGCTAAGTCCCTTTCACCCTGAGTAAGCATCTGCCATGAACTACAATGGATGACCCAGCCCTAGCTTGCATAGCTAGGAGATGTTGTAACAATCATAAAGCTGCTGTCCAGCAGGCACCTGGTCTGTGTGAGTCCCACGCAGGGCACTGGAGAAATGACAACACACACTAATGGCAGGTGCCACCCTCCCTGTGCACAGCCCTCTGCTAAGCACTTTATATGGACCACCTCAATCAAATGCCCCAAAGCCTTAAATGTGAGTACTGCCTGTATTCCAAGGTGGGGAGAAAAAGGTATCTAGCTAGGTCATGTGGGGCTTAGCATAGAATTTCACCTCCAAAGCCTGCTTTTCAGGTGAGGAAGGGAAGGCCGTGCAGCAGAGAAATTAACAGCATTCCTTCCAAGTGCTGACTGAGGACCAAGGGCTGTGTGGCCCACGGCACATGCCTTCTGTGCCTGTTTTCCTCATCTGGGAAGTGGACTGATGTGCCTCCCTCCTGGGTCATTCTCTTCCCTCTGAACAACTTCAGCTTTGCTGAACCTTGGAGAAACAGACCCAGCACCCAAGAATGAAGGGAAGAGAATGCAAGGCCATCCTGAGTCCAATCGTCTAGCTGTGTGACTGGTTGGGGAGGGAGCTACCATTTCTGAGCCCCATCAGAAACTCTAATATTAGCTCTAATTTGCAGCAGTTGTGTGCACTGGGCTAAGTGCTCCACACACAACATATTAGTGAATTTTCACAACCCTGGTGGGTGGCAGCTGAGCTGATGAACGGGTCAGAGGCAGCCCTGTGAGGAAGGAAGAGTAAGACTTCTGGGTGGAAGGCACAGCACATACAAAGACCCTGAGGCAAGAATGAGGCCATGCTCAGGCACCAAGAAGCTGTTAGGCAACTCTGAGCAGGGCCGGAACACCTTATGAGTAGGATGTTCCAAAGCCCTCTCCAGATATCATATGGGCAGGCACCAAACACTGAGAGAATTACAATGATACACCAGGCAGGGCAAGTTTTGGAGTTAGGTGGAGCTGATGCTCCATGCCAGGTGCATTCTAAACCATTTCATCCCCTAGCACCTGCAAAGGTATCTTCTGCTAAGCACATTATATGGACCAACTCAGGAGAATGCTCCAAAGCCTTAAGGGGGGCTGTCCTTATTCCCATTCTAAGGTAGGGAAGCCAAGGTACCTGGCCGGGTCCATTTTACCGATGAGGAATCTGAAGTTCTGAGCCACACAGATGGTTAGTGGAGGGGATCAGATTTCAACCCAGGACCAGCTCCAGTCAACTTCAGACTCTTAACCACTGCTTCACCCCTGGGTCCCAGCTGGCTCCTCAAAAAACATCAGGACGCTGAGGCCACTAGGGCCCCTCATTCAGCACTGAGAGGCAGCCCCTCCAGACTGAGACTGGAGAGTGAGCCCCATGGGGAAGAACAAAGTGGGGATCAATGGACCCAGACTTTGGGTTGAGTCCTGGCTCTATATTCATGGTTGATGTGCTCCCCTCCAGCCAGTTTCCTTATCTGAGATGTGGGGTAATTCCAGTCCCTCTCCAAACGAAAGCTGCAGGGCAGGGGGCAGTGCAGATATGCCAGGCTAATCCCATACTTCTCCCAGGTGCTCATTGGCCCTCTAAATCCAGCATTCATTACTGAGCATCTACAATGTACCCAACAAAAACTCCCTCCCTGATTCCCCAGGAAAGCACCAAGAAGTGGAAGTCACCATCCAAGTTATACATGAGGAAATGTCTTATCCCCTTACTCATTTGGCAGCAGCCACACCAGCCTCCTTGCCATTCTTCAAATATACCAAGCAAGTTCTCACCTCAGGGCCTTTGCACTTTCCGTGCCTTCCACCTGACTGCTCTTTGCTCCTCTTTTTATTCCGTTAACTCCCATTTAAAGTTCAAGGCCCAGTTGCCGCCTCCAGGAAGCCTTCCCTGAGGCACTCCCTGACTCTCAGACTACAAACTTCTCTTTGAGGCACATATCTGGGTGGCTTTATGTTCATTTATGATTGTTTGACAAATGTCCATCTTCCTCACAGGGCTGGGAGCTTTGTGAGGGCAGGGCTGGGACTGCCTTGGTCACTTCTGTATCCCCAGTGTCCTCATTCATTTGCTCAATAAATGTTCTGAGCAAATGGATGAACAAGCACTGATTTCCAGGTTTCTCCCAGTATTTACTTCCTGCTCTGTATTGTGTCCAAATTCAGCTTCTCACCGTTTTTTCCACTCACCTGTCCTCCAGCCTCTGTTCTTGCTGTCCCCTCCTCCTGTGAAAACTTGCCCACTCACAGAGACTTTTTCCCAGCATCCTCTCCTCCCATGCCCCACTGCTCATCTCCATCTCAAAGTCTGAAAGGGCTTTTTTGACCCCCTTCTTAAGGCTGTGATCCTAGAACTGAATGTTTGTGTCCCTCCAAAATTCCTATGTTGAGGTCCTAACCCTCACTATGACTGTATTTGAAGACAGGGTTGGTGAGGAGGGGATAAAGATTAAATGAGGTTATAGCGTTGGCCCCTAATCTAATAGGACTGGTGCCCTTATCACAGCAAAAGACACCAGAGCTTGATCTCTTCACTATGTGAGGACACAGTAAGAAGACAGCTGTCTGCAAGTCAGGAAGAGCCTGCACGGGGAACTGAACTGGCTGGCACCTTGACATTGGACTTCTTGCCTCCAGAAATGTGAGGAAATAAATGTCTGTTGTTTAAGCTGCCATCTGTGGGATTTTGTCATGGCAGCCCCAGCAGACTAAGACAGACAGCTTTTCTTCTCTGTGTGGTAAAGTTACTCACACACTCTGTCATTCAGTAAACATGTACTAAGCACCTTTTACAAGTGGGACACTGGAGTAAGAGGCAGAGCCGATGGGCTTCCTGCCCAAATGGACTCCCAGACTTTCTGGGAGATAAACAATAAACGTGATTACTTGAGATCAGAGCTGTGAAAGGGACATGAAAGGTGCTGGGGAAGCCAGGAGGGAGCTTCTTAACCAGCCTGGTGTGTGTGTGTGTGTGTGTGTGTGTGTGTGTGTGTGTGTGTGTGTGTGTGTGTGTGGTATGATGGGGGTGGGGGAGGGAGAGACACCAAAGAACAGGCCTAAAGGACAGGGGAGACCCAAGCCTCTAGGGATGTGAGGAAAGCAGGCTGGGAAGAGGAATGTGTATTCTAGAGTAATGGGAGGGTACAGAGGGTGTTAAGTGCCAGGAGGAGCAGATCTGAGTCAGAGTCTCTAGTGCTGAGGAAGTGAATTCTAGGCGTAAGACATAAGCAGAGGTCCAGGGAGTGGTTCTGACTGGACAATGGGTACACTTAAGGGAATCACAACCCACGAGTTGCTTGGATTTGAATGTAAGAAAGACAACAGACAGAGCTCAACGCCGTCCCCTCTAAGAAGCCCTCCCGCTCTCCCTTCTGGGCTCCCCCAGGCTGTCATCTTTTTCTCCAGCCTTAATACTACTGCCAGAGGCCAGGGGCATCCATAACAGCTCTGTCACCTCCCAAACCTGGAAGCTGCTCAGGTGCCGGGCTGGAACTGGGTGGCCTTGAACACAAAGCTGTCCCTCAAAGTCTCAGTTGCGCGCTCTGGGAAATGGGAAAAGGCCCCGCGACAGCCATTGAGAATGACCTCCGGAAGTGCCCTGCACCCCACCTCCAGCCCTACTGGGGGTGGTCCCAGGCCAGGACACCCGCCAGGCCCACCCGCACCCCGCCCCCCGAACCCGGGCTCCGCCTGCGCCGCTGTGGCTCCTACCTCCTTCCCAGCGCCGGCCAGGTCGCTCTTGCGTGATGTCACCGCGGGGCTTGCGCGCTGAGCTCCCAGAGGCGCGTGTTGATTACGTCTCGGTGCCGTCGCCATCTTGGTAAAGAAAATGCTGGTTCGGTCTCTGACACATGCGATTGTCATCAGCCATTTCTTTTCCTAGTTAGTTAGTGTATATTTTATAAAACCTCAACCAGGGCGATCACTTCACATTGGAGAGTCAGAAGGAGCGGGTAGAAGCAACAATCTAGAACATCGCCTTTACCAAGATGGCCACTGCCCGGAGGCAAGATGGTGGTTCCGGCTTCACGCGTGGCCCGGCGGCATCTGTCGGGAGTTGCCCCGCCGCCAGAGCGCGCCAGAGCCTGAGGTCCACGTGCGATAAGCAGTCCAGCTACGGCGGGAGGAATCTTCTTGAGCCCTTTGCTATTGCTTTGTGCTTTGCCGCGCTCTCCTAGCTCACGTTCTTGGACTCTCGCTGGCGAAGCTGGGGAGGGAAGGGACAGGAGAAAGAGACAGAAAAATTAACACACTCTGCTCTGTCCAGGTGTGGAAGGTGAGACTCAAAAAGACTTTAAAAGGAATTGAAAATGGCCAATCTGTAACCGCGAGCCGCTCAAATTCTTCGCCGGCCCCTCCTCCTGGATTGCTGTCCTCCCCTCCTCCTTTGCAATATTTTTTTTCTCTATTAAAGTATGGTTACACTGAGCCTGGCTGTGGGGAGAAACAGGGTGTGAATTTGAGGGACAGTTCAGGCAAGACGACTTGACCAGAGTCCATTTTGTGAAAGGCAACCCCAATGACACTGTTGGGACCAAAGTCAGACCGTGGATCTCCCTTGCTTTAAAGTGTTCGTGGATCCCCATTGCTCTGCTCCTTCCACCTTTTCAACTCTCCTCCCTCCTCAGCTCCAGCCACACACCATCCCTTCTCCAAATTGCCAGGCACAGTCCTATATCAGGGAGTTCTCCCGTACAGTTCCCTCTTCCCCCACCAAGCATTACCGTGGCCAGTTCCTTCACATCCTCTTAGACCTTGGCCCAAATATCCCTCACCTGCCCTCTTTTTTATTTGTCATAGTATCAACTTGTTTTATTTATTTAGTTCCATGTTTGTTTTCTGTCTCTCCCATAGCTGTGACGTCTGGAGTGTGGAGCCTGTGCACCAGGAATGGTGTTTGTCATGGAGAAGAAGGGGTTTAGCATAAACATTTGTTGTTTACTATCAGGGTGAGGTTTGTGGAGGTGCCAAAGGCAATACCTAGTTAATCTTCTAGACAAGAACCAGATTTAAAATACATAAAAAATTTAAAGAGAGACTTGTCACACTTCTCTGGGGACAGGAATCGTGTTACCTTATATTGATATAACTGAGGTTAAGAGAATCATTCCAGAACAAGCTAAATCTCCTGCAGAGTGACTTCTGCTGCCTCCCAGGCACACCTGTTACGAGCATGGCACCAATCCTGAGGACTCAGCTTCTATCATTCTGATATTCTGTAGCACTTAGTCACTCACATTCCCAAGTACATATCCAGGGTTTCTGTGCACCTGTGCTGGAAACAGTGGCAAATGAGACAGACACAATCCACGGTCACTTGGGTCTCACAGTAAGAAAGTTAAATAAAAAATTATGATTCTAGCGGTGGCCAGATGCACCCTGTGTTAGTGAGTTAAGAATCAAAGAGGTCTCAGAGAAGAGTTGGGTGAAGGAATGGGGGAAGAGTGTTTTAGGCAGAAGGAAGAGCATGTGTAAAAACTGAGTGTACAGCGAGAAAGGCAAAAACAGGCCCTTACTGTGGTCAGATGGGAGTTGGCCTCGTGTCCACAGTTGAGTTGTGGTGTCCTCCTGTTGAACATAATTTGGTAGAACATCATCATCAGACAAGGCCACTCTGACCAGGACGGAGCAAGACAAAAGTAAGAATCTGCCATAAAAATGCCTGATCACATGCAAAAACAGGAGAATTATCTAAGACCCCCAAAGATGTCCACATCTTGGACCTTAGATTTTAACTGCTTATGTTATATGGCAAAAAGGATTGTGCAGATGTAATTAAGGTTATGGAGTTTAAAATAGAGTATCCTGGATATTCCTGCCAGGGCTGGTCTAATAACATAGCTCTTAAAAGTAGAGAACTTTCTCTAGCTGCAGGAAGAATAGATGAGAAAAGTGATAAGCCCGCCATTGCATGGCTGTGACAGTGGGGGGCCAGAGACCTCCCTCCCACCCTGTAGCTGGATTCCTCCAGCAATCAGAATGAACTAACCTGCCAACACCTTAATTCCATACAGAAGGAAATCAAAGTAAGCCTCTGTGTTTTTAAGTCACCTAGTTTGTGGAAACTAATACAGTAGATTTTCTTCTATAAGCCCCTCCTACTAGGTATATTTCTCTCACCTACTCAACCCTAAACTTCATCTTGTAAAAACTGGATCTTGATCTCAGGTCAACAAAATGACCTTCTGTTGAGGTCATTACAACCCTATCAGTAAGTTCCATCAAGAGTGGAAACAAATGTTGGGATTCTCCTCACCATACTAACCAACATATTCCCCTTAGCCCTCCGACTGCTTTGCAGAAACTGTTTAACTTCATTCAGAAAATCTCATTCCTTAAGGGACCAATGTTTGGCTCACTCCTACTGCAGTAAACAATACTTGTGTTCCCATTTGAGTCTGCGCCTTTCTATATTACTGCTGCTGTGAGAATACAGGTCTTGCTCTAAAAGTGCCGTAAACCCTTTTAAATTCATTTGCCAGTAATGGTTTCCTCGTAGCCAGACATGGGAGAGTCTGTGCTATGGCAAACACTTCCTGCTTCCTGCTACACTATGCAATACTGCAGGCCAGTTAAAGAGTCTGACCAGAAAAAAAGGAAAACGCCACCTGGAACTCCAAAATGGACCCCCAGCTGGATTTGGGGCATGTTTTCTTTGCCTGGATTGAGTTATCTAGGCTCCTGACTTTGAGACTTTTGAGGTGAGACCTTCAAAATGATCCCCCAACTCCCAGTATTCATGCCTTTGTGTAATCCCCTTCACTTGGATTTGGGCTGGACTTACCAACTTGCTTGTAATTAATATTACACAACAGAAGCAATGAGATGGCACTTCCAAGATTAGGCTTAAAAGACTGTAGTTTTCTATCCCCCAACTTCCAAGCTTTCTTTGCAGGTAGGGGTGGCCATGTTTGCAAGTATGCTGTGGGGACTTTCAGGAAAGATTTTTCCATTTTGATGAAAGGGAAATGTAACTGGCTTCTCGTTCTTTCTGCCTTCAGTATGGATGTGATACCTGGAGTTATAGCAGCCATTTTGCAATCAGAAGGCAACAAGCCCGGAGCTAAAGAAAACACTCTAAAGATAGTAGAGCCAAAAAAAAAAAAAAAAAAAAAAGCCTGTGGCATCATTGAACAGGTGAAGGGACACCAGTAGCTGTAGTTGTCTAGTTCTGGATTAGTTGTTACATAAGAAAAATATATCTGTGTGTTTAAGCTTAAAAAAAAAAAAGAAAAAGATTGTGGCTCCTGTCCTGGATGTTCTCTGTTGAATCACTCTTGCTAGTGGAACCAGGTGGAATGTCAGGAGGCAGCCCTGTAGAGCGAGAAAACATAGAATCTTTCAACAGCAGTTGAGACTTGAGCTGACCACAGCCCTAGCCAAAATCTCAACTGTGGCCTCATAAGACACCTTAAGCCACACTTACCCAGCTAAGCCACTCTCACATTCCGAACCACAGAAACCATGAGATAAATGTTTATTGTTTTCAGCTGCTAAGTTTTGGGATCATTTTTTATTCAGCAGTGTACAGCTAATATAAGGCCTATTATAAAGACTAATAAAGAGTTTATTTCTGGGAGTTGCTCTGGTGCAGTTGGCTAACATAGCCTGTCCAAAGTCTTAAATTCTACTGCAGAGCCAGTTTGATCTGATATCCAACAACTGCAACCAAAAGAGCAGGAGGAACTAACTCCATCCTACAGCACTTTCAGGACAGCCTCTTGACTAGCAGTATTGAAAAATGGAAGCCTCAAGATAACAACCGAAATAGGTGTTCCACTTAGTTTTGCTAACTTTAAAACCATGGCTGTCCAATTTAGTCCAAGTAAGTTTGTAGAGATTGATAATTCCCCATAATGGCCATTGATGTTCTAAATTACTTTTGGTTAAGTCAATCCATTTAGTGAGAAATGCACATGAAGAGGTACTGCAGTTTTTAAACATAAAACCAGCCAGGGTTCCTGAAGGTGGGGCCAGGGTTGCCCTTAAAACATTTAGATGACTGAGAACCCTTTTCTCAGAGGTTTTAATTTGACAGCAAAAGAAAAACTCCACACATTTCGAATATGAACAGCCTGATTACAAAGAAGTCTGGCCAAATGCTAAAAGAGTACTCCCAAAAGGACAGAGCCTTTATAAAAACAAGAACAGATCCAAAATAAAATTGAAGAGCTCAAAACGCAAAGAGAGTGGAGCGTGAATCCAGGAGAAAACTTACCCTCAAACTCCAAGGTTGGCAAGAAAGCAATGAGCTCAATGGGCTCAGTAGGTACTAGCACCTGTTCACTCACCAGCTTTGGAGTTGTCAGGGGTCTTCCCTGGATCCCACTCATGACACAAATAATGTTATCCTAAAAAGTAAAACAACTAGTCATTTTACCAGCAAAATGGGCTTATTTGAGAATAGCAGAAAATTATAACTCAGGACAAGTAAGCTATAGCAGAAACTATAGGCAAGTCTAACAAGCCAAGGAGAGGATTGTTACTTTACAGGAGGAAGTTAAAAGGAGGAAGTTAGGAGGGGTTAATTTGAATGAAAGTCCATTGGAGGTAAGTGAGAGTTCAGGGTATTGATGGTTTCTCATTGGCTAAGTTGCTGGGCAAGAAAGGAAGCTTTTCTTCCTCTTGTTGAAGTAATAAAATAGTTATCGACTTGGAGAGTGCATCTCTTCCTGTTGAAGTCCCTAAATGACAATCTTCCTGTTGGGGTCTGTAACTGAGATCAAGTGATAGTGCCTGAGGGTGCCTCCTTCTGGCTCCCCACTCCATTTTTAAAAGAGGTTTCCCTTTATTAATTTTCACACATTTTAACCATGTTAAGTGCTCAATTCAGTGGCATTAAGTACGTTCACACTATTGAACAACCATCCTCACTATTTCCAGAACTTTTTATCTTCCCATAATGAAACAATGTCCTCATTAAACACTAACTCCCCATCCTCCTCCCCTAACCCCTAGCACCCACCATTTAGCTTTCTGTCTCGTGATGCATCTGACTCCTCTAGGGACCTCTTATACGTGGAATCATACAGTGTATGTCCTTTTGTGACTGACTTATTTCACTCAGCAAAATGTCCTCAAGGTTCATCCAAGTTGAAGCATGTGTCAGAATTTCCTTCCTTTTAAAGGCTGAATAATATTTCACTGTATGGATATACACATTTTGTTCATTCATTCATCTGTCAGTGAACACTTGGGTTGCTTCCACTTTTTGGCTATTCTAATAATGCTGCTATGAACACAGGTGTGCAGAAATCTTTTCAATATTCACCTCCAGTTCTTTGGGGTGTAAACGCTGAAATGTATTGCTGGAGTGTATGGTATTTCTGTGTTTGATTTTTTGAGGAACTCCCATTCTCTTTTTTATAGTGGCTGGGATTCTTTTTTTATTAAATTTTATTTATTTGTTATTAGTTATTGAGGTGAAATTCACATGATATTAAATTAACCAATTAAAGTGTACATTTCAGTCATTTAGTACATTCATGATGTGCAACCATCACATTTGCTTAGTTCCAAAACATTTTCATTACCTCAAAAGGAGACTCTGTCCCCATTAAGAGTCACCTCCTATTCCCCCTACCCCTGCCCCTGACAACCAGTAATCTACTTTCTGTCTCTGTGGATTTGGACATTTCATATAAATAGAGTCACACACTATGTGGCCTTTTGTGTCTGGCTTCTTCCACTGAGCAGGATGTTTTCAAGGTTTTCCATGTTGTAGCATGTCAGTACTTCATTCCTTTCTATAGTGAGGGCTGAAGAATCTGAGTCTCTGGCCCATGTTCTGAGCAGTGTGTGTTCTCCCACAGCAGGATTCCTGACCCTGAATCACAGGCTTGGAGGGAAGACCTCAAGTCCAGCCACGTGCAGCTCCAGACGTGTGCCTCTCCTCCTCTGCCCCAGCTGTGGGCTCTGACCCTGACTAAAGGGCATGGGGCCTCTATGAATGTCTTGTCTTGAAAACAAATGTTTGAGCAAGGACTAAATTTCAGCAAACATCCAGCATTTTCATGCAGATGGTGGCAACCGGGTGGGCTGGGGTGGGGACCAGACGTTAATGTGTGACTGGATCCCTCAGGGACACACAGCTGCTGTTTGCTTTCTGGAGTTGACCCTTCTCCCAAATATATGTAATCTGTGAGCTCCCTGCAGCCCTAACACACCTTGGGTGTGTTTTTACTTTGCCCATTAATGGCCAATCTGGTGCCTTTTTCCCTACATCAAACATGGGCCTCCAGCAGCAACACTAGGCTAGGATCTCTCAGAACTAGAGGTCACCCTGGCAATGCCTCCCATCAAATGTAGTGCTTTTACAGCACCCAGAATCATTTGCTTTGTTATACATGCATCCATTTTCATGGACTAGAAACTGAAGCTCAAGTGACTGAGCTGCTCAGGTTTAGCTGGTGAACTGCAATGTCACAATTTGAACTCTGCTCTGCTGAGTTCAGTCCCCACTCCCCACTCTTATTGAGTGTCAGCAGAAGGAAGAAACTGGGGAGGACGAAACTGAAGGCAGTAGGAAGCTATGGAGGGTATGTGAGCTGAAAAGGAAGGCTGGGTGTTTAGATCCTTCAGGAGTTGGGGAGCAGGGTAGAGGCCAGAGTGCTGGATGGGCTGCTTCAGTCTGAATAAACAGGATCTGGGAACCCACAGATGTGGGGAGTGGACAAGAGAAAGGCTTGTCCAGGTGTCTACCTTCATTCAAACCTCCACATTCCCTAATATCTGTGAGTCAACACCCCTCCAACACCGTTCATATCTCTCCCATAATTGTGTTGATATTTTTCTTGATTTCATCATACATAGGAGCTGTAGGGGGTTGTGGATTTTCATAATAAGCCTTCCAGGACAATCCGGTTCTTTAAACTTAATATTGTGTGATAAAAAGGTAACAAGAAAAGCCAATTTTTTTAAACAATCAAAAAATAAATAAGATTTGTAATTATGACCCAGGAAACATTTTTATGATTTGCTCTTTAAGAAAAAAAAAAAATATATATATATATATTTATATATATATATATATATTTATATATATATATTTCAGAGCAATGTGAATAATCATTTTTTAAAAAATATTTTTCCCTCTCTAGATCTTTTTTTTTTTTCATAACGTGGAGGCTCTTTGTTGCTGGGGCAACCATAAGTTTGACCTACTCTTTTCATGACCCATTGCCAGGTCAGGATTTGGAGAAGGTGATGTAGATGACTCAGAGAGAAACAATGACTGGCTGCAAGTTGCACAGCTTTTCATTGGGATCCTATACGGGTGGATGGGACGGTGTGAGGTGAGCTGCCTCTAGAGAAGCTGCTGGTTTAGGAGGTCCCCAAATCCCAGTTCCAGTCTGAGACCTGGCCACAAGGAAGACAGGATGTGGGGTCGATCCTTCATCCTTCTGTGCCCTTAGGTGTGCCTGGAGCCAGCCAAGCCTGAAGCTGACACAAGTTGTGAACCTGGGGAGGAGGTAGGTGGGGTGGTACCAGTGGAAACTTACCTGCTTCCCACCAAGTCTTGTCTTCTGCTCAGTCTGGCTCTTTGACAATTCTCCCGCAGTATCATAACCAACAAGAATTTATGGCCTTCGTCTTGGCTTTAGCTATGGATTCCAAGATCAGCAGGGGAGACTGGACAAGCCTACAGCCCTGGGGTGTGTATGAGAGTAAGCTGTGTGGCCCCTCCTCTCATTTAGGAGAATGAGTCAACAGGACTGGGGGATGGGGTGTAGAGGGTGAGTGGAATCAGAAGGCATGGATGCTGCCCAGGGTGTAGGGTGGGCTGGCCGAGTCACCTGGAGGAGAACCAGTACTGGGAGTGGAGCTGGGGAGCTGCTGAGTTTAAGTCACCTGGTTGAGCTCATGCAGACATTCTGATCAGACCCTCCCCCACACCCTGTGGTAATCAGCTCAACTGCAGGGTAAGGACATACCAGAAAGGGGTCAGGAGCCTGGGCTCATGCAAAAATGCTAAATAAAATATCAGCAAATTGAGTTCAGCTGCACTTTAAAGAACAACAGACCAGGGGCATGCAGGGTTTTATCCCAAGGAGGCAGGGAAAGTTTAGTGTCAGGATGTTTCCTTTCTTCAATGAAAAGATGAAAAGAGAAAAATATCAAATGATCATTTCACCATGGAAAAACATTGAATAACATTTAGCAACAGCTCTTGATTTTTTAAAACATTATTAGGAAATAGGAAATAGGAAGAAATTAGTCTGATCAAAATTGTGATTAGAAAGGAACTGTCTGCATTATGTTGAATAGTGAAACAAGAGATAACGTATTCCAAGATGGGGCAAGAATGCCCACAATCATAGCTAATATTCAATGCTTGATATTAAAGTTTTTCACCAATGCAATATGGTAAGAAAAAGAATTGACACCATAGAAAATCAGTTGGAAATAAAAAATAGAAATCAATAGAAATCAAAAAGAATGAACAAACAAACAAACAAAATGGATAGAACTGATTTAGAAGCTGAATAGTGTAGGTGGAACACAGGAGATTGTTAGGGTAGTAAAACTATTCCATATAATATTGTAATGTCAGATATATGGCATTGCGCATTTGTCAAAACCAACAGAATGTACAACATGGAGTGAATTCTAATGTAAAATGTGGACTTTGGTTAATAACAACATGTTAGTATTCACTAATCAGTTATAACAAATTTATCACACTAATAAAAGATGTTAATAATAGGGGAAATTGGGGCATGGGGGAGAGATCTATAGAAGCTCTCTGAGATCTCTGCTCAATCTTTGTTATACCGAAACTGCTCTAAATATGTATATTAATAAAAAATAAATCAAAATAATTACAAAAAAGTGCTTGCTACTGAGTCATTCATTGCTCAATAAACATCAACTCTTCTAATAAGAGTGAACCACTTGGCACATAGTATGTGCTCATGAATGTCAACCATTTCAAAATATTCTTCTTTTGATTATAAAATGAATCACTTTAAAAATTAAATAATACTGTAGAAAAGGATATAACATCATACATATATTATCTACTTTATTTGGGCATAAAGTAGAGGTGCTAAACTGGGGGTGACTGACACATACACCCTGACACAGACCATTGACACTAGAGACACCTTTGTTTGTCACAACTGTGAGGAAGTGGAAAATGCTACTGGCATCTAGTAGGTAGAGGCCAGGGATGTTGTTCAACACCCTACAATCTACAGTACAGCCTCCACGATATAGGTTTATCTAGCCCAAATTGTCAGCAGTGCCAAGGCTGAAAAATTCTGGCATAAATTCTTTTTTTCTTTTTTAATCTAAGTGAGACCTGACTGTAGATATCACTGGGCAACTTGATTTTTTCTCTCTGTCCCCTGGAGTCTTGGGCAACGCCTGCACCAATGATCTTTTTAATTTTTTTAATTAATTAATTGATTAGTTAATTAATTTTATTTTCATTAGTTTCAAGTATACAGTACATTGGTTAGACAGTTATATAGTTTATAAAATGATCCCTCTAATTGCTCCTTCTCTCCTCTGGTTTTCCACCTAGCCAATATATTAATGCTAACTGCATCGCCTATGTTGTGCTCCCATGATCTTTTTATCAACAGCTTGGTTTTCTGTCCCTTGAAAGCATCGTGTTCTGTGTTCCAGGCTCTCAAGACATGGATTAACTTTTTTTTTTTAAACCTCCAGCCCTTGGCTTTTCTGAATCTTAATGTGCTCCCTGTACACACTAGCTCATTTCCTTTGGCCAGTGTCAGGCAGCATCATTCAAATGCTCAGAGCCCCTGGTCTTGAACGATACTGAGAGGTGTTACTATAAAGCTATGGGGATCAAAAGTGGGTGATGATTGTATAGGCATAGACTGGTGGCTCTCACCCAGGGGCAGTTTCACCTCTAGGGGACATTGGGAAATGTCTGGAGACATTTTTGGTTGTCATGACTCGGGTGGGGGGGAGTGCAATTGGAATTGAGTGAGTAGAGGTCTAAGATCAAGGATGTCTGCTTTTTTTTTTCATTTCTATCAATATAGAATTGGAAGTTCTAGCCAAAGCAATTAGGCATGAAAAAGAAATAGAAGGCATCCAAATTGAACAGCTAGGGTGAGACCAAGCAGGACAAAAGAGATTTCACAAACACTACTCAGAACAGTGTGCAATTTAAAATTTATGAATTGTTTATTTCTGGAATTTTCCATGGACCATTTCAAACCTTAGTTGACCATGGGTAACTGAAATATTAGAAAGCGAAACTACAGATAAGAGGGGACTACTGTATTAGTTTCCTGTTGCTCCCATAGTTTAGAACAATAAAAATTTATTCTCTCACAGTTCTGGAGTTCAAAAAGCTGAAATCAAGATTTTGGCAGTGCCTGACTGGACTCATTGGGTGACCTCAGGCAATCTTCTGAGCCTGTTTTTTTTTTCCTCCAAAAAGTGGGTTCACAGTCCTTAATGGATGAGATGAGGAAAGTATCCAGGCTCATAAGGAAAGTTAAAATGTTATTTCTCCTTCCTCCTCCCCTCTGTACTCCTCTGAAGGCTCTAGGAGAGGATCCTACCCTACCTTGCCTCTTCCAGCTTCTGGTGACCAAAAGCATTCTGTGGCTTGTGGCCGTATTACTCCAATCTCTGCCTCCATGTCCACATGGCTCTCTCCCTATGTGTCTGTCTCTCTGGGTCTCTCCTCCTCTTCTTATAAAGATACAGTCATTGAATTCAGGGCCCACCCTAATCCAGTATGAATTTTCTTAAATATACCTTCTAAGACCCTATTTTTAAATAAGCTCACATTCTGAGGTTTGGGGTAGACATGAATTTTTGTGGGGGAGTCTACTGAACCCAGTACAGGAACCCCAACTACCAGGTGAGCAGGGAGTCATGGGAACCATGGTAGGTGTGTGGGCAGAGGTGAGTGCAGCCAGCTGTCAGTCACAGAGATCCCAGGGGCTGGTGTAGGGACATTGTGGAGGCTGGCAGGGTCCAGGCAAAAAGGGCAGCTAGGAGCAGGTATTTCAGGAAGTCAGGATGCAAGAGAATCTGTGTGTCTGGGAGGGCAGTATAATTCACCTTGATGAGGGAGTGGTCACCTCATTCTGATGCTTTAAATACTCACGTTTATTCACTCGCAAGCTTAGAGCAAGAGACACAGAGATTCGCACCCAGATCTGCCTAAGATCTTGGGCCAAAATGATTTTTCAGAGAGCTCTGGACATCAAGCTATAGAATCTATTTATTTGACGTGTGTGGATGAAGTCTCCAGCCAAGGGTCAGAAATATCCCAGGGATGTGCAGCAGTGATATGTATACCAGTGATGTGTAGGCAATGAAGCCTCAGCATGATGAAGGACCCAGGCTTGTCCCTGCCCAACTGGACTCACTGGTGACCTTAGGCAACCTTGCTGAGCCTCAGGTTTTCCTCTGTAAAGTGGATTCACAGTCCTTAATGGATGAGTTGTAGAAAGTGTCCAGGCACAGGAGGAAGGCTAAAATGTTATTTTTCCTTCTTCCTTCCCTCCTGCTTCCAAGGTCAGAGGCCATGTAACATTTGACCCTCCAAAGGGAGAAAAACATGGAGAGAGAGCTGATGTGTCTTGGCTATGTTCTGTGACCTTGGCCAAGTCATTGTTCTTCTCCAGGTCTAATTTCCCCACTTGTGAAATGGAGTACAGGGGGTTGGGCCTGAGGTCCTCCAAAATCCTTATGAAGGTTCACACATCTCCCAGGAAAGAGCTAGATCTTTCTCAGACCCTAACATTGGACCTGGTGGTTTCCCATGTTGTTCAGAGGGGACTCTAACATCTTTCTATTGTAGACAGAGAAAAATCTGGCCTCATTTTGTGGCAGTGGGCAGCCAGCAGGAAGCAGGGGTGCAGCATCTAAGACTAGGGACTGGCTGGAAGCAGGGGGCTAGATAAAATGACCTCTTGGAAGGGGCTTTGCCTCTTCTCATAGGGTGGGGATGTATAGTCCCAAGCTCATTTGCATATAATAAAATCCAGCCAATAAGAGTCTGAGGCCATTGTCCCCTAGCCTGGGATTGGCCCACCCTATTGTTCCCTCCCAGGCAGTCAGTCCCAGGCTGGTTCAGAGGTCTGTCTCTCGTAGGTCACAACCACCTTCCTGTCCACTGCTGGGATTCCAAGAGCCAGAGCCAACTCCATTCACCTCCTTCTGCCCCAGGAAGAGCAGATGGTCCTCATCCGTGATGGGCAGGGAGTCAGAAGGTCTTTTGGCTCTGGGAGGCAGTTCCTCAGCCCCCTGTAGGAAGGAGAGAAGAAAGACCTCTTCAAAGACCCCATTTCTGTTCTGTGTCAGCTCATCTCCCAGATGAAGACACTGAGGATAGAACTAGGATGATAGACCGGGGCAGGGTTGCACAATAACCCCTTGTCCAGTGTATTTGCCAGTCCTGTCCCCTCTGCCTCCAAAACCTCCACCCACTTCTCTTCCCTGTGCCCAGGTTACCTACAGTCCAGGTTAATAATGCTTTCATGCCTTGGTCTTCTCCCTGACTCTGTGCCTATTTCACTTAAAGAAAATAGATATTTCCTCACAGGGGCTGGAGGGAGCTTTAAAACATTTCAGGCAAATTATTTCCCTCTCTAGCACACCCCTTTTCAAGCTTGTTCCAACCTCAGGGCCTTTGCACCTGCTGTGCCCTCCACTGAGAATGCCCTTCCTCTGGATTTCCCTATGATGGACTCCTTGTCCTCATTCTGGGCTCGATTGATGTCCCCTCTTCCAGAAGGCCACCACAGTATCTTGTTTTATTGTCTTCCTAACACTCATCCCCTTCCTGCCAAGTCCGACTCATTACTCAGTTTAGCTTTTATCAGCTCCTGCTAAACAGTGGGCTCAAACCCCAGCCCAGTGCAGGGCTGGGTACACAGCAAGTGCTTAATAAATGAGAGGATGAAACAGGGAATCCAAAGCAGGGAATCCAAAACCTTATTCAAACCTCCCTAGGGATATTATTTTCCAAACTTGAGGCATTTACATAGCAACCATGTGGCTTTGAGTCAGTCTACCCTATCACGTTTCTCATGTAAGATTTTCCCTAAACTGACTCACTTTTGTATTAAGTAATTTTATTTTCAGGAAAGACTTTATATCAACACTCTAAAGCAAACCAGTTTCATCTGCCATAGATTGGAGATGCAATGAAAATGAAAAGTATGCTTAGTCTTCATTAAAGGGGATAATAAAAAAGTGTTGAAGACACATCAGCTCCCAATTGAGCCCTTTCACAGGAGGTTATGAGAAGCTGAGAAAGACTGTGACTTACCATTTCATTCCCCTGAGTTATGGCCATACCCAGAGCACCCCAAGCTACTCTGCTGCCTTTTCCCCTACCCTAGGAGCCCAGCCCTGAGACTGACCTTCACCAAGCTATCGTCCAGGGTGGCCACTTCTTCCTTGGGGGCCACTGATGCTGTCTGCTGCATGAGGTCCCACCACAGAAGACCAGGACCCAGGGCACTGTGCTTGGTGGGACCTAAAGAGCAGAGAAAATGGGGTAACTTAGTGAGGGGTGGGAGAGCTCTGATGGGTTCCAATCCCAGATCTAATAGTGACCCACAGGGGGAACCATGGCAAGCCTCTGCCTCTCTAGGCTTCAGCTTTCTCATCTATACATCAGTGGATGTCCAGGAGGGTCCAGCATGTGGTTCTGTTTACTGATATATGCCCAGTGTCTAGAATAGTGCTTGGCACAGAGATGGAGTCACTAAAGACCTGGTGAATGTAGAGTCTACACTAAGGAAGCAGAAACAGGTATTGTTATCAATATTGATTTTTCTTGACATCTTTCATCTTCTTCGTGGGGTTCAGAATTCCTTGGGGAGTTAGAGTGGCCAAGCCCTAATTAGAAGATAGTTCAGCACCAGGGACAGCGTCCTTTGCTCCCACCCCCAAATCCTCTAGCAAGGACTTAACCATCGGGGGTGGGGAGAGGGTGCCTTAGTTTCTGCCCTTGCAAAATAGGACAAGTCCTGCAAGGTGCAGGGCTGTCCTGAAGGCAATGTAGCATAAAGGGTATAGATGTATCCAACACTCAATGGCAGCTTGGCCAGTAGGAGTGTCCTTCCTCTTCTCCCTGCCCAATGGATCCTGGAGTCAGAGGGATTTTTAGAATGACCTCTGAGGAGGCCACATGCCCTTCTTACCTGTCAAGAAGCTGACAATGGCTCCACATAGCATAGTGCTCAGTGTGCCCAGGGCACCATAATAAAGATAGGATATGGCATAGAAGCTGTCAGCCAAGATGGGTCGACCAGGGTCTATTCCGGAGTCCATTCTGAGGATGGGAAAGGTGAGCATAAGTCTAAAAGCCACTCCTAATCCATCCACTTCCTCCCATCTCCACTGCCATGGCCTAGCCCAACCCTCCACTATTGTTCACCCAGCTGTGTGCCATAGCCAATACTCCTCTCTTGCTATCCTACTCTCTCCCCAGCCCCAGGCATTCACCACATACAACCAGAGTGTTACTCAGATCACATCCTACCACTCACTGCTCATTAACCTCTGTGCTCCCTACTGCCTTCAGAATCAAACCAAATTAAACTCTTAGAAAACAACAGGTGTGAATTTTTATGACCTTGGATTTGGCAATCATTTCTTGGATGTGACACCAAAAGCATAAGCAACCAAAGGAAAAATTTGGACTTCATCAAAATTAAAAACTTGTATGCATTAAAGGACACTATTAAGAAAATGAAAAGACAATCCACAGAATGGGAGAAAATATTTGCAAACCAAACATGTGATAAGGATCTAATATCCAGAATATATAAGGATATAAAGAATACATAAGTTATGACTCAATAATAAAAAGACAAATGGCCCAATTTAAAAATGGGCAAAAAATTTGGATAGACATTTCTCCAAAGAAGATATGCACAAAGAAGATATGCAAAGAAGATATGGCCAACAAACACATGAAAATAGGTTCAACATCATTAGTCATTAGAAAAATGCAAATGAAAAATACCTCAAACCCACTAGGATGGCTAGAATTTTAAAAAATGGAAAATGACAAGTGTTGGGGAGGATGTGGAGAAATTGAAACTCTTCTACATTGCTTGTGTAAATGTAAAATAGTGCAGCTGCTATGGAAAAGTCTGGTGGTTCCTCAAAAAGTTAAACATAGAATTACCATATGACCCAGCAATTCCACTCCTAGGTATAGGTCAAGAGAAATAAAAACATGTCCAAAATCTGTATACAAATGTTCAAAGCAGCACTATTCACAATCACCCAAAAGTAGAAACAATTCAAATGTCCATCAACTGATGAATGGAAAAACAAAATGTGGTCATTCCACACAAGGGAATATTATTCAGTCATGAAACATTGACATATGCTACCATGTGGATGAACCTCAAAAACATCATACTGATTGAGAGAAGCCAGATGCAGAAGGACACATATTGTTATGATTCTATTTATATGAAATGTCCAGAACAGAAAAACCCATAGCAAGAGAAAGTGAATTAGTGGTTGCCAAGTGCTGGTGGAGGGGGAGTGGGGAGTGACTGATAATGGAGACAGGGCTTCTTTTTGAGGTGATGAAAACATTCTTGAGTTAGATAGTGGTGATGGTTGTATTACCTTGCAAATATACTAAAACTCACTTTTAAATGGCTAATTTTGTGGCCTGTAAATTATATTTCAATTTTTAAAAAATGAGACCAAATTCCTCTAGCTGACCTCATCCCCTATCCTTTCTCCTCCCACTTAATGCACCCCAGCCTTATCATAGTCAATGCACTAAATTGAACCTGACCTCAGGGCCTTTGCACTTTCTGATCCCTCTGCTGGGAATACTCTTCCTTCACCTCATCCTAAGCCCAGCTCCTCCTCATTCGAGACTCAGTTTAAGGGTCCCTTTCTGAACACACTCTCTCAGGACATACCTCCCCTGCTCACCTAGGGGTCCCACTGGAGGCATTGGAGGCAAGAAGAGAGCCCAGGACGCCAGAGGTGTTAGCTGAGAGCACTGTACAGCCAGCAACTGAGGACAGCAGGACCCCCATGGACTGCGCACTGGGCGGGTACAGAGTGGCGCCTACTGCCACCCACAGCGAGAGTGCCAAGCCCGCTGCTAGCCCAGAGAGGACGCCCTGGGGATGGAGCAGGCATCAGTGAACTGGGACTTCTGACCATGCCCTCTAGACCCTCTGCCCGCCTGTTTCCACTCACAGGCGTGTTGCAGGCTGGGAGGAACATTCCCAGAGTGAAGGCTCCAAGGAGGGGTCCACTGAGGACACCCATGACGGTGAAGGAACCCTGGAAGATAGGATGGGGGCGTGACTGAGGGCAGAGCCACCCTACTTCTCCGGGCCTCAGTTTACCTACTGGGAAAACAAAACCTGAGGAATCCCACCATAGGCCTTGAGACTCCTCTGTGCCTTAGTGTCCCTGAAGTGGAAGGGATACTCTGTCTCTTTCCCCTGGGCTGGAGGCAAAGATGCCCATTCTCTCTCCTGATGGATGCAATCCCACCTCCACACCAAGGTGTGGCCCTTCCTGCCCACAGGCTGCCGTCCCCCCACCCCTCACCTCCCACATCCCCTCACCTCCAACCAGGGGGTTGTAGGAAGTATCCAGGGACACTGGTGGCAGACAGAACCCAGTTCTGGCACCAAGTGTATGACCCTCTCTAACAATGCCCCACCTCTTGGGGAGATCAGGGCTTCGTCAGTTAGGGGGCTCACCTGGAGGACACCACCCCCCAACAGCGAGGACAGAGCCGCCACGGTGAGACAGGCCAAGCCATAAATGAGCGCTGTAGCAATGGGAATGGCACTATTAGTTGGGAGAGGCTGCTCTGTCCCCCCACCCAGGTCCCCCAAACTCACAGAGACCCTTGGAGATGATTACTAGTCTCCGGGGTGCCAGGGAGGGCAGCTGTGGTTTGATGAGGTCCTCCACAGTTACCGCAGCCATGGCATTGATGCTGGTGGATGCGGTGCTGGGGGACACAAGATGGGGAGGGGTAAGGTCAGGCCACATTCAGAGACAGGCCACATGTCCTCTGGGGCCTACCTGCTGGAGGAGGTCCCTAGCTGCCCATACCATCTGATCTGCCAGAATCCCACCCAGCCCTAGGGCAGAGGCATGGGTGATAGACTCCCCCAAGAGTGGAGATGTCCACCTCCCATCCCTAATTCATAGACCTGATACCCCCATGGGAGCAGGGACACCCACGGCCAAGGAAACAAACAACACAAGTTCTTATTACAGAATAATAATGCAGTGCAGATAACTGCTGCATGAGACCTTGGTCACTGCGGGAGCAGAGTGTGGCCAGAAGTCATGAAAGATTTGAAATCACCAGAATGTGAGGACCTAGAAGGCAGGAGTGAGGGACCACTTGGGTACAGCTGTGCCCCAGGATTTAGAATAGCAGTACCTGCCATGTAGTAGGTACTCAATAAACATTTGTTTGGGGAAGAGGAACAGGCAGAAGGAAGAGAAAGAGGGGAATCAGGTGTGGCTCTGCCAGGTGCCAAGAAGGTGAAGACCCCACAGTTTGAGTTCTTGTGTTCCCTGCTCTGCTAGAGCCCACCTGAGCTGCCTGCCAGGGACTGAACAGGAACAGTAAATGGTGGACATGTCCAGAATGTTCTATTCCACAGGGAGCATGGCCAGTAGAAATAAGAAGGCCCCAAGGGGCTCGGACATGGCTGGGTGAGCAAGCAGGGCCACTTACCTGAGCGTGCCACTGTAGGCACAGGCCAGAAAGAGCCCAGGGACTCCAGGCAGGTCTTCGAAGATGTCCAGCACGAACAGGGGCATATACTGGGGGGAGTCAGGGGTCAGCCTCCAGGACAGAAGCATCCCGAGGCTGGGGCTTATTTATGTCCTAACCTTGTGCATATCCAGCACCCAGTGCAGACCAGGTTCACAGTGGGCACTTAGTGTGTCTGTTGATGGACTGCATGCACCTGTGATTGTCACTGAGCCCCACCATGTACAGAACCCTGGAATCCCAGTGAGGCAAGGTCCTGTGTCATCCCTGCTTCACTGACGAGGACAGTGAGACCAAGAGGTGCCACCCTGCCTGAGGTTGCACAAGCAGTCAAGATCTGACCCCGGGGGAGGACAGTATATGTAAGAGCCCTGTACCCTCTGCCAACTCTGAACCTTAGGGCTAGAGCTCCAGCCAGGATGTGACCTGGGCATGGGTTCTGGTCCTGGGGCTGCCCCTGACTTGCCTGTGGACCTCAGGCAGTGCCTTCTGCCCCTTCCAGCCTCAGTTTTCTCATCTGTAAAGTGGGCACCATGACAGCCTTGGCCTCATCACATATTGAAAGATTTGATGGGGAAACTGACTGCTTATGAAGGGAAAAGCATGAGGCATAGAGCAGGCACTTGGGATATTGAAGCTGATCATTATTATTAATAGCAACATCATCATTTTGTGCT
Source organism: Macroglossus sobrinus (assembly GCA_004027375.1). Classification (NCBI taxonomy): domain Eukaryota; kingdom Metazoa; phylum Chordata; class Mammalia; order Chiroptera; family Pteropodidae; genus Macroglossus; species Macroglossus sobrinus. Next base: position 906,376 of record PVKZ01000214.1, read on the forward strand.
AAACCATTATCCCATCTCCTCCTTGATACCCCTCAGGGAGTCTCTGACTCTAGATCTCCCCTGCTCACAACTCCCACGGCTCCCCATTGTCTCTCAGCTTCATCTTCCTCACTCCTCCCAGATCCTCCTCTGAGCCAAACTCTTTTCTGCCTCTGGACCTCTACACAGGCTGCTCTTTCTGCTAGGAAAGCTCTTCCACCCTCATCCCAGAGATTCATCCACATAGAAGTTCAGAGTAGGGTGTGGGTGAGAGTGGCCTAGAAGCCTGGACCAGACTCACCTGGTCTGGGGCAGAGATACGTCCTTCAAGGAGGGGGTCACAGTCCCTATAGAGTGTGAACATGACGATGCCACAGCCGGCTGCACTGGACACAATCAGGATCAGGCCCAGCTGGTTGATGAGCAGAGCCCTACACGAAAGCATGGCTTCAGGCTAGGGATGGGGTAGGGGGCAGGGGCACATCCCAGAGGTCTCCACCCTCTTTCTCAAACACTCACAGCTTGGCCTGCTTCTCCGTGCGGCAGGCCACATAACGCTGCACTTGTGCTTGGTTCACACCGTACATTGAGAGCCATACCAATGTGCCGCCTACCACAAATGTCCAGAATGTGTAGCGACTCCGTGGGTCCAGATCAAAACTGGATGAGGGCAGAGCAAGTCAGCCATATGGGAATGGCACACTGACTTCATTCTTTCAAGGGCCCCAATAGGCTTTAAGAGAACATTTGGGATGGGGTTTGAAGTGTGAGTAGAAGTTGGTCAAATTGAAAATTGATTTGTTTACTGAGGCATCCATGTATACATTCCAAAACGATTGTTTCTGTGCCCAGGTGGGACCCTAGAGAGCCGTCAGTTCCATCTGAGCTGAGGGTGAGGTGGGGCAGAGGTCTGGGCCATATGGAGGGATGGGAGGTAGGCTTGTACAGAGAGAGGAAGCCAGGGTTCTGTCTGTGGGAAGTTTGGGGAGGGGAGCAGGGACAGCTTCCTGGAGCAGGAGGCATTGGTTGGCTTTGCTTGGGGCAGAGGGACACCAGCTCCATCATCTTGCAGTATCTCCCTCTACATATTTACTCACTCCATCAGATTGATCCGGGAGTGGTTCTGGGCAAGCTCAAACACCTGCCTGGGCCTGCCCACAAGCATGATCCCACGAGCCAGGACAGCCCAGAAGCCAGCCAGCATCACCACAACCTGGAACACATCAGTCCAGATCACAGCCTTCATGCCGCCCTGCAGGATGTGACAGAAATAGAGGGTCAGATAGGGATCTGTTTGGGGTCTGTAGGACAGAGCTAGGGGAGAGGGGTCAGGTGAGGAACCTGACAGCTGTGGCTGAAACAAATGACCCTCTCTGACTCAGTTTTCTCATCTGTAAGGTCAGGGATCCCCAATCTGTGGCTTGTTAGGGACTGGGCCACACAGCAGGAGGTGAGCAGTAGGCTAGTGAGAGCAAAGCTTCATCTGTATTTGCAGCTGCTCTCTACCGCTAGTGTCACCACCTTAGCACCACCTCAGCTACACCTCAGATCATCAGGCATTAGATTCTCATAGGAGCACCGGTCTCTGGTGCTAAAAAGGTTGGGGACTACTGTGATGGGTTAATAACAGTATCCATCTTACGGTGATATTGTGAGAATTAAATTAGTTAATATGAGAAAAATATTTTGAATGGCACCTGGCACATATAAGTATTCAATGAGTGATAGTGATGGCTGTTACTACTATTCCTCTTCCTCTTCCTCCTCCTCCTTGCCCCCCCTCTCTATCACCTCCCCACCCCCTCTGCTGTTTTCACCCTTCCAGGCTCCATGCCTTTGCCTTCCCATGGTGGCCCCTGGATTTTCCTTTGGAGAAGCCCTTCCTCCCTTGCAGGCCATTCTGGTGAGGCCAACCCCATTCTCAGCTCCAGGAATAGCCAATCAGAATATCCCAGCCCCCAAACTTCTGTTTATTCTTCATGTAAGACAAAAGCCAGCCGGAACAGAGCCTCTTGGACTTTAGCCAGCCTATCCTAAAATAGGAACTCACTTTCTGCCCAAAGAGGTGGATTCCTGGAGTTGATAGGACCCCTACAGGTGTGAGAGGACACTGTTGTAGCCAGACCTGAAGCTAGCATATCCCTGGACTCTAACCAATTGCCTTTTAAATCTTTAATTTTGAAGAAACAGACCCATCCAGGACTGAGCTTCCTTGGGAGGAAAAAAAGGTAGTGAGTGGACAGCCAGCTCAGGGTCCCCATCCAGGGTGCATGGGGCGGGGGGGAGGGGGGTAGGGAGGGAGGGGTCACTCACAACAGTGGTGTAGAAGGTGCAGATAGCTCCAGTAGACAGAAGTGATGCCCAGATATCCAGACCAGTCACTGCAAGGAGTCCCCAGTTAGGCTGCCAGGTGGAGTGCAAACCTGGGCCCAGTGTCTTGGGCCCTTTTCTCTCCAAGAGGAGTTTTCCCTCCCAAGTCTCTCCTGGGGCCTCCTCTGTCCCCACCTGCGACCAGCCTATAAGCTTTTGCCCCCTCTCAGCCACCCTCCCCTGACCTCCTAGAGCCAAACCTTGGTTCAGGATGAGTGCAGGGGCATAAATCACGATGCCGGTGTACAGTACCTGAAGGAATGTCGGGGGAAGCGGGGGCGCAAGTGAGGCAGGTGTCTGTGAGAGGAGGGTTTCTAGAGACCAGGGTTGGGGTAGGTGAGAAGGGGCAGATGAGCAAGGCCACGCCGGGTGGGGGCGGGGTCAGATAGGGTGTATGGGGGAGGTCTGCAAGCCAAACTTGCGGACCCAGCGGCAGAGAGAGTGGCCAGATAAATTGTGGGCGGTGCTTGGGCAGGGCCTTGCAGAATGGAGGGCGGGACTCAGTCCGCAGGGTCTCGAGGAATGGGGGAGGGCTGTAGGCGGGGCCGATGCGAGCGGAAACCTGAGTGAGAGTGTGGGACCGAGGCTACTCACTGTGGCCACCAGGTACTGCAGGGTTCCGCAGAGCCTCACAGCCCGGCTGAAACGCAGCTCCAGGTACTGCAAAGAAGAACCGAAGGCTAGTGGTTACCTAGACAGGTGCTACCCAGGGGTTAGAGGCCTCTGTGTTCCTTCACCCGCCCTCTTGGCTTCTGCCCTTCCTCCAGAGGCCAACTTCTCTCTCTACACTCTCTCCCGAGGGGGTCTCCAGCAAGCGCACACATTCTGACCTGTCCACACACCTGAGCACATGCACCATCCCGTGCCTGTACCCATGGCGTGTGGGTACAGGCACGGGATGAGCCATCAAGTGTGCACATGCCCCCCCAGTCCTGTCTGATTGGCCTGTGTCCAAGTGCGATTAGCTGCCTATTATATATGGATCACGATTTTAATCACTTTCCCCATCGCCTTGGAGGGAGGTCCTGTAATTAGCCGGGTTGGACAATTGGGAAACCTGAGCAGAGGCCAGCCCTTTTGCCAAAGGTGGAAGGAAGCGGGGATGTCGGGTTTGGAACCCCAAGCCCACTCTCTGGCGAGCCCTCGGGTGTCAGCACTCCCAGGCCTGTGGGGGGCGGGAGTGTGCCTGTGCACACGTGAGTGCACATCTGGCCAAGCCAGGCCCGGTCCCCCGCAGGCTTCCACCGAAGAGAACCAGGATGCCGGCTCCTCTTCCTCCTTCCTGTCCCTGGCTCCACTGTCTGGGGCTTCTTCCCAGAACCCTCCCTACCTGCCTGCCTGCCTATGAAAGCACCAAAGAGCCGCTTGTGTCCCTCTGCACGTCATTTCAAAGCCCCAGGGCTCCCGTCACCGCGTCTCTGCGTTTCCAGCCAGGCAGGTCCAGCCTCCTGCCTCTGGCCGGTACCTGGTAGGTGCTGGTGAGGCCAAGGCGGTAGAAGACTGGCAGGTAGAAGGCTGCGGTCAGCAGGGAGTTGAGCAGCTGGCCAAGGCACATCCAGAGGAACTTGAGGCCGTAGCGGTAGGCCTCAGACGGCACTCCCAGTACCTGCACCGCAGACATGAAACTGGCAGCCAGCGAGAGGCCAACCGGCAGGGCCGCCAGGCGACGGCCCCCCGTGAAGAAGTCCTCCGCGCTGCGCTGTCCGCCCCGCGCTAGTCCCATCCACAGCCCGATGCCTGTTGACACCAGGAGCATGATCGCGAAGACCCCATAGTCCCAGGCTCCAAAGGTGGCCCGCGCCCTCGCCCCGACGGTAGCCATGAAATGCAGGCGTACGGGCCAAACGTGGTCCCGGCCACCCCGCGCGCCGGGGTGAAGGAGGCTGGCGGCAGCGGAGGAGTCAGGACTGCGCAGAGGTGGGAGGATGCTTGGCTTCTGCAGCGAGGAACACGCCTGTCCCGGTCGGTCGCCCGCGGCCCTCGCTGCGGTCGTCTGCCTCCCTGTCCCTCCTCTCTGTCTCCGCGGCTACCTCTGCCGTCTGTCTTATCGCCCACTTCGCCTTCCCCTCCGTCCGTCTGCCGCTTGCAGCCGCGTATCTGCCGCCCAACCTCTGCCCCTCTCCCTGGGAGCCGCACTCAGCGCTAACAGCTGGAGGGCACGGCGGGGCTTAAAAGGGCGGCCCGCAGGGGCAAGCTGCAGATTTATTGGGTTCCCGGGTCAACCAAACCCCGCCCTCAGATGGGGGGGGCAGAACTCTCACCCTTTCCTCCCTGGACGGGGTCACGTGGGTGGCTGCTAGAGATGGGGGTGGGAAGGCTTCCAAATGCCCCCTTGCTTCATGCTGTTCTCCCTTTACCAAGAGCTGTTAATGTTCCCTGTTGACAGGTAGGGAAACTGAGGCTCAGAGGTTGCATGTCACTCATCCCAGGCCACGCAGCCAGTAGCAGTGGCTTCAGTAACCAATTCCCGGTTCTGCTGTAGTATCTTTGAGCTACCAGGAACTCACTCTCTTACAGGACTGGGATTCACTTTCAAGGCTGTGGGAGTTCCATAAGAAAAACTCGTCCCACGTGAACCCCTTCCTCAATTGGCACCTGGAACCCTTTTCTCCAGAGCCTAGTTGGAGGGCGTCACCAAATGCCACTCTCCCAGTGGGAGACATTGGCAAGCATATATACTGGAGGAAGTCTTTGCTTTTCTCTGGGCCCCAGTTTCCCTATCTGTAAATGGAGATAAAAGAGCTTCTGCCTCAGAGGAATAAATGGAACCCACATAACAAACCTAGTACAGAATAGGTGCCTTTTCATTCATTTCTTCATTCATTCGTTGGCTCCTTGTCAAACATGCACTGAGCGTCTGCCTGTGCCAGGCATAAAATACAATGAAGTTCATGGGGAGGTGCTGGCAGTAGCGGTGAACCCAAATAAATGGAGATTCACGACTACCCAGGGAAGTAGTGTCTGGAATATCTCTATCACACAAAATAGAAGACCTAGAAACAGGGAGAAGTCCCTTGCATGGAATCATGCCATCAAGGGACCCAGACACTGTTATCTTGGGGCCTTCGCTGGGGTACCTGGAGAGACTTTGACCTCTGGAGGCTCTGACCTCTGATTTGAGTCCTGGTTCTCCCTCCAAAAACTGGGTTCCCTCCTGCGTAAACCAGAGGGATCTAAGAATCCGCGAGTGAAACGCTAAGGCTCTGCAATCCTACCCAGCCTCTGCCGCCCTCTAGTGGCCCCCTCTGGCCTACATGTGCTGCTCTAGCTGGTTCCAGCGTCCCCCAGGCCTCCCAGCGTGTTTCCCAGGACTTTCTCTGCGATGCGCAGGGCAGGCCTACCCATTCCCTGGGGCTGCGACCCCACGACTGTCATACGGGCATCTTTTGTTCTCTGGTTTGCACCCTCTGCCCAAGCCAAGAGAGTGGGGAGTACACTGAGTACTTCTTCAACCTCCATTATTTTTCCAGGCCCATCTGTGCAGTAAGTATCCTCCTGGAAAACCTGCTGAAAAAGAGGAAATCCAGGCGGGGATCCCTTCCCGTAAAGCTATGCAAACGAACGTGAATACATGCAAATTTATGCCAACGCCTGCAAACTTGCCCTGTCTCCCCAGGAAAGTTTTGGGAGGGGGTTACCATCAGGTCCCAGCTCTTCTCTTCCCCTATCCTATGGTGGAGGGGGGCTCCAGGACACAGACTGACATCAGGGCTGAGGCCCCTTCATTGAGCACCTACTGTGTGAAGGGCCCTGGGGATGCAGCAGGACTCAGGTGAACCCACCTGGCTCACAGGATCATGGCAATGACCCAGCCAGAAGATGAATACCCATCTCAGAAGCCGATGGATGACAAGAATGATGACGTTATGTGGGGTCTCTGGGTGTAGAACTCTCTGGGGGAAGTGAGTGGAGACCTGCAGACAGAGAATGAGCCAGGCTTGGAGAGAGCTGCGGGAAGGGTCCTGAGGTAGGAAGGAGCTGAACAGGGAGGGCCCCAAGGAAACTTGAACCTTGTCGAGGGTTGTGGGTTTTATTCTAAGAGCACTGGGGAGCCACTGGACAGTTTGGAGCAATGAGGGACCTAATGAGTGGGGCCTAGTATGGTGGATCTAATAATGGACCTAATGTGATGGGGAGAAATGGGTGGATTCAGAACATCCTGGAATTCCAGGACATGAGAGAAGACCCAGAAGAAGCCCTTCGGGGTGGGTGGGACTATCTCTTGTGCCTGCTGGGGATTATGGGGAGGAAGCATGGTCAGGGACAGGGAGCAGGGTGGGGAGAGGCATTCTTACTTTAATGGGAAGGAGGCAGGCAGGAACCCAGGATAAGAGCTGGAAAGTACCCCCTCCCCAGTCAAGAAGGGAGAGGGGTAGGGTGATCCTGAAGGCCCAACAGAAGCAATCTGAGCATAAAGAAATGTTGGGGTGTCATGTGGGTTATCTGTTGCCCACCCTTGCGTGCTACCTGCTGGGCACCCCCACTGCTCCCTAGAGTCATGGCAGGAGCCAGAGGTTGTGAGCTACTCTGGCTCTAGGATGACCTGCTGGGCATTTGTCATTGAACTTGTATTCTATACTTAGTAAAAGCAAAACTTTATCACCACAGGTACCATCACTGTGAGATTCCAGGAGTCTGTCTAGTCTTGAGGATTAGACTCCATGATTCCATGATTCTCAGTCTCTCTGGGTTTCAGGATCTAGGTTGGGTCTCTTGGGGCCCTCACTTTGTCTTGCCTTGGCACCTGGCCTTTGTCCGGATGATCCTGACTCAGGGGCTGAGTGTATGATGGATCAGGGATGAGTAGCTTGCAGTTTCTCTCCCCCAAGGGCTCCTCCCATCCCTGCCCAGGTGGAACATCTGGCACCTGGACAGGCCCAGGAACGGGACCTGGGAAGCCTCCCTGAGGCAGTTGAAGGGTCTTACCGGGTTCTGCCATCAACCCTGGTGAGTCCCAGCTGACCAGAGGGGTACCAGCAATCCCAGTGCCACCTCCACCTCACAGGTCCCACATGAAAGGGCTCGTCTCCTTCTAGTTCCAGCCTTTGCTGGTTGGTCCTGGCACTTCCACTCCCTCCTAAGACTGAGGACTCAATTCAGTGGTCCTCACCTCCAGCCAGCATCCCTCTAGCTGCTCTGAGCAGGGTTTGTGGGGAATTGCCTCGGGAATGATTACATGCTAAAAATGTCTGTGGGCAAACTCATGAGATGGTAGGGTGGGTGAACAGGTGGAGGTTAGGGAGCTGGGCTTGCTCTCCTCCATTCAAGGTCAATTAATAATGGGGTTGACTCCAACCTTCAGCTGGTGGGGTAAGAGCCCTCCCAACTGGTTCCAGGCTATAGTATGAGCCCTCAGTGGAGCAAGGTGGGGATGGAGTACCCAGTGGGCCTATGGCCCTGAACATCCTTGGTGGTGCCTTATGGTCTCTCTCAACTTCTAGTTTATCTGCAGCTCTTCCCCCAACTCCCCTGGTCTCCAGAATTAAGGGATCACCAACCCTACTTTACACAGTTAAGAAACTAAAGCTGAGTAGGCAGTGACTTGCCCCAGGCACAGCCAACAGGGCCCCACCTCCAGGGCACATGAGTGACCAAACAGCTCCAGATTAGAGCCTAAACAGGACTGGTTATTTCCTTCTTCATGTTCTAGTTACAGCAGATATAGGGTCAGGAACCCATGCTCCTTCCACCTGTTGCTTGTGTTGTTTCTTCATGGCCAAATATGGGTGATAGAGGACTGGCCATTGTAGCTAGATTCTAGCTGCATGGGCATTCCCTGATAACAGCACACATCACTATTACATGACCACCTCTGAGAGGCTGGGAAACTTTTCCTGGATGGAATCTAGACATGGGGATCCTATCACTGAGGAAGGAGAGAAGGAATATTTGGGGGCCACTAGGGGTTTCCAGGCAAACATTTAAAAATTCTTAGCCTGATACCCCAAAGTATACCTTAAAAACATAAAAAAGTACAGTTAAAGTACTTGCAACATACACAGGGAATTTTCCCAGGCTTTAGCTTTTACAAATCAATAAATGACCAGCAGCTGAGTAGAGAAACAAGTTTATACAAATGATTCTAATTCAGGAAGAAAAATACCTACCTCATAGTATATCCTAAAATGTGATTTCTCAGCCATCAGTTTGCTAACACATGGGTGCTAGCAAGGCTGTAAGAAACCAGGACTCCTTAACCCTGTAGGGAAGTGTGTTGGATGTAGATGTATTTGTGAGGATTTTAGCAGTCTCAAAAACAAATACCTGGCCCTCCCTTAAAAGCCAGGCCAGAGTTTAGTATTGCTACCTCATGTGGTGCAGACACAGGCAGATATTCACTAGCCATCACTGCCCTTTTCTGGGTTCCATGAAGACTTATTGAAGTCCTCCTGGGGACACAGTTGATATGTGGTTCCTGCTCAGACTGCTGAGAAATAGAAAACTAATGACATGAATAGATAATTTAAACATTACTGAGGCCAATCTAGTGACCTGTAGAGAGCAGGCCAGGCAGAGGACTCAGAAAGTACAAAGGCCAAGCTAGGGAGTCAACTACATTGGGACAACAGGCAAAGCAGCTGGTGATGGCTCTGGAAGCCTACCGTCCTCAGGCCTCTTTCCTGTGAGAACAGTTGGCTGCGCACAAGCGGTACCCTGGGCATCTAGGCTTTGAAGTGATTTTTCTGGAAACCACCACCATGATCATGCAAACTACTCTCCCCCTACCCCCACCGTGTGGTAGTAGCATGTGTATTCCTTGCCTAGGATACTCTAGGCCTGGATGCTCCCCCAACTCTCACTTTTTATACTTGGGCTTTTCCCCAAACCATGGTGGGTCCTACTGGCCTGCACCCCCAGCACTGTCAACTCAGTACATTTAGTTGGTGCCTGACCTTGTGAAGGATATCAGTGCTCAGAGGGGCCAAGGTGACATTTCAAGGACAAGAACTCAGCTCTCAGCTATCTCAGCCTCCTTATTGAAAGCTTGGCCAGGGTAGAAACCCCAGGGTGGGATTAACTTCATGCCTGGAATTCCCCATGCCTCAAGCTGTTTCCTGGAGAGACGACCTCCATGAGATCTTGACCTCTATGGGAAGGATCAGGGTAGCTTCAGGGGCGCCAACCAGGAAAGAGGAAGCTAACTCCAGCAAAGCAGGCTCATGGTCCTCTTGGGTGCCCCCTTGTGTCTACTCTGAAGACCTTGGAACCAAAGACCAGATTCTCAGGAGGGGAGCCCCTCAATTCTGATTCTCCCAGGGTCCATATGAGACCTGTGTTTAATGAAGCAGAAGGGGAGAGATTCGGGGACCAAACCTATGGCATGCAATATACCTCAGAGCTTACAGCACAGGGCTGCCTGGCAGGGCTGAAAACAATGCTGACTCCAGGACTTCACCCATGACAACACCTCAATAGACAAAGCCTCTGGGACCTGAGAGGGCAATAGAGCTTGGGGGTGAGACCCTCACCATTCCTGCCCCGCTTTCTGGAGATTCTACTTACTATCTGGGGCCCACTTGAAGAGGAGAACCCCACCTAGAACAGAAAACTCAGATTGGCTGCACCCTTTTAAGTTCTGCAGGGCATGCAAAGAAAACAAGTGTGTCTGAGCACCCTGGTGTTCCCAAGGAGTTTATTTGGACAGACCAGGGGATAGGGAGGCTCTGAATCTAAAAGAAGGTGTTAGGCCTCTTGGTAGTGAAGCGTGGCTTGTGCTGGCGACGAAGGACCCGGTGGGGCAGCGGGAACTTGATCTTGGAGTCCTGTGACAAAGAGAGGTGGGTGAGGGGGGGTGGAAGTCTCTTAACCTTGTCCTTCACAGGGCCACTGAGGTGTAGCCAACCCCCACTGGGCTCCTACGTCAGAACCAAGGCAGCGGCAAAGGCCCCTCAGCCCAGCAGGGGCCCCAGGGCACTCACGTGGAACTGCTTGACAGCCGGCCGGCGGCACTTGCTGGCTGCAATCTCCTCCACCTTCATGATCTGGATTGAATGGGCACGGGCACGGTGCCGGGCCCCCATGTCTCGGTCTGTAGGGAACAGGAGGGGTAGGGTGAATGTGCTCTGGGCATTCCCCAAACCTCTCATCATGTTCCTGCCTGGGGGCCCCCAACTTGGGGATTAGTCTCTAGCCACCACAGGTATAGAACCTCCAAATTCACTTTAAGGGGCACGGACACAGCCCCCAAAGGCGACGAGATCCGCTTGCTATCAGCACCTCTGTTTAAACTGCTGCTACGAGAAACAGCAGTTCTTGGGTTCAGGTGCTTGGGTTTCAGCCTTGGCAGGTAGCCCACCCTAGGAATGCCTGGGGCTGCTATAGGTCCCAACACTGGACAGGGGCTGAACCAGGTTCTAGGTGGGAGCTGCATCTATACCAGAGGCCACTCTCAAAAGGCCCACCTGCTGCCAGGCTTAAAAAAAAAAAAAAAAAAAAAAGGTAGGCTTGAGGTATCCTCTCCATTCCTCCTACCCTAAGTAAACACCTCTCTTACATACTATGTCACCATTCCTGGGACTCACCCCCTCCCTGCCTGTGAAGCCTCTTGCACTTGTCCTGCCTCAGTGGAGTGGGGAGCGGGGGTGGGCAGGGGAGGGATCAGACTGAGCTGCAGATATCCAGGTCTAAAAAAGGGACCTGACTGGGGGCGGGGGATGGGGTTGGTGGCTCACAGCATTGGGTAACGGCGCCTGCAGTGGTCAGGTCACGGTATTCCCGGTACATGTTGTGGGTTCCACTGCGGGAGTCATAGCGCAGCCAGATGCCAAAGTTCTTCACCCGCAAAGGAGATTTCTCAAACACCTGCCAAAGAGGAGACAAGCTGAGGCCAGAGCAGTAAGTACATTGGTCTCCACTCAGCCTCTACCCTCACTATCTCTGCCCTTGCTGCTCCACAGATAGACTAGACCCAGAACTTTCACATATCTGAAAGGAAATTTCTCTGGCAACAGTGGGGTTGCAGAGAAGTCCAGGCCCCTTCCCCCATGGAGACCAGCACAAGTCCTGACTCATCCCAAACACACTGGTGTCAAAAACCAGCTGCCTCCCCAGTGCAGCCTCATGGTGCAGAGTCTGGTGCTCATCACAGTAATGTGACCAGGTGACAACACCCTTTCACAGATGAGGCCCAGGGAAGGTGATGGTCTCAGCCAAGGTGTCCCAGAGCACTAACCACACCATATCCATCCCATCCCGACCTAGGGTCTGAACTGAAGCCTGGTAACCCTGTGGAGGCTGCCCCATGAAAGGTGTAAATCCACTCCAGACCCACCCTGTCTCAAACATCCCATACCTGCCCACAGTAGACAATCTCCCCTGAAGACTTCTTCATCTTCTTCAGCTGTGACACAAAGTACCAGAATCGAGACTTGGCAACGACATGGTTAGGCGCAAAGATGCGCATGCGGTACAGGGGCGGCGTGCGGCACTTGGGGGTGGGCAGACAGCGCCCCACCACCTTGTATTCTCGTAGCTGAAACAGAATCAGGGGTGGGGTGAGGCCAGCACGTGAAATCTGAATGATTGTCAGTCACACTGCTGTCAAGCCTAACATCAAAGTGAGGGCAAGAGGATTAACCAAGAGGGCCATGGACCTTTGCCCTGGTTCAGAAAAGCTAAGTAAAATTGTCAACCCTGCTGCCCCTCCTTTTCTCTTTATATATGTGGGGAAAGCTGAGGCCTAGACCTGCAGCCTCAGGGTCAGGTAGGCTCTTTCCACCACAGCATCTCTGCAACTCACAGAATCTTGCAAAACTCTTTTACTCTGGTTCAGAGATAGTGACTAGCCTATCTTACAGCCCACTCCAGGCAGAAGCAGGACAATAATCTAGTTCCCTCTCCAGCTCTGGGCTCCCTGCACTGCTGCCATGTAACCTACAGCTGCCTTAGTTTTCCCAGCTACAGCCCAAGGGATTTGGGCTGCCAAGAAGAAACTACATCTTTACATGGATGCAAAGGAGAGGATATCTGCCAAATCCAAAGCCTGTGATATAGACGAAAAGTGCCACCTCCATAATTCATTCCCAACCACTTTACTAATGTCAACAGAAAGTAGCCCAAGTACCGCAAACTTAGATCCTACTTCCACCTCTCAATCCTGACTAATCAGCCTCGTGGATTACCCATTCTAAAGGGAATGTTTCAATCCTTTACCAATGAAAAAACTGAGGCTGAAGAACTGTACATGACACCCCCGCCCCTGCCTTGCTTTTCCCCAGGGCCTGCTCTTCCATCTCTGCACTACAGAGCCCTGATTTTGCCTAGCACTTGCCACGGCGATAAAGCTCGTGGCAACTCGGGTTTGTAATTCTCTTCTCAGTCATACCGAGATAAATGGAAATACTATTGCCTTCCCCCACGTCCACTATGCAATCGAGGAAACTAAGGCTCAGAAGCTCGACGAGGTCTCCCAGCGCGAGCCTCCACGCTGTGCGTGTCTCTTCATCTGGAAAGGAGTTCTGGCCTCCACGACCCTCGATTTCCAAGCCGACCCGCGTCACGCACTGGCCTCCCCACGCGGCGTCCGCAGTGGTCGCCATGTTGGGTGTACCTGGAGGCTGCGGCCTGCGGCGGCGCGGGTCCCAATCCGGAGCGCGCACGCCCGACTCGGGCCACGCCATCTCCTGAGGTCCCCCCCCGCATTCGGTTTGCGACGCGTTCTGCGGCCCCCTACCCCGGCGCGCCCACTTTACCGTTCCCGAGGCCTTCATAACTCTCTCGCTGCGTTCGCCACCACCCCCAAAAGGAAGTGGCTGCTCTCGCGCAGCCGCTCACCATGACTTCGTTGCAGGAAGTTCCGCCCTCCCGAAGCCATGTTTCTATTGGCTTCTTGGCTCAGCTTTCAACCATATCTCCTTCTTCATTGGCTCCAGATACACCAACCTCTTACAGCCCCGCCTCCCTTCTCAGTGAGACTACAACTCCCAAGAAGCATCGCAACAAGTTTTTACTGTCCTGCCGACGTCGTAAAGGTAGCGTCGGCCCCCGCGGGACGCTGGGAGTTGTAGGTAACCCGGGAGACGTCGGTGGCTGGTTGGCGTGTTCCTCTTTACTCGAATGCTAATGTGTAGAATCCGACCTCGGGTGGGCGCGGCGCTCTTACTGGAAGTGTGTTATGGAGATCTAGAGCCACGGACCTGACAATTCTCATCTGTAAAATGGAAATAAACTACTGTTTTTCTCCTAGAACTGTGACAATAAATAGATGAGATAACCCATGTAAAATGCCTCGCACAGAGCAATTAACAAGCACTAACATTAATTAAGCTCTGGAATGCTAGTTGTTATTATGATTATGGATATTTGATGTATGTTTTGTAACAGATTCAAACACCATCTGCTTGCCTCCAGAACAGATCCTGGACAGCGTGAGGTGGGGAGAGGGGGCTGTTAGAACTGATTTAGGCCCACCCTGGAGTTTTGAGGGGCTGGGGCAAAAAGAGGCTCCCTTGGAGGAGAGCGGGATCATAGAAAAGGAAAGAACCACAAACAGCTGAGGGTGTCAGGCTGTGAAGAAAACAAAGAGGATAACCTGGTGGGTTTATTTTAGAGAAGAAGGCGCTTGGAAGAGGTGATGGCTGAGCCCAGTCAGCAATTTTCTTTTTTTAACTAAAAAATTAATAGTAGCTTCGTTGAGATATAGTTCACATATCATACAATTTACCCATTTAATTTGTACAATTTAATGGTTTTTACTACCATTTATTCAGACACATTCATATATTTAGTATATGTACAGTTGTGTAACCATAAAATTTAGAACATTTCCACCATCCCTCAAAGATGGCCCTCAGCATTAGTAGTCACTTCCCATTCCCACCCCGCCCCCATCTCTAGGCAACTAGGAATCTACTTTCTGACTCTATGGACTTACCTATTCTAGATATTTCACATTGGAATCATACAAAATGAGGTCTTTTGTGATTGGCTTCTTTCACTTAGCATAATGTTTTCAAGATTCATTCATGTTGTATTATGGTTCAGTATACTTTATTTCTTTTTACTACTGAGTAATATTCTATTGTATAGATATATTTTATTTATCCATTCATCAATTGATGGACTTTTTTTGGGTGGTTTCCAATTTTTGGCTATTGCATATTATGAGATAATGACATTTGCACACAAAGCTTTTGTCGATATATGTTTTCATTTCTCATGGGTATATAGATAGGAGTGGAATTGCTGGATCATAAAGTAATTCTATGTTTCTATGTTTTATCTTTTGAGGAACTGCCATATCACTTCTTAAAATGCCTGCATCATTTACATTTTCATTAGTAATGTATGAGGATTCCAACTTCTCCACATGCTCATCAACACTTTTTATTATTTGTCCTTTTTATTATAACCATCCTAGTAGGTGGGAAGTGTCATCTCCTTGTGGTTTTGATTTGCTTTTCCTTGATGACTAATGACGTTGGGCATTTTTTCATGTATTTTTTGGCCATATGTATATCTTTGCCTATTTTATTTTATTTATTTATTTTATTATTTATTATTACCTATGCCTACAGCTCTGGGTCTTCCTAGGTGGTCTCCCATCCAAGTATTAACCAGACTCGACCCTGCTTAGCTTCCGAGATCAGACATGGGACTTGTTTAGGCTAGCTCAGCTGTAGACGGTGGACTGAGGTTCCAGTGGGGCTTGAATCCAGACCTTCTGCATATAAAGTAGACGTGCTAACTGCTACACTATGGAACCATGTCCATTCTTTGCCTATTTTAAAATTGAGGGGTTTTTTTTATTATTATTATTGGGTTGTAAGAATCCTTCATATATCCTATAGGTATATAGTTTCTTATCAGATATATGATTTGCAAACTTATTTCATTCTGTGAGTTATCTTTTCAATTTCTTGATATATCCTTTTGAGGCACAAATATTTTTAATTTTAATGAAGTCCAATTTATTTATTTTTTTTACTATTTGATTTTCATGTCATATCTAAGAAACTGTTGCCCAAACCAAGGTTATGAAGTTTATGTCTATGTTTTCCTAAAAATTTTATAGTTTTAGCTCTGATGTTCCATTTTGAATTCATTTTGTATATGTTATGAGGCACGAATCCAACTTCATTCTTTCATATGTGGATGTACAGTTGTTCCAGCATCATTTATTGAGAAGATTATATTCTCCCTTTGAATTGTCTTGTTGAAAATAAATGTGTTTGTTTCTAGATTCTTAATTCTATTCCATTGATCTGCATATCTATCTTTATACCAGTACCTGTTTTGATTGCTGTAGCTTTATATTCAATTTGGAATTGAGAAATGTGAATTCTCCAACTTTGATATTTTTTAAGATCAAAAAGACTATTCTGGGTCCCTTGAATTATCATATGAATTTTAGGATCATCTTGTCAATTTCTTCAAAGAAGTCAGCTGGGATTTTGATAGGAAGTGCATTGAGTCTGAAGATCAATTTGGGAATATTGTCATTTTAACACCATGACATCTGCCATTTTACTTTTGTTTTTTTGTGTGTCTCACATCTTTGTTGTTGTTGTTTCTTTTTTCCTTTACTGCCTTCTATTGCATAAAGTGACTTTGTTTTAGTATAACATTTTAATTCCTTTAATGATTTTTTTTACTATGTTTTTTTAGTTATTTCTTCAGTGGTTCCTCTAGCACTGCACATATATATCTTAACTTAGAATCTACTTCAGATTTAAGCTGCCTTAATTTTAATGACATATAGAAATGTGACTGCTATATATCTTATTTCTTTCTCCCCTTTTCTACAATTGCTGTTATTATTGTGCTATTACTGTTATACATACTACGTCTACATATGCTGCAAATCCAACAATACATTATTATAATTATTACTCCACACAATCGTATGTCTGTTGAAGAATCAGAAAATAAAGGAAGGCAAGTATATATTTATAGATTTTTTTAATATTAATTTTCTCCTTTCACATTTCTGGTTCTCTTCATTAGTTTTATGGATTAGAGTTACTGCCTGGTGTCATTTCCTTATTCCAATACAGCTTTGCTCTCCCCACCTCCTTTGTGTTGTTATTGTTAAATAACGTTTCTATATGTTATAGGCCCAATACAATTCAATACATTTTTATACAACTGCTTTTTAAGTCAGTTAAGAGACAAAAGGAGAAGCAAAGCATTTGTGCTGTATTTTTATAATTACAGAATTACGTTTATCTGTGGTCTTGCTCCTGCCCTCTCCCTGTGCGGAAGGCCAAGCGACAAGCAACTTCATTCTCACGGAGGTGCCGCGAGTATCCACTAGGTGGCAGCCAAGCCCTCGCCTGTTTCTGCTTGGCCAAGGCCCATTGCTGGGACACTGGTGTGGAGCACTCAAAGTTTAGTGGCACATTGCAATTCTGGGCCTCAGTTTCCCTGCCTGTAAGACGAGGCTAATGGTAGTTCCAAGCTGGTGGGCTTGTTGTGAGATTTAAATGGCATATAATTGTTAGGCCTGGGATTGTGACCCTCCCTTGTGCATGAACTCAGAGCCCAAGGCTTTAGTTTCCTTAGACTGTGGGGAGGAAACAAGTGGGTGGAAAGAGGTCCTGGGAAACTCAGGGCAGGGCCTGGGGGTCAAATCAAGTCGTGGGAGGACAGGAGAGGGGTCAGAGCAGGGTAAGTAGGGAGGGCAGAGGAGCAGAATGGAGAAGGGAGGAGGAGGAAGAGCAAAGGGCTGCACAGCCTTGGGGCCTGGTGTTCCTGTCTCCAAGGCCTTGGTCAGGATGACCCCGCAGCTGGAGAGGAGGAAGGAACTTGTGTGCTTGCTTGTTTGAAAGTGTTTTGTTTTGTTTTGTTTTGTTTTACACATTTAGGCCCCCTCTGTACCCCTAAGCCACCTTCTTGCCCTGGTGTACTCCTCCCTGCTGTCTCTGCCTAGCCTCCAGTGACTCAAGAATTGGAGCCTGGTAAGCTTGTCCTGTACCTCAAACCACAAGCTATGTTCTCCTATCCTGCTTACCCCCTTTTCCATCTTGGCTACTGGCACTTCCATCCTTCCAGTGCTTGTCTGGCTGGAATTCTGCTCCTGTCCTTTTGTCCTCAAAATGCCCTCAAGCTACCCATTCCCCTGTGTCCCCTAGCTGCCACCCCACCCAGACCCTGGCTTCCTGCTCTCTCTCCTCCTGTCCCCAATTGTCCCTGCTCCCAGCCCTCCTAAGTCTCCTCTTCTGAATTTATTCATGCATGCATTCATTCATTCATTCATTCATTCGATAGCTACTGTGTGACAGGCATTGGGGACACATCTGTGATCAGGACAACCACAAATTCCAGTGCTGGGGGAGATGACATTCAAATGGGGGAAATGGATGAAATCAAGAAAAAGAAGAAAAACATGCACCACAGCATAGTGATGTGTGCTAGGGAGAAAAATAAAGTGAAGAATGGAGTCCTGAAGGCTCCAGGCATCATCTCCCCCACCCAAGCAGGGGGCCAAACTCCTTTGCTCAGCCTAATGAGGGGGGTCCTAGGATATTGTGAGAAGAGGGAGCCAAAGCAAACTGGAGACTTCCATCTTGTCATGTGACCTCTCAGTCTCAATTTTCCCCTCTGTAAATGGGAATCACAGCCCACACTTATGAGATTGTTAAATGAATTGCTACATGTAAGAAGCCATGGTGGGCACCCTGTGCACCATTTTCATTAACAATATGGTTCATGGTCAACCTCCAAGCAGCTCCAGTAATTCCCATTTCCTCTCCCATCTCACGTGGGGAATTACGTTTACTTTTTTGATGAAACTCTCACCTTTTAAACACTATTAACAAATACAAAATTCAAAAGGCACAAAAATGATAATAAACATAAAGTCTCCCACTTTTGCTGATCATGGCTCCCAGTTTCCCTCCCCAGTGGCCACCAGGGGAACAAGTTATTCATGTTTTGATGCACAGAGAGTCTATTTAGAGGAATCCTCATTCTTCTCTTTCTACATAAACAAAAGTTTCTTGCCCAGATGGGCTTGCACTTTACTTTTTCCTTCACAAAGTCCTCCCACATTATCAGCATTGTGCTGCCTTATTCTTTTGCACAGATGCATACTATTCCATGCTGAACTGTCCATAGTTTTCCAGCAAATCCTCTGTAGCTGGGCATTTGGGTCATTTGTTCATTTATTTTTTATTTTTATTTTAGATTCCACATATAACACATTGCACATATTTTAAATGCATATGTTATGCTGTTTTGACCTGAGTGTAAATCTGTGAAACCATAACTACTATCAAAATTAATTTTCATGTTCCAAAATTTTATTCGTAAGCTTTGTGCTTGCTTCTTTCACTCAACATAATGATTCTGAGATTGTTCCATGTTGGTGCATGTATCAATAGTTCATTCCCTTTTTAGTCAAGTCCATTCCATTGTATGGCTAGACCAACCATTGTATGGTTGGTTGTTCATCTCTTCACCTGCTGGTGAACATTGGGTTGTTTTCAGTTTAGAAATATTACAAATAAAGCTGCTACAAATATTCATCTACACCTATGAGTGGATTATAGGGTACTTCTATGTTTAAGAAACTGCCAAGCTGTTTTGCATAGCAGCTGCACCATTTTGCATTCCCACCAGCAATGCATCACCAACTCTTATTGTCTGTCTTTCTAATTTTGCCCATTCTAGTGGATGTGAGGTGGTATCTCATGGTGGTTTGGATTTGCATTTCCCTGATGGTTAATGATGTTGAGCTTCTTTTTATGTGCTTGTTGGCCATTCATATATCCTCTTTGGTGAAGTGTCTGTTCAAATCTTTTGTCCATTTTTTGATTGAGTAGCTTGTCTTTTATTATTGAACTGTTTATATATTCTGGATACAGGTATTTTGTTTATTTAATATCTATGGTGCAAATATTTTCTCTTAATCAATGTCTTGCCTTTCTGTTTTCTCGGTGGTGTCTTTTTAAGAGCAAAATGATGAAGTTTAATTATCAACTTTTTATGAGAAAACTTTGCCTACTTCAACTTTGTAAAGATTTGCTTATGATTTTTTTATAGAAGTCTTAGAGTTTTAGATTTTACATTTAAGTCTGTGATCCATTTTGAGTTGATTTTGTGTATGGTGTTAGGTAAGGGTTGTTAGTTGTTTTCCATATGATTGCCAGTTGTTTTAACACCATTTGCTGAAAAGACTTTCTTTTCCTCCATTTAATTGCCTTAGTATCTGAGTCAAAAATCAACTATATATATGGGTCTAGTACTCTCTATCCTGTTTTATTGATTTATATGTCTATCTTTTCACCAATACCAAATTGTCTTGATTATTGTAGCTCTATAATAAGCCTAGAAATAAGTCCTCTGACTTTTATCTTCTTTTAAGAAATCTCTTTGGTTATTCTAGGTCCTTTACAATTAATTCTATATACATTTTAAAGTTGGTGCCAGTTTCTTTAAAAAAAAAAATCCTGCTGAATTTAGATTTGAATTTCACTGACTCTGTAGATTAGTTTGGGGAGAATTGACAGCAGTGAGTCTTCCAATCCATAAAAATGGTACCTATTTCCATTTATTTAGATCTTCATGAATTTCTCTGAGCAATATCTGTAGTTCTTAGTGTAGAGGTTTTAGACTTATTTTGTTAGATTTATACCTAGATACTTTATCTTTTTTGCCGCTATTGAAAATAGGATTAAATTTTTAATTGTTCGCTGCTAGTATATAAGTATATATAGCATATAAGAATGCAGTAGTATTTTGTATATTAACTTTTTCATGTGTGAACTTGCTAAATTCATTTATTTGTTCTAGTAGTTGTCATAGATTTCCTTGAATTTTTTTACATAAACAATCATATAATCTGCATATAGGTACAGTTTTTCTTCCTCCTTTCCAATCTTTACGCCTTTTATTTATTTTTCTTGCCTGATGGCAATGGCTGTGATCTCTAGAATAATGTTGAATAGAAGTGGAGAGAATAGATATCCTTGTCTTGTTCCCAGTCTCAGGATAATGCAATTCAGCCTTTCGCATTAAGTGTAATATTACCTGTAGATATTTGGGTAGATGACTCTTATCAGCCTAAGGAAGTTCTTATTTATATCTAGTTTGTTGAGAGGTTTTTAAAATTCATGACAAGGTGTTGAATTTTGTCAAATCTTTCCTTTATCCATTGAAATGATCATAAGGTTTCATAGTACTTTTAATTTGCATTTCTCTTATTATGAGTAAGGCTGAGCATCTTTTTCTGAGTTTAAGAGCCATTTGTACTTAATTTTCTGGGTTCATAGCCAGCCTGCTGAGTCACTGGAATTTTCTTATTACTTTCTTGGAGTTACTTACATAATGAGGATATTTCATCAATGATGTGAGTTAAACTTTTTACCTGTCTCCTTTGTTTATTTTTTGACTGTATTTATGGGCTCTTTGCCAGCAGAAAACTTGTGATGTTTTGCATCATTTATGTTTCCAATTTGTTCTTGGGCAAGTCCTGGGCTTTGCCTCCCCAGAACCTCTTCTTGGAGCTTTCATCTGCCCCTCTCTGGGGCTGAGAATTTGTCCTGACCCTATTCCCCTCTTGCTCATTCTCGAAATGCCGCAGTTGTCAGTGTCCTAGAGACTGACTCCCTGTCCTTCCTGGAGGCAGGTGTCTCCATTTCAGAGAAAAGGATGGGAGCATGTATGTATTTGTATTTCTTTATGCTGAAGCCACCCAGAAAGTGAAAGAAAAATACTATGGCTAAGCCTCCACATAATGCTTCCTGCCACAAACCTGCTGTGGCTCCTACTGCACTAAGGATACAACCCATATGCCTTCCTTCCACCACAAGGCCCCGCTGATGCCTCTAAACAAGTCTCAGCACACTGTGTCCCTGCCATCCTCTGTCTCTGCCACCTTGCCCTTCTCAAGAACACTCTTTGTCCAGCAACCCAGCCTTTGCTTGGGCCGTACCCTCTGCTGGAACTCCTGACACCTCCACATCACTTTCTGGCTAATCCCACCTGTCTTTGGATTTTAGTATCAAAGTCTTTTCCTCCAGGAAGACCTCCCAGACTTGGGGGTCTCTCCTAGAAGCCTGGTCCCAAGGGCCACTGCAACAATTCATAGTTAATAAGTTTGTATGTTGTCATCTCCCTGACAAGAATGTCAGCTCCACTAGTCAGAGATTGGGTCTGCTCTTGTACCCTGTTGTGTCAATACCATGTATACAGGAGGTGCCCAATAAGTATCTATGAGTGATTGAATTAAAGTCTATAAAACACATATCCAAGCCATTTGGGGGCTAGGATTTGTGATGAGATTACAGAGATAAAAGGGTCCTCTAAAATCTCTCCCCAAATCACTTCCAGGGATGTGCATCTTACTAAGGACATTGGTCTCAACTGAGCATTGCCCTGGTCTCCTGCCTTCTCCACTCATGACAGCCTCAGGGGCATTAAAAAAAAGATCAATGAGACCTGACCTCTGCTGCCCACCCTGCTTTCCCCTTTCTCTTTACCTCTTCCTGCTCTGCCAGCTTCTTCTCAGCTCCTTAAACTGCTTAACTCATCCCACCTTTTGTCCATTGGTGCCCTCCACCAGAAGTGCTCTTTTGTTCTGCCTCATATTTCAGCTGAGTTGATCCCGGCCTCTGCACAGAGCCCCCTACCCTCCATCCCCCACCTCCCAGCTCTGGCCTGTACCTCCCTGCCAGGCAGATGATGAGGTGTTCCCAAGAGCAGTCCTGGTTGCCAGGCAGGGCTAGGCTTAGGGAATTATGCACAGCAGGAGCTCTGTCCTTCCCAGAGTCCCCTGGGAGAAATACTTGGAAGGAGAAATTGACCTTTGTCTGGGGTAGCTTCACAGCCTCATTTATGGGCAGATCTAGCCCAGTTCCTTTCCCTGAGTGCAGAAGGGAAAGTTCCTCTGGGTGCCCAACCCACACATACCATGAATGGGTAAACTAAGGCCCAAAGAGCTGAGGTGTTGCCAAGGCCCCACAGAGAGTGGTCCAGAACCCACTGAGACCCCTGTATAACTACCTCTGTGCTGTTGCCCCTTCTCTTGGGTCTGGGGTCTCCAGCAGCCTGTCTTAGCAGAGCCGCTGCTGTGCAAGCTTCCGGAACTTTCTGCCCCTCCCCAGCTGGGCCCTCTTGCCTCCCCGCCCCCACCCCTACAAGGCCATGACTTTCGGTAAATGACAGCTGCTCAGGAAGCTGAGGGGCCCACACAGGAAAGAACCCAGTGGGACTTTCCTCCCACCGCCACCGGCTCTGCCCTCCGGACTTGGCCCAGGGTCCCCACCTGCCAGGTAAGATCTGGAGGTGCCACATGGCTGTGGCCAGGCAGAGTGGTTAGATGATTTTGGCTGGGGGTGATGGGGCAGATGGAGGGTACTGTGACAGCAAGGGCAAGTTCACCTTCCAGACCTCCAATGAAAGCTGCTGGACAGACATGAGCTGGAACGGCTGGCTATGTGGGCTCTGGCAAACACTCCCCTCTCTGGGCCTCAGCTTTGGCATAAAATGAGGCCTCATGTTCCCAGCTCTTGAGACTTGAATGAATTGCTTTACAGGTGTGGGGGTGTGGGGAGTTCAGTGCCTCTGGGGAAACATTCCCAGGCCAGCCCCTCCCAGGCCACAAGCTGGAACATAGGATGACCAGCCATTCTGGAAGGTGAGACTCTTGGTGTTAAAAGGGGCATTTTTCTGGGCCCCGAACCCTGAGTTTTCATCTCTGACTTTTTCTTTTTTTACTTTCAGTATTTAAAGGATCTTTTTTTTTTTTAACACAACATTTATTTAAAACATGTGCTGTGTGATTCCATTTATATAAAAGTGTAAAGACGGGAAAGATTAGGTTGGCTGTTAGAAACAGGGCAGTGGCCCTCTCTGTGCAGAGTGACAGGGGTCCCAGTGTTACCGGAGAGTGGGGTTCCCCTCTTGGAGGGTTGTTCAGGCTCTTGATGTCTCGAACAAAGAACTGAGCAAAACACGGAAATACAGCAGAAAAGAATAGCTTTATTAGAAAGAAAAGCAAAGTAACAGTACACTTCCAGTCGTGGACGCAGCCAGAGCAAGAGAGAGCAGTTCAAAAGGCTTAAGGGCTGAAAGGCACAGTAACAAACTCTTGAGGTTTTTAATCCCTATTTGCTGTGGGTAGTGACTTTTCTTAGAGGGATGGGCTTTCTTGATTGACAACTAAGATGGACAGGAACCAGTGACTCATCATTTGCTTTCTGCGCATGTTCTTTCCCAGAATTCAGTCTGTTATAATGATATTAATGAACTTCGGGACATATGCATCATAGTGTAATGATGGTATAATAAGGCTCAGGTGAATTGAAGGTCATTGGGGTCTTCATTTCACAAGTGCAAGTGACTGGCTGAAACTAGTACCCAGTTAGTTATCTGCTTACTTGTTTCTTTGCATGAGTTACTTTGAGCCCCAAAAAGGTTTCTGGCGTGCTTAATTGTGGGCAGATTAGTGTGGACCCTTTCTAGAGTAGGATGACCTTACTGTCTTTGCAGGAGGACCTGAAACTCCCTAACTTTCCAGCCTAATCCTTATCTAAGAGTTGTGAACTCCCTTTTTATTAGTATTGATTGCGAGGGACGTGAGGTCTCTTCTGTATCCACTTCCTGCTGAGGCAGGTCGTAGTCTCTGCCTATTGGGGTTTCATGAAGCTCTTTCCCTGCCTGCCCTAGTCAGGATGGGGTCTTGGGTTTTCTGCTAAAGTGCTGCCTCAGTCTCTAGATGAGGAAAAAGATACAAACTTATTATTTGAATCATATATCTAGGTACATTTCTATTATTGGTTTGCCTATCAAGTGGGTAAAGGAAATCAGGCTTGACTAATATATTTCATAAAAGAAAAAAAAACTTGGGTAAAAGGTCCCCTCCTCGGACTCCAAGGGCCCTGTTTTGGCTTAAAGCCACTCCTGTCTTTTGATGGGCCATGGAGAATGCTGAGTTTCAATGATCCTTATCAATAGCCAGAGGAACCTGAGTCACCAGTTTCAAGGGAATTATCTTAAGTTTAATGAACAGAGTCTTTCTCCCAAGATAGGAGGAAAGAAAAGACTTAACTAGGTTTACTGAAAAGGTTAAGAATTTTCCAAGTAATGGCCCATATCACCAGCGCTCCTGGGGCTGCTAATGTTCTCATTATTGGTCTGGGAGCTAGTGACACTGAGGTGTCCCTAGTAGAAGTTCTCTCCTTGCCATACCCTCTATCTCTGAAAGTAACCACCAAACCGCCCTGCCAGGGGACCTTCCTGTCTGGTTTAGTTGACATCTGTTGAATGCTTGCACGTCACCAAGGATTGGGCCAGTTACTGTGGATTAGACATGTTGATAACTCTGGGTGGGCTCAGCAGATGACCTCACTGAAGTGGTTGGGGTGTCAGCCCATTTTACATCTGAGAAAGTTGAGCCCCACACAGCCGGGTCACACAGCCAGGTCACGATGGGTCTGGGATTTGAATCCAGAGCCTGGGGTCTTCACTTACCCCAACCCCAGGTTTATATTCTCAGTGCATTAAAAATACATTAATTGTGTCCTCTCCCACCTCCATCCCCTACTATTATTTTGCAGTATAGTTTTTTACCCAACATTCTCTTTGCAGCTTCTAAATTTGGTTAGTTTAAGTGAACCTTGTTCACCTCCTCTGCTTTTCCTCACTGGGTTTGACGGCCAACTTCTCGCCCCACCCAGCCAGGGCCCCTGAGTGCTGGGGTTCCCAAGGGTGACAGAGTGAAAGAGCAAGAGAGCTTGAGATGAGGTTGGCAGGTGTTGAATGCTATGAATAAAGAATGCATTTTCTTGCTAAGCCCATTCCAGGGAGGGCTTCCTGATATGGGGGCCTGAGATGCTCCAGGGGGCTCAACGGTGGGAGTGATGGAGACAGAGATGGTGGTGGTGGTGGTGAGAGGGGGAGACAGACACAGAGACCCCTGTTGACAGAGTTATCAGACTGGATCTGCCCCCAGGGCCCAATCACATCAGATGCACAAGCTTACAGCTCCAGACTCTGAACTACTTGAGTACCCCCACAGGTAATGACAGCCACCCATATCCCTGTAAACAAACTAGTACCCATCTGCTTCCTGATGGGAAATCTGTTCATGTATGATTGATTGCTCCTGCCTGCCTGGGGCAGGAGCTGAACTGGGAGGTAGTGTAGAGTCTGTAGATTGACTGGAGATGTCTGTCCTGGGCAAAGACAAGAGTGTTTAGTGTGAGTTCACACAAATCCAGGTGTAGAATATCTTCCAACCACCAGCACAGCCTCACCTGGGGGCTTATGGCTCCTTACCCACATTGCACACTCAGAATCCTCTTTCTCCCTCTCTCTGTCTCTCTCCATCTCTTTCTCTGTGTGTATCTCTGTCCCTCTTTCTTCCTTCTTTCTCCAGCTCCATCCCTACCTCACCTAGAAGCATCTCTGTTCCCTCCCCCACATCTGAAAGCTTTGTAGCCTTGTCCCCTCTACCCAGAACTGAGGGGCTGCCTCTTTCTGTCCAGGCAGACTGCACTCATGGTGCCTCCGAGTGAAGAGACACCCCTGATCTCTCAGCGCTCTTGCAGCCTCTCATCTTCAGAGGCTGGTGTGCTGCATGTGCTGCTGCCACCTCGGGGCTCTGGACCCCTGCAGCGTCTATCCTTCTCCTTTGGGGATCACTCGGCTGAAGAGCTGTGTGTTCGGGCCGCTAAGGCCAGTGGTGAGTGTGTCCCTAAAAGGCTGGGCCAGAGGGATGCGTAGGGGTGGGAGCCTGGATTGGGAGCTAGAATAGCTGCCAATCCGAGTCAGCATTGGAGCTGGGGCTTTGAGGGATGAATAGGAGTTTGATAAGGGAGGAGGGTGCAGAGGGAATGACATGTGCAAAGAGTCAGAGGTGTAATGGCACAAGAGGGAAAACAGCTGGTCATCCCTCAAGGTAAAGTGTATAGTGGAAGGAGGTGCTCTGGGGATGTGGGGGGGGGGTGCCCTGAGAAGCAGATAGATGTGTGGCTTCTCTCCTGAGGGGCAAAAGGGAGTCTTGGAATGTGTTTGAGCAGGAGTAGGATATAGTGTCAGAGTTAAAGGTGACAAAGAACCCCGTTGGGCTGCAGAGAACAAATGGGGAAACTCAGGAGGGCGCTAATGGGGGCATCTTCTCAGGCATCCTGCCTGTGTACCACTCCCTCTTTGCTCTGGCCACGGAGGACCTGTCCTGCTGGTTCCCCCCGAGCCACATCTTCTCTGTGGAGGACACAGGCACTCAAGTCCTTGTCTACAGGCTCCGGTAGGAAACACCTCCCTGCCCCATCCCATGCAGGTGTGGGTTAGACAATACCAGAATGGAATGCCTTTTACTGAGGGCTTAGGAAATAGAAGTTTAAAACACTGATCCTATAATGTATCATCTCCCTTCACCTCCCAGTGGGTGCCCCAGGAGGGGCATGATTACTGCCCAGTTTACAGATGAGAAAACTGAGGCCAGAGAGGGTGGTGGCTTGCCCAAGGTCACACAGCAAGTCAAATGGCACACCCTGGGCTCTGTGAGGTCTTGGCATGGTCCACTACCCCCATATATCCTCACTCCAGGCTTCTCCCCTCCTCCCCCATAGCTTTTACTTCCCCAATTGGTTTGGGCTAGAGAAGTGTCACCGCTTCGGGCTTCGAAAGGACTTGGCTAGTGCCATCCTTGACCTACCAGTTCTGGAGCACCTCTTTGCCCAGGTAGGGACCTATGTGGGCCTTCGTCCAGGGCTGGGAGTCCCCAGAACAACCTCAGGGATGGCCTCAGCTAACTTTCCCTGTGGCAACCTGGGGATGGGGTATTCAGCCCAGGGGTGGGAGTTCAGAGGGCAACCTTAGGGCTCACGGTTGGGTTGTGACTGGTCCCCAGCACCGCAATGACCTGGTGAGTGGCCGCCTCCCCGTGGGCCTTGGCCTCAAGGAGCAGGGCGAATGTCTCAGCCTGGCAGTGCTGGACCTGGCCCAGATGGCCCGAGAGCAGGCCCAGCGGCCAGAGGAGCTGCTAAAGACCGTCAGGTGAGGGCCTTCAGGCTGTGGCACCCAGCTCCACTTAGGCGTGAGCAAATGTGGCTCCACCAGGGCATCCTAGAGCCCAGGACCCTCATGGGGCACCCTGCCTACAAGGCTGCAGTATGTCCATGTGATCCAGGCTCTCCAACACAACCCATACCCCACTGAGGTTCCAGGGCCCTGCCTCCTGCCCCTAAAAGGCCTGCTTGTGTCTCTGACTGTCCTGTGGACCCCACTGGCCCAACCCACACTGAGGTCCTGCCCCCATATATGTCCCTAGGTGTTTCTCCATGTGCACCTTATGCCCTTCAGGAAGGCCACACTACAGACCCTCAACTAAAGCCTGGGTTGGTGTGTGTCCCTGTCCGTCCCTGAGGAGACCCCTTCCCACACTCAGGGCCTGCTCCCCCCACTCGCAGCTACAAGGCCTGCCTACCCCCCGGCCTGCGCAACCTGATCCAGGGCCTGAGCTTTGTGACTCGGAGACGCATCCGAAGGACTGTGTGCCAGGCCCTGTGCCGCGTGGCCGCCTGCCAGGCTGACAGGCACTCGCTCATGGCCAAGTACATCATGGACTTGGAGCGACTGGACCCGGCCAGGGCCGCTGAGACCTTCCTCGTGGGCCTCCCCGGGGTTGCTGGTGGTCAGGATGCAGCTCCATGTGGGCAGCTCCACGTGGCTGGTGACAGCGGCATTGCTTGGAGTTCAGGAGCACAGGAGGTGCCGTCTGGTGCTGGGTGGGGCCAATGGAAGGGGCGGGGCGGGGAAATGTGCAGTGCGGGGGGGGGGGGGGGGGGGGGGGGGGGGGGGGGGGGGGGGGGGGGGGGGGGGGGGGGGGGGGGGGGGGAGTGGTGTGGACTCTTAGGGGTGGGGCAAAGGAGGAGGAGAGACTGTAGGAGGGCTCAGGGAGTGGCTAGCTAAGTGAGAGGTAGGGCTGAGCGGCGGGGCGGGAATGAAAATAGGCGGGGCTGAGGAAATGAATGTTGGGCAGGCGAGGCTATGGGCGGGGCTAATGGCACGGAGGAGGCCGGTTTAACGGAGGGGGCGGGGACATAAAGTGGCGCTAAAAGAGAGAGGGGCTCAGGGAGGGGACTCACCAATAGAAGGAGGTGGGGTTTGGCAGGGGTAGGGTGAGAGAAATTTGGGATGGAAATGGGAGAGGTTGAGAGGGGCGGGGCTCATGGTTACAGATTGGTAGTGTCTGGGTTTCCAAGATGGGTTGGGTGCTCTGAGGGAACGGGACCCCCATTCTCAGCCTTCCTCCTTCCTCCCAGGTCTTCCAACCCTTTTGCGACTTTCCAGAAATCGTGGACATTAGCATCAAGCAGGCTCTACGCGTTGGCACGGCTGGGGAGCACCGCCTGGTCACTGTCACCAGAACAGACAACCAGATCCTGGTGGGTGCTGGACCCCCTTCCTTCCCGCCTTACCCGAGGCCAGGGACCGCAGCAGGTGCTGATAAGGACCCTTGCAGGAGGCCGAGTTCCCTGGGCTGCCTACCGCGTTGTCCTTTGTGGCGCTTGTGGATGGCTACTTCCGGCTGACTGCTGATTCTCGGCACTACTTCTGCAAGGAGGTAGCACCGCCACGGCTGCTGGAGGAGATGGCGCAGCAGTGCCATGGCCCCATCACGTAAGACCCCGACTCCCATGCCCATCCTCCACAGCCAGATCTATCCTGGTCACTCTCCTCCATGCTTCAATGTCCTGGCCTCCCAGGAGTCCTGGACAAAGAAAGGGTCAAGTGCTCTCCTGACTCCTAGAGTCTAAGGGCCATTTCTTCTTGTTTAATCTCCTAGCCAGAAACCCATCTTTTGGCCTACTTTATATATGGGGGGAGGGGGTGAGGGAGGGAGTGTTACCTGGTGAGGGTCACAGGGCTTCAGAGAGGTTAGGATTAGAATCCATATCTGGTTTGGTGTCTCTGACTCCATCTCTCTGTCTTGGACTCGGTTTTCTCTCACCTTTCCTCAAGCCTGGATTTTGCAATCAACAAGCTCAAGATGGGGGGGTCCCTTCCTGGTTCCTACGTTCTCCGCCGCAGCCCCCAGGATTTCGACAGCTTCCTCCTCACTGTCTGTGTTCAGGTCAGTCCACCCCTAGGAGCCAGCAGGGCAGGGAGGGCTTCCTGGAGGAGGTAAGATTTAAGTTGAGACCTGAAAGATGTGTCAGCATTTGCTTCTTGAAGAATGGGAGGGAAAGATATTCTCAGTGGAGGAAACAGCATATGCAAAGGCTTGAAGACTGAAATGAGGCTGTGGTGATCCAGGAAGAGAGAGTGAGGGGGAATGGGCTGTATACTCCCACTCAGAGACCCCTCCTCCTTGCAGACCCCCCTGGGCCCTGATTATAAGGGCTGCCTCATCCGGCGTGACCCCACAGGAGCCTACTCCCTGGCTGGCCTTGGCCGACCTCACAGTAGTCTGCGAGAGCTCCTGGCAGCCTGCTGGGATGGTGGGCTGCATGTGGATGGGGTTGCACTGAACCTTACCTTCTGCTGCACCCCTAGACCCAAAGGTGAGCCCACCCTGCCCCCTGAACTGAGCAGTCGATCTGAGGCCCTATCATTTTGTGTTTGTCACAGCTCTTGTGTGTCAAGTAGCAGAAACTGTAGGTCAAAGGGGTATAGGGGAGAAAAGATGATTTACTGGCTTGTGGGATACAGATCTACCTTCATGCATGGCTAGATCCAGATGCAGCTGAATCTGAGAGATGTCACTAGCACTTAGTCTCCCTCCATCTCTTACCTCTTCCTCTGGGTGAATTTCACTCTCAGACAAACCCCACAAATGGGACAACTCTGAGGTGTGAGTTCTGAGTTTCCCAGAATCCCTAGAAGGACTGAGACCAGGTTGCCCATAGCACTGGTTGCTCTTTGGCACTCCCTGCAGGTTTCCTTCCCTCTCTGTCTCACTCCCCCATCCCATACTGTGGCTTCCTGGTGTCTCCTTTCAAATAAACCATCTGCCCTGGAGTCTTCATCTCAGGGCTGGCTTCTGGGTGAAACCCCAAGCTAACACAGGGATTGAGCAAAACTTTCTGGCCTTTCACCTCCAACCTCTGGTTTTCTCCCTCTACCCCCTCCCCATAGAAAAGTCCAATTTGATTGTGGTCCGGAGAGGTTGCAGCCCACCCACATCATCCCCTGTTCAACCCCACTCAGGATGCCAGCTGAGTCAGATGACATTTCACAAGATACCTGCTGACAGCTTGGAGTGGGTAAGAGGCCTTAGGAAATTGGAGGGCAGGAATCTCAGTTAGAGTCCAGAGACCTATTCTACATCCATTCCTCAGGCATGTGATCTGTTTCATCAGGATAGGGGGCAGGGACCAGAATCCATGGGAGCCCCCTTACTGACCTCTTCTGTTTTCCTCTCACCCTCTAGCATGAGAACCTGGGTCATGGATCCTTCACAAAGATTTACAGGGGCTGTCGCCACGAGGCCATGGACGGGGAGCCCCGGGAGACAGAGGTGCTGCTCAAGGTGTTGGATGCCAAACACAAGAACTGCATGGAGGTGAGTGAGTGGAGACCACGCCTTTGGGGTCAGAGCTGGCTATAGAGAGGGTTGTGATGTTTAAAAACACAGAAATGTAGCCACAGCATCTCCAAACAATGAAATATAGAAGGATTGGGGAATTTAGATGGAAAGAGTACACCAGACTGCAGGAACTGCCTGTGCCAGGGTCCTGAGGCAAGACTGAGCCTGGCACATTTAAGGAACAGTGAGGAAACCAGTGGGCCTGAGAGGAGTGCGCGAAGGAGAGGGGCTGGGCCACACAGAGGAAGGCTTGAGCCCATCTCAGCCTCCAAATCTCCCACTTCTCTGTGAGACTCGAAGTGGACTACAGTGGGGACTTCCTCTAGATGCCATCAGAAAATCATGATGCAGAGTGCTGTGTGTGCCCATGGTGGGGCCAGCCTCCTTCTGAAACAGAATTGTGAGCAGCAAGTTGGGGTCTCTGGTCAGACCCCAGAGTAAGATGAACCCAAGCATCTCTCTCTTTACCTCCCTAGTCATTCCTGGAAGCAGCGAGTTTGATGAGCCAAGTATCGTACCAGCATCTCGTGTTGCTTCATGGCGTGTGCATGGCTGGAGACAGTGAGACACCTCCATGCCCACCCCTGCCCTACCTCACTGACCCTGTCCATGGCAGCATTAGCAATACACATACAGGGGCCATCACCCTGTGCCCATGCTCCTCAATCATCACTCCTTGGGCAGTAGCTCCAGGCTTCTACCAAAACCTAGCCCCATAACTATCTTAAGCTGAAGAGACCTGGGTTCCAGTGTCACTTTACTATGTACCCCCGCTGCAGCTTTGCAAGGGCTACATTGCCTCTCCAAGCCTCCATTCCATCTGTTCAATTGAGCCCAATATGTGCCAAGAGCTGGGTGCAGAGCAAAGAACATGAGAGGCTGGCAGGCTTGCAGTGTGATGGGGATAGCACAGGGCACCGGGGGTGGTTGGAGGGCAATAACCCAGCTTAGAGGTCAGGCAGTGGTTCTGGGGAGGCAAAGATAAGTGGGAATTAGGAAAGAGAAGGAAGAGGGATGTTCTAAGCAGAAGACACAGAACATGCTAAGGGCTGGAAGTAAGATACAGAGAGAGCTTAGAACCTTCCAGGTGTTTCAGACAGATAGTTTGAAGATGGGAGGTAGTAGGTAGAGAGGTGATTAGGATAAGGATGGAGGTGCAGGGGAGAGAACAGTCAGAGCAGAGACTTCAAGGGACCCCTGAGGGTGTGGTGGGGGCAGAGCCTGGTGAACATAATGCAGTCCTTGCCTCCCAACCCTGCCCTACCCCCTGTACTGCAAACAGGCATCATGGTGCAGGAATTTGTACACCTGGGAGCACTGGACACATATCTACGCAAGTGTGGCCAGCTGGTGCCGGCCAGCTGGAAGTTGCAGGTGATCAAACAGCTGGCCTATGCTCTCAACTATCTGGTGAGTGCTTCTCTGCCTGCTCCATCCTCTGCTCATAGAAGGGAGGGGTATTTGAGGGTGGGCTTTGTAGTATGGATAGCAGTTTGGCAAGGGTGAAGGGGAGGGCATTTTAGACTGAGGGAACAGCATATGTACAGGCCTGGAGATATAAAAGCAGAAAAAGGGGACAGCTGGTCATCTGTGGATATCATTGGGGAGTAATGAGCAATGAAGCTGGGCAGGGAGAAAGGCTTCCCAAAGATCTGGGGCCTTGAGGGTTGAGTAAGGAGTTCATCAAGAAGAGAGAGGAAGGAGGGCATGTCAGGCTGAGGGAACAACCTGGACAAAGTCCTGTAGCTGAGAAGGAGTGTTCCATGTCTGGGGTGCATCAGGCAGTTTAGTTGGCAGGAGACCAGGTAGGTATAGAAGAGAGTTCATAAGAAGAGTGAGAAAGGGCTGGATCTCAAAAGGCCTTGAATGTCAGGCTGAGGACCTTTGACTTTATCCTGAAGGCAATGAGGAGCCACAGAGTGGGAGAGCAATATTTGAGAAGGGAGGGAATACAGGTTATAGGGGGTGGACTAGAGAAGGCCAGACAGGATGCCAGTAATCTAAGGAAGATTCTGGAGTATGGTGTGAGCCATATCAGCTGGGCTTTGAAGGAGGCGTTGGAGTTTGCCAATCAGTATATTTGCTCATCAAACCCTCTTTGGCTTTTCTCTATGCCTGGCCCTCTTAGGAGGACAAAGGCCTTCCCCATGGCAATGTCTCAGCCCGGAAAGTGCTCCTGGCTCGGGAAGGGGCTGAGGGGAGCCCTCCTTTCATCAAGCTGAGTGATCCTGGTGTCAGCCCCACTGTGTTAAGCCTGGAGAGTAAGCGAGGGGGCCAGAGGAGGGAGGGGACTTGTGGGGCAAGGAAGCAATTCCTGATGACGTCCCCACCCTCCAGTGCTCACTGACAGGATCCCCTGGGTAGCCCCTGAGTGTCTCCAGGAGGCCAGGACACTTGGCTTGGAAGCTGACAAGTGGGGCTTCGGTGCCACAGTCTGGGAGGTGTTCAGTGGTGTCACGATGCCAGTCAGTACCCTGGATCCTGCCAAGGTCAGAACCCCCTTTGACAGAAGGGTGGACTAAAATCCAGCTTGGGAAAGATAGGTGGGTGTTGGGGGCATTCTGAGGGTGAACCAAAAGTGACCAGCCCTTTCTCCTGCCCTCAGAAGCTCCAGTTTTATGAGGAACGGCAGCAGCTGCCTGCCCCCAAGTGGATGGAGCTGGCACTGCTGATCCAACAGTGCATGGCCTATGAGCCAGGCCACAGGCCCTCCTTCCGCGCTGTCATCCGTGACCTGAACAACCTTATCACGTCAGGTGCCCCTGGGTCAGGCAGGGTGGACAGGGCTGACATGTCATATTGGGCCCGGTGGGAACAGAGCCCAGTCTGTGCTCCTGGTGCTATTGGAGTGTTGATGACTAATAGTCAGCATGGCTGCTGTAACAAACAGACTACTGAGCTCATGTTTGAACAAGACGAGTGCTTAGTTCTCATTCAGTGAGTGTCCATGTCAACAGGCACCTCTCCCTTTGTGGCTCCACCCATCCCATGACCTCAGGTCTCCAACGGATCTTCTACAGACAAAAGAGAGTGTGGAGGGTCCCATTCTAGGTTTCCATGGGCCAGGCCTGAAGGAGCACCCAATGCATCTCCCCCATTAGCCTGAGCTCAGTCATGTGACCGCAGCTCACAGCAGTGGAGTCTGGGAAGGCCCCTCGGTCTTTATAGGCATGTGTAGTTACATAGAGTGTGCACTGCCTAAGGGAACGACCTGGGTCCTGGGGTACCTTTTCCAGCCCCTGCAAAGTACCCTTTGGCTTGCAGTGGCTCTTCTATAATGCACAGAGGGGGTAGCATGCAGATAGAGGTCACATAGCAAGTCAGCTCAGGGCCCAATGCCCTACTCATTCACTTCCTGTGGCCCCAGACTATGAGCTCCTCTCGGACCCCATACCTGGTGCCTTGGCACCCCGTGAAGGGCTGTGGAATGGCGCCCAGCTCTATGCCTGCCAGGACCCTACTATCTTTGAGGAGAGACACCTGAAGTACATCTCACAGCTGGGGAAGGTGAGGTGGGCTGGGTTGAGGTGGGGTGGACAGAGGAGCACCTAGGCATGTGAACATCAGCCTCATTGTCTCCCAGGGCAACTTTGGCAGCGTGGAACTATGTCGCTATGACCCGCTGGGAGACAACACAGGTGCCCTGGTGGCCGTGAAGCAGCTGCAGCACAGTGGGCCAGACCAGCAGAGGGACTTCCAACGGGAGATCCAAATCCTCAAAGCCCTGCACAGTGACTTCATTGTCAAGTACCGTGGTGTCAGCTATGGCCCAGGTTCGCTCCCTCTCAGTGGTGTTCTTCAAACCTTACAGCCTCATCCTTCTGCAGTACCACTTTGGGGTGGTCTGCAAACACCAGCAGGGGTGCTGTGGAATCTCTTGTTTATCTAGATCCAGACCTGCCATGGGTTCGAATTCCAGCTCTATCCCTTAGCAGCAGGGTGATTTTGGATAGGCAATTTAACCTCTCTGAGTGACAGTTTCCCTCCCAGAAAAATGGGTCATTATGAGGTGTCAATGAATCAATGTATATTGTGGAAAGTACTCAAGAGACATTAGTGATAA
The DNA here is from genome assembly GCA_004027375.1 of Macroglossus sobrinus. Lineage (NCBI taxonomy): Eukaryota > Metazoa > Chordata > Mammalia > Chiroptera > Pteropodidae > Macroglossus > Macroglossus sobrinus. The sequence goes on from PVKZ01000214.1 coordinate 941,265, forward strand.
GTGTTGTTGTTGCCTTCCCATTATAGAAAGCAATACTGAACCCATGGTTCCACTCTGAACAGGAGGAAGAACAGGGAGGAGAGTAGGGTTGGTCCCTGTGGTGACTTCTCACCCCCACCCCACCCCCACCCCTAAGGCCGTCAGAGCCTGCGGCTAGTCATGGAGTACCTGCCCAGTGGCTGCCTGAGAGATTTCCTGCAGCGGCACCGTGCACGCCTCGACGCAGGCCGCCTGCTCCTCTATGCTTCGCAGATCTGCAAGGTGTGGGGTGGGAGCCCTGGGACTTGCAGGCCGAGCTGGCTTGCCTTGGGCAGGGGTCTGCGTGGAGTCGTGGGAGAAAGTTGAGGGTTGAAGTTTTGGGGTCTAGGTCAGCTTAGAGGCAGGGCTGAGTTAGGGCTAAGGTCAGTACTGGAGTGCAGAATAGGGTAGGGAGTGGGTTGGGGATGGATTCCAGGTCAAGCTTGAGGCCCCTGCTAGGTCATTCTGGAGTCTAAATCCCATGTCTGTCCACAGGGCATGGAGTACCTGGGCTCCTGCCGTTGCGTGCACCGCGACCTGGCAGCGCGTAACATACTGGTGGAGAGCGAGACGCACGTCAAGATCGCCGACTTTGGCCTCGCCAAGCTGCTGCCGCTGGACAAAGACTATTACGTTGTCCGCGAGCCAGGCCAGAGCCCCATTTTCTGGTGGGGACCCAGTCCTGGCCCAGGGTCTCCTCCCGACAGCCGTGGCCCCTCGCTGGCTCCACTCCTCCCCTCACCCTGACCTGCCCCTCGGTACTGGCCCTGCCTCATAGCTGCAGTTGCTACCTGAATTCCGCCCTGGCCCAGCTTCTCCCCACTACCCTGGCCTCTCCCACTCTGCCCACTGTACTGGCTTCAGCCCTCCTCCTTACCATTTCGAGTGCGCCTTAGCCCTGCCCCTCCCACAGCCCGGGCCCCTCTCTGGATGTGCACCTCCTCCCAGCGTACTGGCTCCGCTCCTACCCAACTTTGCTGGCTCTGCTTCTTCTCTCCCCACAGTGAAAGCAGCCCTGACCCCCATCCCCCAGGTCCCATCTGGCCAGGCCACAGGTTTGGAGAATCACCCCTGTCTCTCAGTCAGGGAAACTACCAACCAGGAGCTGGGACTGACCTTACAGTCCCACCTGCCCTAGACACCAACCCCTAGCCCAAGGCTGCTCCTTTCCCAGCCCTCGAACCCCAAGGCCACACTGTCCCCTCCAGGTACGCCCCGGAGTCCCTCTCAGACAACATATTCTCGCGCCAGTCGGACGTCTGGAGCTTCGGAGTAGTCCTGTACGAGCTGTTCACCTACAGTGACAAGAGCTGCAGCCCCTCCGCCGTGAGTTAGCGTCTGGGTCCCCAGCACCCTCCCTTCCCACCCCTTCGGAAGGGCTCACATCCCTGCAAGGCAGCCCCCTCCATCACGGAGAAACCCTCCCCCTCAATCACGTGACCACTCAGCCCTCCACTACAGAGGACCCAATCATGGGCAGTCCCTTCCCCTCCTTCACGGAATGTTCTTCCCTTACCATGGGCGCTCTCCCTTGGCCCCAGGAGTTCCTGCGGATGATGGGTTGTGAGCGAGATATCCCGGCTCTTTGCCGCCTCCTGGACCTGCTGGCAGAGGGCCAGAGGCTGCCGGCGCCTCCAGCCTGCCCTGGAGAGGTGAGCGCTGGAGGGCCTCCCTCAATTTTCCACTCTCCTGACTTGGTCAAGCCAGCTGGCCCCTCTGGGTATCTCCACCACGTTGTCTTTCAGTTTAGAGATCTTGCTGGGGCATGAGGCTGGGGATTCTGGCCTCTGCTTTGCTGCCTTCTCACTGTATGGCAAGTCATAAACATTTTCAAGGTCTTAGTTTACCCATCTCCAAAATGGGAATAACAATGCTTTATAGGGTGGGGGAGGATCAAAGGAGTTAACTCTACCCAGTGCTCAACTCAGAGCCTGGCATACAATCAATGCTCAGTAAAATGGTGGGGACTTTTGCTATTTATCACCATAACTTTTGTGGAAGTTTCTGTCATGTATGTTCATTTATAAATTAATTTACTCATGCCATAACATTTATGGAGCATCGACTGTGCTAGGCTGGGTGCTGGTGCTGGGGACTCAGCAGTGTTCTTCCAGTAAACAGCAGAAACTACCAACATTCTAGTGGTAATCAGTGTCTAGAAAGACATGAACAGCGAGATGTGATGGGGGAGGGTGGTCAGGAAGGGCCTCTTAGAGGGGGTGATACCTGGAGGAGGAGGAGTAGCCCACCCATCAGGAGAGCTAACAGAAGGCTTTCTTAGTAGAGGACACAACAGCTTTTGCAAAGGCCCTGTGGTGAGAATGAGCTTGATGCATTTACATAATGATTATAGGGGTAGATGTGGCTGCATGGAACTAGAGAAGAGGTGATGGAGGGAGGGAGGCAGGGGAGCAGGTGAGCTTTTGTTCTAAGATCCAGAGGAGCCATGGGAGTCTTTGGAGCAAGGGAAGGAAGGAGTTTAAGTATATATTAAAACTGAACAGGGGTCATGTCCTTCCTACCACTCCCATGTGACCCTCTTGTCTCCTCCCACCCCCTCAGGTTCATGAGCTCATGAAGCTGTGCTGGGCTCCTAACCCACAAGACCGGCCGACCTTCAGTACCCTTGGACCCCAGCTGGATGCGCTGTGGAATGGAAGCCAGGGGTAGCGTCCAGAGGCATGAGACACACACCTTTCTTGCTTGTCTGGAGGGAGAACCCCACTCGCTGTCATTTTTACATCTCCTACACATAGACTGCTGGGTTCTAGTCTCCATGGACTGGCTAGATTCTGGTCTCCATGAACTGGCTATGTGACACTGGGCAGGGAGCTGCCCCTCTCTAGGCCTCCTGCTTCATGGGGAACTCCATGGGTCAAATGACATTGCATTTGAGGGCACCCTAGGCCTTCCAAGTAACAGTAGCCTCATGGCCTTTGGAACTTGTAAAGATTAAAAATAGCTGCCTCAGTGGGACCTGCTGAGCCGTGATCCCAGAAATAAGGGACAACATTTAAACTCCTCTCATCTTCTCATCTTCTCAGAGGATGTCTTTTTGTCTCATTTCCATCAGGAACATTATGTAGCTTTAAATATATGATCTCAGGCTTCTGTTTTCCCCTCTTGCTCTTGCTGGAGGAAGCCAAGGACAAGAGCAGCTTCTCTGGTTAGAAATTCACTTCTGGGGTGAGAAAATATGACTGGGATCATGTGAGGGGTCAGGAGAGGCTGGGGTCCCAGTCCACTCTAACTGTACCTGAGTGTCCCCAGGGCTTGGTTCTCCACCTGTACACAGTCCCTTTCTATCCTGACTGAAGGGTCATGCACTGATGACCCTGGAGCCTGACAGGAGCTTTTCAGCAGTTGAGGGAGGGAAAGGCATTCTTGGCTGAAGGAACAGTATGGTGAGAGTGAGGAAGCTCAGAATGCAGAGGTTGTTGGAACCCATGGTTCTGCCACTTATTTGCTCTATGACGTTGGGCAAGTTCCTTCTCTTCTCTGAGTCTCAGTTCCATAGTGCTGGCCTCTCGGCTATGCAGAGTCAACTTCTGGAGGCTTGTGCAGGTTAAGCCCCATCACAACTTCTCACTGCCCCATGAGGCTTTTCTGCCACTTAGCCTCCCTGGAAAACTCTTATTCATTTCCCAGAATTTCAGCTGTCATCTCCCTGAAGCCTTTTCTGGTGTGCTCCCACCACTCCCCACCAGCCCTGTACTTCCTTCTGACCTTAGGGCTCCCCAGGGTGGTGACTGTGTCTAACTCTGTATCCTCCAACCTAGAGGCTCCATGGGGGCTGGGCTGGGGTGGGCGAAGAGGAGACTCTGGGATGTTTGATGAATGAATAAAAGATTTGAGTGGAAGAAATGGTTTGCTGCTGAACTTGGGTGATAGGGAACCTTGAGGGGTATGTGACTTGGGGATGAATGTGGTTTGGGCTAGGGGATAGAGACCCCTGGGGGCCATAGTAGGGGCTTCAGGACAGGCTGGGGGAGGAGAAACAGCAGAGTGGGGCATTGGCTGGGGCTCTGGAGGACAGAAGCCCTCCCCCTAGCCCCAGCTGCTGGCCTTGGCTCTATCCTGGTGAGCTGATTGCAGGCTGTTGGTGGATGGAAGGAAGGGACTGCTCTGCAGGGGTCAGAGAACAAGGCTGGGTTGGGAGGGTTAGGCCCTGGGGAGGGGTCCAACATCAGGAGAGCCAAGCCAGACCCCTATGTGCTCCTCATGACTGCTGGAAAGATACGTAGAGTGACAGAAAGACAGGAGAGAGAGCAGGGAAGAGGTGGAGACAGATCTCTGCCTACTCTCTCAGTCCAGGAAAAGCAACTTGCTTTGGTGAAAAGCTGGAGGCGGTGTGTATGGGGCTGCTCTAAGCTTGAGCAAGACAAAGTTTTCAACTCAGGCTCTCCCCTGCCATGGGGTGGAGATCCTCCCCTCTCTCTACCTGAATTTCCCTTCTTGATAAAACAGCGTCATCAGTCCTCACAGGCACCAGGCTGGCACCCGATAGGTCCTGGGCAAATGCAGCCAGCTTTATTCTGGTCCCTCCAGTCTCTGTCCAACCCAAGGGAAACTTGAAGTGGAAGAGGCAGAGAAGGCCAGCACCCCCAGGCCCAGGGCCCTGCCTCCTTCAAACTTGGGAAAATGTGGGATACCCTCTCTAAGCCTCAGTTTCCTTATGTTTACAGTAATAGGACATCAAGATTCTGGATGTGGTCTCAGTTGGAGGGATGTCCCCCACCCACCACCCCATGGAATTATTATTTCTCAGCTTCTCTCTTTCACTTCTTTAAAGTGGTTAAAATATAATAAAGACTCCTCAGCCAGAGGTTCACCTGGTGGAGGTACACCTGAGGCCCTGGTCCAGGGAGAGATAACCTCGCTGTTTTATTCTCGTCTCAGCCTATCAATAACCAATGTTGTGGCTGGACCAGCCCCTGTGTTTCTTATTATAATTGCAAGACATCCTCCATCAGTAACCATAAGGGAATTTTGAACAAATAAAGTTTATTACTTATAAGATCTAGAAATGATACAGCACACCTGGCGCCACACAAGTAGCAGGTGAAGAGAGAGAATATGCACAGGCCTGGAGTTCTGCTTTTAATGGGGGTGGAGGATGGGGCAGGAGTAGATAGGGCTGCTAAGGTTTCACAAATTCATTCTTTATTGGTGAATTTAAAACATGAGAGTGTAATTTAAAATGAGAAAGAAAAAAGTGGTTCAGTCAGTTATCAAAATCAACCAAGATCTCTAAAACACAGGAGCCCTTCCACCCCCAGGGGCGGGGGGAGGGAAAGTCACCTGGCACTTTATCTAGTTGCCAGGTTGGCATGTGTTTACTGGAGATTGCCATCACTGAGCGTGGTTGCCTCTGGAATCAAAGCTTAACTAAGCCAGGCACTCACATTACAAAAAAGAGAAAACCCAAAGTCAGGGCTCACACTGTACTTGCCCTGACCCTGCCCTTGGCCCTCTCCTTGGGCCCTCCTGCAGCATGCTCAGTTCCCTCTCCAAGGTCTCCAGCTGGGGCAGGCTGGGCGCCTATAAGCGGGTGCCCGCCTCGGTGCCTCCAGCCGTCATGGATCCCCGCTCGCTCCCCTGGGCACTGGTGCTGTTGGGCCCGGTCCTGGCACTGGCGTTGGACCACCAGTCTGCCCCGGAGGCCCCAGAGAAGCTATGTGGCCACCACTTTGTACGCGCCCTGGTGCGCGTGTGCGGGGGTCCGCGCTGGTCCCTCGAGGGCGGGCGGCTCGTGGCTGGTAGCAACCGTGAGTGGAACTGGCGAGGACTGTGCTCCTGGGTCTCCTAGTGGGGCAGGTGCACCGGGCGTAAGTGGGCGGCGGGGTGGTGGGCGGATTTGCACTCCCTGACCGGGATCCACCTGCTGACTGCGTGGTGAGTGCAAATCCGCGGAAGTTGCCTCCTGCGCCGCGCGGGAACCGGTGCCAGGCGAGGGGAACGAGGCAGTCTTGAAAATGCACGATGATATCTCCTCTTTATTTACCATTTCAGAATTTTGATATTCATGCATTTTTAATAATATTGCATTAAAATATGATCGGTCTTTATCGTTGAGTTTTGGCGCTCCCTTAAATCGTGCATCAAGACCAGTGCTCGTTCTCTTTCCTTAGTCCTGGCTCTGCTGCAGAAGGCATAAAACAGATTTGCGCACATCCGTATCACACACGTGTGCGTCCTGAGTGCATCTATGTGACGTGGGTGCAGATGGGTGTACAGAGGCTAACAGGAGGGTGGGGAGGACTGGGAGGGAGGGTTTGAGGGTATGTACTTGTGTGTGCTCACCCCAGGGTATGTGTGTGGCCACTGCTTGCTCACCTGTGCACACGTGTCACATCATCCATGCTGTCTTTCTTCTCTGTGAAGCGTCTGTGTTCATAAGATAGGTGGCAGATGGGAGTGTGCACAGCTGGGGACACACATGGGCATGGGTCAAGAGTGCACACACCTTGATTGGGAATTAAATCTGTATCTGATATGTAGTAGGCACTTAATAAGTGCTCACTTTCTATTTCTGTGCATGACAAGTGTTTGGTGGGACATTTAGCATGATGTATGCATGCAGGGGTGTGCACACAGTGTAGGGGTCCTCTGGGGTTCCCCATCCATGCTGAACTCTACTGTCCCCAGGTGAGCTGCTGCAATGGCTGGAAGGACGACATCTCTTCCATGGGCTGGTGGCTGACAGGGACCCCGTGGTGGTATTTGCCTCACAGCCCCTACTCCAGGCCTCTCATCACCGCCACCGCAGGGCAGCTGCCATCAACCCTGCCCGCCACTGCTGCTTCAGTGGCTGCACCCGGCAGGACCTGCTGACCCTCTGTCCCCACTGAGTCCTCCTAGGGCATGACCTTGGGGGAGTTCAGAAGATCGGGTCTGATGAGTTCCTGAAGCCATACAGCACCATAAAGCCCCACATCTGGAGGGACTCTGTTGATTACCTCCTGGGATGGGGAACTCACCTGTTCCCCCAGGTCACCTGTCCTCTGTGGGGCCAACTGGGGAAGAAAACACACTCAACCCTGGCTTGGAGGATCCTTGTTTTTACAGAGATTCTAGATACTGAGGTCCAAATGTCCTCACTTCTGAGGAGCCACAGGCACTACCCTTTGCATTTGTGACACCCCCTCTTGCCATTTCCCCAATAGAAAATAAAATTCCTGCAGAATTCAAAGCAGCTTTTTGCATTTTCTCAAGAAAAAGGGATAAGCCTGGAGCATACCTCATGTGGGCTTGGCTTCTGGCAGCCATGGACCCACTGACACTTCCAGGAGCTTGACAACAATTCCAGAGGCATCACAATACAAAGTGGGGAAACTGAGGCTAAGGGAGATGGCTGCTTGCCAAGGTCAGACGGGGAGGGAATGGCCAAGTGCAGGATTTGAATTCAGGTATCTGTCAAGATCATGAGGGGCCTTAATGTCACGTAATACCCACTTAATGGTGAACAGACACACAAATGTCTGAATGAGGTCACAGTGGATATTTATTGATCCAACTCTGACAATTCTTTTCATTTGCATCCTGCCTTCATTCTGAGATGGAGATTGTATAATGTGACCACCTTGCTGCAAGGTAGATCTGTAATTGCTGACCCTACCCACAGGGCTGGGAGAGAGTAGAGGGCAAGGTGTGCAGCATACAGTAGATAAACAACAAATAAAGAGAGAGGAGGCAGGACAGAAGACAGTGGAGCCACAGACCTAGTGGAATGAGGTGAGCCAGGGTGGGAAGGGGAGCCTGGGGATGATTGGGAAGGGACCTTGCCAGAAGCAGGAGGCTGAGGCAAGAGGCCGAGGCAAGAGGCCCTGTGTCCCATGAAGACAGGAGCAGAATCACCCTGTTTTTCTCTCTTCTGAGTCAAGCTGGCAGTGAGTATCAATCTTGGAAGGATTATGAGCTGAGAGCAACAGGGTGTCATGGCACGTGTGTGAGCAGGGATGGAGTGAGGTCACAGCTGCCTGATAGAGACTCCTGCAGCCCCGCTTTGTCCATTAGTGTATATTTTCTACTGAAAATGAGATTTTTACAAATGAATTTAGATTGGTCTGAGTTAAAACTTTTTAAACACTTAAAGAGACCTCCAGGTCTTCACAAAACATTTTATTTCCTTCCCAGTCTGCACTCTGCTGTCTGAGGTGACCCTGCCACCCACCCCAATGCCTGCCAGGCCCAAGTTTCAGGCATCTGTCCAAGACCAGTAGGGCTAGGGGTTACTGTCTGGCTTGGATCTCTCCAATCCAAAAGACACACTGGGGTGGGGGACAGTCCTGGGTCCCAATAGCTCAGGATCACTCAAGGACCTGAACTTCTTTCTCTGGGTACTGGGATGTGTATATGGTTTGGCCCTAGGTCCAGTGAAGACCCCTTTGGTCCTAATACTGTTTCCTGAGTTCTTAGGGAGCCAAGGTTTGGGGGCTGGGTCTTGTCAGGGACTCCAGACACTCTGATTCCCTAAAGCCTGAGACAGACAGCTGTGTCACACCTTTGTCCAATGCTTCCACCACTAGAGCACTTGATATCACAGGCAGGGAGGGAGTGGCCTCATTCATGACCTCTCTGGCCCCTTCTACCATCTGAGGGGCCCCAGAGAGGAGTCAGGAACTGAACCCTCTTTCTCTGGCTGAAAAATGCTTCTCTCTTCAGCTACATGTAACTCAGGAATTCCTAATTGGCCTTGAACCATGGCCAGAACTTGCCCACAATTAAACTACTGCAAGTTCATTACTAAGGAGAGGCTGGCCACTGTTTAGTGTCTAGCCCATGATCTAGGTTGGAGCTAGGATGTGGGAACTTGACTCAAATGAGCTGGAAACAGCAATAGCAGCTGGAATCCTGGCATAAGTGCTTCTGCCACTATCTGCCATAGAAAGAGATGGTCCCTTGAGCTGAGAGTCTAGGAGGATAAATGGAACATGGTCTAAGCTGTAGAGGATTGGTTTTGAAAGATGTGTAGGAGTTTGCCAGCAAAACTACTCACTCATCAAACCCTCCCTGGCACTCTCTACTATATCCTAGAAGGACAAAGTCCTCAGCTTCCTGGGAGAAAGACACTGTCCCTTCCTGTGGAGGTGAACACAGTAGCCAAGAGGCTGGGGACCCTGATACCACCTCAGTAGATCTTCATCTGCTTGCCACATGTAAGGCTGGGCTGGCTCAGCGCATCCCACATGAGCAACATCTCATATGGCAAAAAGCGGTGCACCAACAGCAGCTCCCGGTAGAAGCAGGGATCAAAGGAAGACAGGCGTGCCGAGGGGGCCCAAACTCCAGCTGTGCGAATACCGCTGTGTGAGGCAGGTTTCAGACCCTCCTGCTTCAGGCACATGCCCAGGAACACATCATCGATGGGGAAGAGGTCCAGGGTGCGGGCGGCCCGGCGCAGGGCAGCAGCTGTGAAGCGGGACAGCAGGAAGCCACCCCCACCACAGTAGGGCGGGTAGTGCTCTTCCTGTGTCACAATGTTTGGCACATAGTATTTGCTCCAGGGGATCCGTATGGGGCCCACACCGTAGATCAGGTGCCCCACAAAGAGGTGGTGGTCAGGGTTATGGCCCTCCAGGTAGGAGACCATGTTGTTTGTGTGTGCAAAGACGTCATCGTCCCCGTTGAGTATGAAGCTGGCATTGGTGCACCGAGTTTCCTGCCACTGAAGGAAGAGCACCTGCAGGAGGGTGGACAGGGCATGTGGGCTCAAGGGCTAGGGCAATCAGCTTTGGGTCTCCATTGTCCACCCTAGCCCAGCAAGCCCAGGTGAGGATGTGTCCCCCTGTTAACCTAGCCTGGGTTCAAAGATGCACTCTGTGGGGTGACCTCAGCAACCAACTGCTCCTCCCTGTGCCTCAGTTTCTAATTTTTCATTCAGGTCTCATCTCAAGATCTGCCTCCAGGAGTGTTGGGGATCCACAGGGACAATGTCCTGTAAAGCACCAAGAAGTGCTTGAAAATTGTCACATTTACATTTATTGCTATTCCTTCCCACTCTGCCTGGCCAAATACTGCTGTTACATAATTACTTGTATGACTGTCATTGAACAGCTACCTCCCCACCAGACTTCAGGCTCCCCCTGGGTGGGGGCTATGTCTCCTACCTGTGCTATTTCCCCAGCACCCTGTGTAGGCTCACCACTTCATAGGGGATGAATTTATTTTTGTCAAGTTGATGTTTACCACATGCTTTGGTGTTTTGTGTTAAGAACATGGCATGTTGAGGGGTCTTGGCCCTCTGTCTGCCTTGCATTCAGTTTCCTCCATAATAACCTTTGGTGCCTGAGGGGCACCGTCCTCAGGGCCCTCCCTGCTTTGAATCCCTAAGGCAGGTGTGTTCTTCAATCCCGTTTACAGCTGAGGAAGTTGAGGCTGTCCAGAAAAATGCCTTGAGCAAGGTCACATAACACAGAAGTGGCCACTCAGAACCTGTCTGTACCTACTACTAGAAGCAGGAACCTGTTCTGGGTCACTACTCCGTTTGCTTCACCTCTCCCAACCTGGGCAGGTCCTAGGATCCTCCAATTTCTCCTCTGCAGGTAAATTCTCTCTACCTCTCATGGGTTCTTACTCATCAAAAATGTCTTTATTGAGCACCTACTGCATAGACCTGGACCTCAGGAGGAGACAGAACCAGACCAAATAAACAAGATGTGTTCTGTCCCACGCCCCCTTCCTCTACCCCTTCACCCCATTGCCAGTGTTAAGTGCCTGGCACTGGTCTAGGTGCCTTCTAAATATCATCTCATGTAATCCTCACAGCAGCCCTCAGAGGTGGATGGGTCCAATTAATATCTCAGTTTTCCTGATGAGGAAACCTAGGCACAGAGAGGTGAACCATCATCAACAGCAATAGAGCCTAACATCAAATCCCAGTCATTAGGCCCCTAGAACCAGGCTTGTAATCTGGAGGCACCCTGCTCTTTCTCCCTGCCTCTGAAGACAGTACAGGGGGTTCAGTGGGGGTCTGCTGGTCCCCTGGGCCCCTCAGAGAAGGTGGTGGCCATCTAGACAGAAAGGACAGGTGGCCCTGATCACAGGATCTCCACCGGCTCACCTGCTTGAGTGTGAGGTTGAAGAAAGAGTCCTGGAAGTCCCACTGCAGGATGTCACGGTGCGCCCGCGCCTCCATTGCCAGCAGCTGGTTGACCTTGCGGGCCTCCAGTGGGTTGGGGGCCGTGCCCACCAGGAACAGGCGGCGCAGATGGACTCCTAGCACCTTCCGCTCACGGCCCCATGTGTGCCGCACCAGCTCACGACGCTCGTAATTGCTCGGCGATGACTTGATGACCAATAGCAGGAAGACTGGCTGTGCGCACTTGGCCAGCGGCACGTCCTGCAGCAGCGGGAAGTGGCGGCAGTGTTTGTGCAGCAGGAAGTTGCGCACGTGCTCCGGCTGCTGCATGAAGTCTGGCAGCTCTGCCACTGACCTGTTCGCCTGGCAGGGGGCGGGCCGGGGCCGGGAGGGCGAAGGAGTCCTGGTCTGAGGTGTGGGGGTGACCCGTGGCTCCTTCAGGTCCAGGTAGTGGGGTGGTGACATATACAGACAGAGGAGGAAGAGAGTGAAGGTGCCAAGGGCCACAGCCAGAACCATCCATGTCCGCAGCGGCCGGAAACACCTCATCCTTGTCACCAGGGTTTGGGACTGGTCCAATGGGTCACTGGGCAGTTTCTGGGGAGAATAACACTCACTGAAGATCCTGGATGGGCAAGCACTTTTTCTGAGCTACCTGTGGACCCCAGCATCAGGATGCTGCCTATAGTTGCTCAGGTTGGTAAAATAGTGGAATTCACTCCCACAGCACCCCACCTCCTCCAGCACCCCAACCCATGTTGGTTGGCTTTGACAGCTGCCCAGGCCCTGCTGGAGATTTAATATTTACAAAGAAAACCGAAGCAATGGAATGCCAACATGAACCCCCCCAGACTCAGTGTGCCCAGAATCACTCCCCTCCAAATCCAACCTGATCCCCCTCATGTTCCTGCCTCAGAGACAGCCCATCAGCCTCCCTGTGGGCTCCAATTTTCTAAGAGAACTCTCATTTTATCAGTCGAGAGCTGCTTCCCTTTTCACTTGCCCCTCTAGAAAGCTCTGAGGTTCTGGTATTCTGATATAATCATTATTCATTCTTTTTGACAATTTTTAATGATCCTGTGACCCGAGCATGGCCCCTGGCCCCTTACAGACCCTTCAGGTCCAAATTGTCTCAAACAAAGCTATTTTCCTTGTCAAACTTCGATTTCTCTTTTAAAACCCATCTCAAATGATCCTTTTCCTGGAAAGTTCTATCTGACCACTGAGGAAGAGTCCTGGTTCCCTGTTTGGCACCTTTGACCCATCTCCCACTCTGGCCCAGTCCTGATCCCATGGGGGTGTCTGTGTCTGGCTTTGTCTTCCCAAGGCTGGTGGCTTCTTGGGGGGTCCTGGTATTGCCCGGCATGAAGTAAACACATGGGGGAAGCAGAGAGTGTTTGAATTGATTTATGAATAAAAGTAAACTCATTAAATTTCTCTCTGGCAAACATTCATCCCTCAAAACCACAGCTCTAACGTCTCCTCCTCCTGAAACTTTCTCTCTCTTTATCCAGGCAGAGCCCTTGGTCTCCCTTTCAGGTCCCTGTCCCAGGCTTCCCTGGACTCCCTCAAAGTCCTTTTGTTTAGAAATTTGGTGTCTGCGCTGTTTTCATCCCTAAATTTGAGGATCTGTTTTTTTAGTGCAGCATGAAAGTGCTCAATTAGACCCAAGCAGGACTTACCCATTCAGCAAACTTATTGGCTCATCCCAGAGGGGTACGGACTCTGGACCTTAATTCCTGAGTTTAAATACCAACTCCATCACTTCTTGGCTGCATGCCTTCCACACCCTGGCCTTCTCAGCTATAAAGGGGGCATCTGACAATCCCCATCTCACAAGGTTATGCAGGCATGAAAGGAACTACCAGCACCAGGCACCTAGTGGGCATTCAATGAGTGTTTGTTGAATGAATATGTAAACCTCAGCACTTACTTCAGCCTGCCTTGGGATATCTGCGCTGGTCTGGGGTCTCCTTGTTCTCCCCACTTGCACCTGGAACAGTGTAAGGCAGTCATGAAGTTCTGATGAACTCCCTCCTGCGCCAAGCAACCCTAGCCAGCTATTGCCTGGGAGCAAGCAAGAAAGTGGTTTCCTATTTCCATCTAGAGTGACTAATTAATGCTGGAACAGGGCTTCCCTCCCCAATGAGGCTACTTCCTCAATATGCCCATTGCTCTCTTGGCACACTGCCTGGATCAAGCCTCTCTAGATATGTCACCCAGAAACGAGGCTCAGATCCTAGGTCCTGCTGTGTGACCTTGGGAAAAAAGCTGGACCTCTCTGAGCCTCCATTTAAATGGGGAGGAATGAACTCTATATGAGTGTTGTGAAGATCTTACCCTCAAACACGCTGGGAATGGCCCTGCCTCAGGACCTGTGCACAGGTATTCCCTCTGTCTGGCATGCTTTCCTCCAGATTTGCACACAACTCTCTCCCTCATTTCCTTTGTTCAGATATCCCCTTCTTGGGGAGGCCTCCTCAGGATACACCATCTCACCGACCACCCCTCCGCCCGTCCAATTCTACCTTTTCTTTCTTCCATAGCGCTTTTCATCTTCTAAAATATATGAAACTTTTAAAATGTATTGTTTCTTGTCCATCTCTCCCACTAGAACATAAACTCCATGGCTGAGAAATCCTGGTCTAAACTGACAGAAACCAGAATAGAGACCTCAAAATAAAGGACAGTCAGAAGAGAACCAGTGAGTAAAGAACCTTAATATAGGTTTATAGAAATTCACCATATGGAGTACTTATGGGACTTATTATTGAATCAGTTCACTGGGAATGTATTTCATAAATTTTAAACAAGGGCTCTAAAACAAAGGAAGACACCTCAGCAAATATAAATATTTACAACTCACCCTGAATCTGGGCATTGAAGAGGGGGAAGGCCTGAAAGGAGGTAAAAGAACTAAATGGCTCATATTACCAGGATCAGGGTATCAAGGAAAAATGTAACTTCTTGGGGTGGCCATTTGGTTTTAATTAATTCCATTAATGTCTGTTCTTTTTCTTGAAATTTTTTTTCTTGTCAGAACTCTTTGCATATGAAACATTCTTTGTTGGCAACCTGCATTCCTAACTTTTTATTACAAGGTCTATGGTTTCTCTTAATGGAGGGATCCCAGGGCTACCCCACCCAGCCCCCATGAGGTTCCTGATCGGGTCTAAGAATTCAAGTCAGGGGCAGGGGAGGGAGGCTTGCTTCTCCTCCACTGCCCCCCACCACACACACACACACACACACACTCTAGACCTTCATGAATCCATCCAAGATTTGCTTCCCCTTTCCATCTGCCAAGGCCCCCTGCCAACTCATAGCCCTTTAAAACCTCAAGCAGGAAATATCGTCCCTCTCACAACATCCTACATCCTGACTGGCATGAGAAAGAACTACTGGGCCTCCCTTTCAGCAGGCCTGGAAGAGGTGAGGATTCACTGGCTCAGTAAACCTCACTGGGTTCCTCTGTGGGCTGTACCCTAGATAGTCACCAACTTGTCTTCATAGGTCTCAATATCTGAAGGAGCTGGGACCACACACTTTTTGTGGGAGATGCTGGGGTTAGGGGCTTGACTTTGTTGAGGAATGAGTAGTACTTCCTCCAAGTGATTGGGCAACAACTTTGTGGCCATGAGAAGCTCCTCTCAGGCTTGGGTTTGCGTCCCTGATCCCCACTCAAGATTCTCCAGGTCTCATTGTAAAACAAAATGACTGGACTTGCTGAAGCCCAAAAAGCTGCTTACTCTGAAGTATATGGGTCTGAACAACTCTGGGGGAACTGTCACCCCTATTTTATAAATGGGGAAATGGGGCCCAGGGAATTGTCCCAAGTGGGTGCCTTGCATTACTACAGAAACAACCCATTTTGTCTCCACGTTCTTTGACTCTAAGAAGGGTCTCAGCAGCTCTTATCCCAAAATACACATATGAAAATTATTTATTCATTTGTTGGTTTATTTAACAAATAGGTCCTGGGGAACCTAAGATGCCTCAACCCCTGGCTTGTCCTTCTGGAAGCCCCTGATTTGATGAAGACAAATCCAGACACATGTGGGATCAGGGCTGGGCCAGAAGAAGGGGCCAGGATATTGAAGCTGAGGCTTTGAAGGATGCATAGGAGTTCACCAAAGGGCATTCCAGTGGAGAAAATAAATGCAACAGCATAGCATGGAGGGGAAAGAAAACAACCGTATTCAAGGAATTGCACACAGTTTATTTTGCTGAAAAGTATAACTGGGAGAGTGAGGGATTTATGAGGCTAGGAGATGTGCGGCCAGACTCTATAAAGACATTGAATGCAAGGCTGAGATGCACCGCTGTCTCCTGGGGGGTGAGGGGGAGCCATGGAGGATGTGTGAGCAGGGAGCGGAGAGGTCAGATTCATTGTTGTGTGATCCCTCTTTGCCCTGAGTTGAATTTGGCTAGTTGCTTCCTCTCAGAGCCTGTTTCCTCATCAGGACATAAGTGTGCAGAGACCCCCTCACATGCACACATATCGGGGTCACTTGTGATTGTGCACCAGTGGACGTTGCCAGAGATCCTGCTTGGGGCTGTTTGTCCTCCATATACCAGTGTGATTTCATCATCACCCAGAATCTGCTTCCTTTAGTACCCATGGAAAAGCCACATGTTTTCATTGGCCAAGACCCAAGAGCCTCACCCTGAGTTTCATCTGCCAGGTATAGAACCTCTCAGCTCTTCTCTGCCCCAGTGACTTCTGCTCTGCTTGTCAGTTCCAGCCACATGAGCCTCCTCACAGCTCCTTTACCACCACCCAGGCTCAGCCCTGTCACAGGGCCTTTACACTGCCAGTTTTTCCACCTAGGATGCCCTACCTTCCTGCTCTTTCCCTTGGTTCTCCCTGACCTTCAGACTCAGCCCAAAATCACCTCCTTAGAAGGGCCCTAACCTCCCAGTTAAAACACCCTGCTCTGCCTCTGCTTCTCTCTGCAGCTGTCAGCACATTGGACAAACTACTCATTTCTCTCCTGTCCATCTCCTTAACCAGCCTAGAGCCCCGGAAGTGGGACCCAATGTCTTACCCCAACAGCTGTGTCCCCATGTGACACTCACTGGTGTTCATTGCCTAAGGTAAAAATACTAATGATGACCCACCTAATAGCAGCCATTTCTGCATGCTTCACTTTAGCGTAACCCCCGTGGAGGTGACAGCTGCCACATACATGGGGTGGAGTAGCTGAGAGAATTCAGGAGATTCAGGGGGCAGTACTAGGAGGCTCCAAATAATTGTAATGTGCTAAAGAGCCCAATATTCATGACTCTAAAATATTCATTATGAGTTTAATGGGCAAGAAGCACTGATTGTTAGTGAAGTGCTGAATATTAATGATCTTATAAATATGCAGGAGGCTCCCAGTATTTACAATATACAACATAATGGTAGGCAATAATTAATAGTTGCAAGGCACATTCATGATGCACAAATATGAATATTGTCACAATGAATATTAACAAGCCACTGAATAGTCCTGAGGCACTATTATACATGGTTATTGAATATTCATGACTCATTGCATATACAATATGAAATATTAATGATTTATTGAATATTAATGAGATACTACAGTATATAGAAGGGGCTGACCACTCAGCAGAATTAATTAGGGGTCCCTATTGATGACAGTATTCTGGCCACACATCCTCTGTCTATACCATAAGATGACAGCCAAGGACTGGTAAGGCTTCAGGCATGTGTGGCTCCAGGTAATTCTGTCCTGCCCACCTTGCTAGTGTCGCTGCTCTTGGGAAGGCAGGGAAGGCAGAGAGGCTGAGACACATGAGGGAGTGAGAAGGGCCTACCAGCTCACACACTCGGGGCCTGGACCTGCCCATTCCTCACCCTGTGCTATCTCAAGACCATGGGAGGCCTGCCTGACACTGACTTGGAGGCCTCAAGGTTATTCCCACATGATGCTTCCACTTTCCAGATGAGGAAACTGAGGTTCAGAGAGGATGAGTCCTGGATCCTTCTCTGGACCCACTGGACACACCCCCACCACCCTTCCCTCCCCAGCTCCTGCTCCAGCTCCAGAGACTCAAACTCCAGCTGACTTACTGAGTCTCAGTATCCAACTCAAGAAAAAAAAAAGTTTCTTGCCTCCTCACCCAGCAGCTGAGAGGACTGAGAGGGCTGATGCCCTTGAAACAGCTGTGGGAGCCTCTGGGAAAGGACGTCCTGACTGGCTATTGACTTTCCTGAGACCCCTAGGCCTCAGCCTCCTAGCCTGCAAAGTTGGATGGGGTCAGATGCAACTCATTGTTCACTCTCCAGCAGGTGCTGAATATCAGCGTCACTGTGGTCATCATTGCTCCTGCACTTTCACCAACAGTCCCCTAGGATTTGACTGGATCATGGAAAATTCTGGGGCTGCAAAAAGGAGAGGTGAGGGGTAGGGGTGACAGAAGCACTTGGAAGAACCCCATATATGTGCCTAATAACCCGAGTCCTTGGAAAGGCTAGAGGACTAAGCAGTGATCTTTGCTCCAAGTCACTCATTTATAAAGTGCCAACAATGGCAATAGTAATATCATCAGCCACGATTATCACTTGCACACTAATGACTTCTCTGAGCATCTGGTGTATGCCATGCCCTGGTCTAGGTTCTGGGCACACAGACCACTTGACAGAGATAAACCACGTGCTCATGGAGCTGATGTGCTAATGGGGGGCAGGGAGGCAGCGAACAGAACAAATGTTCCAGAGATTCAAGGATGGTAGTTGGGGAACTTACAAGAAAGGGTGTGAGTCCCAGGCCTGAGGATGAGCCCCTGTGACTCTTGCTGAACCTTCCGGGGGGGCCCTAGGTTCCAGTTTCCAGGTGGGCAAGCTGGGCACAGGGAGGACACCCACATACCAGAGGTCACACAGACCAATGAGTCCAAGGAGGGTTGGTGGAATTTGGACTTCGACCTGCTGAACCTGAGGGTCATCCCTCCTGGATTTGCAAGAGCTTGTAATGATGTTACAAGTAATGCAATGATGGGGTGGTCCCTTTTTATGAGGAGCATGAGTGGTTATGTTAAACGAAAAAAAAAGAAAAGCCCACTAAAGATAATTCTTTAGAGGGGCATGTTATGCAGACATGGCTTTAGTAAAACTATGTGTGCAGGTGGCCTGTGCAAACATATACTTGACATTTGCATTTGTAAATGCTTGAGCATGGAAGAAGGGGTGGGGTGGGAAAGGTTAAATAAACCCTTTAGATCTTCAAAACCTGTTTTTTGTCCTAGGATTATCACAGATTACTCATTGTATGACCTGGTCCTCCCTTACTATAGAAACTGCCCAGGGCACCTGGGAAAGGTCCAGAAATAATCTGAGGCTGGACAGAAGTTCCTGATTAAATGCCAGCCCTGCTCCAGTCAAGCCTCAAAAAGCATCTCTGGGCTTATTTCCTAGTCAGGGAAACTAAGGTCTCATGGGCCCCTCCTCTGGGAATCTCCTAAAGGACCCCCAGACCTTTAGGCCAGTCAGGGCCCTCCTCCAGGCCTTGTGCTTAGAGCCCTGCAGTCTCTACATTATTTCTGTCACACAGAGATCAATGTCATGAATGAGAATACAATAAGTGGCATAATTAGGATCAGAGTTAACACACCAGGTCCTTTGTGTGGCCTCTCCATCATGTGCTCATTTACACTCCACACCTGCCCTGGTAGGTAAGATTGAGGTAGACTTGTTTTTATGAATAGGAAAACAGGCTAGGGAGGTCAAAGAACTCATTCAGAGAAGGTCAAGTGGGAAACCAGTCTCTGCCTTTAACCACCCACTACCTGGTTGGGCTTCCTTTTGTTTGCTGTGTCGATAGTGAGCTCCCCATCATGGGGGGGAGGGCAATTAAGCTCAGCCACATTCTGATAAGGAGAGCATCCCCCCTGGTTCACAGGGGGCTGGGGGTGGAGTCATGCTGCTGCCCCAATCTGGACTTTAGAGGCAGGTGGCAGGCAAAGAAGTTGCCCAGTGACACCTTATTACCTGGAGCCAGGCCAGCTTGTCTGAATTCCTCGAGCTTTAGCCTGGAGCAGAGAATGTCTGAGGCCCTTCTTGCCCACAGGGAAGTGAGAGAAAGAAGTGGCCCCAGGGCGGGCCCCAAATCTTACCAGCTCACTCTGGGCCTTGAATTCCATATATGAAAAACAGGAGGCCTGACCACAGGGCAGTGGGAAGGTGGATGGGTTCCTCAGTTTCCCTATCTGAAAAGTGGCCATGTGAAAAAAAGTTTGAGCCAGAGGGAATGTTGGTTAGAAACTTGGCTAATGATATAATTATAATAATAATATTGTTAATCATGTAGTTACTGTGATGGCTGACACTCCCTGGGTGCCCACTGAGTGGCCATAGGGCTTATCAATGTATTTCACCTTCACCACAGTCCCATACCATGAGTGCCACTTGATACTTAGGGAAACAGGCTCAGAGACATAAGGTCACTCTCTTGAGGTCCCCCAGTGGCCAGAAGAGGCCTGATTATAAAAAGCTTCTGCCTGCTGAACACCTGGTACATCTTCATGGAAGCCGGGTCACTGTTCTACCTCAGGGGAAACTGAGGCATGTCTAGAGACCAGGATCAAAGTGCCCAAGCCACACAACCAGTCACTGGCTGAGCAAGGGTCTCGAATCCCAGGAAAAGCTGTGAGCTGGGGTCCTCAGATCTGAACATAGCCCAGTGCCTAGCAGGGCTGGGGACAATGGGAAGAGGCCAGGGGGTCAGCTGCGGTTTTTTCAAGAAACAAGAAGAAACCCCAGCTGGGGCCAGGGATGCTATTCCCGGCCTGAGCTGGCCTTGGAAAAGCCCACGCTACAATTAGGGATGAATGAGGGCAGGATGGAGGGATAAGGGGGTGTCCGGGATCTCCTGGCAGCTTCACGGTAAAACCATGCAGAGACCCAACCGCAAGAAGCTGCTGAGCTCCCTTAGAATCCCATTTCCTCCCTCCCACCACGGAGGGGTCCACCAGGTCCTTGGGGAACCCTGACACTCACCCTCAGATGTGGTCCAGTCCCCGAAACCTGCTCCACTTCGCTGGCGACCAGGAGAAAGAGTTTCACCTGAGTGCGAACCCCGCACCCTTCCAGCCTGATCCTTCCTGCTTCCTTCCGGGCCTCGCCTCTAGCCAGTACCCCTCTCCCGCCTGAACTGAGTTTCCCGGTGACTGAAAGGAGGTTCCCCCTGCCGGCCCCACCCCTACCCTCCCTGGCCCCGCCCCTTCCCCCTCGACCAGCCCAGCTTCAGCCCTGACCTGTCCTCTTCTGGACTGCCCTGTCCTCTGGGGCGCAAGACTCTACCTGCGTTTGACACACAACCAAAGAGTGAGATCTCAGCCGCTGGAGATGTGCAAGGCACGCCTTCCCACCCCTTGGCAGGGGATCCGGGCCAGCGCCTTGTGTTCAATGAAGAAGGATTGAAAGAGGGAAGAAGGCTGGTTAAACCCAGTAGCTCTTCAGGTCTCTGTAGCGAGTTGGAATGTTCCAAGCCTCAAACCTGTCCTGAGCCCCCAGACATCCAGAGGCCATGCCGGCATTCGGAAAGGCTCTGGAAGATGTAAATGTGATTTGAAGATTTTTGGGATTGGGGCTGGTGAAGATTTGAACGCGGCTCCCCCATCCCACCCAGTGCTGTGTTTAATTTTCTAGGTTTCCATTCTTGACATACTGGGGTGGGAAGATCTGGGTCCACAGGGGTGAACCAGGCGATGGTTCAAGTCACTCCCTGCTTCCTTCCCCACCCATGTTTCATCTGAGAAGAGAGGGCAGGTCCTGGTTGTGCCTCAGTTTTCCCATTTTTGGAGAGGAGGAACTGAGCCCTGGCTCTTCTAGTTGAGAGAGGTCTGGGGAGTGTGCTCAGCATAGACCAAATGCATAATCTACAATGCTGGGAAGAAGGGCAACATGTGAAATGTCACTGCTTCAAACAGGACTTTGCACCCACACTAATTTGTCGAAATAAATGCTTGACATTTGGACCTAGGTGAGGCCAAGTCTTCCCCTGCAGGCATCAGCTCCTGGACTTAAGTTCACAGTCCTCACCACCCCATGGGGCCCCCAGTTTTCCAGTTCCTAGTTACCATTGTGCTGGTTGGAAAATTACTGCTTGGCTATCGCCCATGGGAACATAGGCTATCGCCCATGGGAACATAATGCTCTAACAATAAGCTTTCTGCTTCTGTACCCCCTGCTTGCACAACCGACCTGTGGGTTGACAGTTAGTAAATAGAAGAAAAATAGACTTCTGTGTTCAGACAGAATGAAGAATAGGGTTTAGGGCTTAAAAACCCTGTACCTCTACATTTCGGGGCTGCTTAATTTGGGGTCTGCGTAACCCCAGCAGACCTAGCTGGCTGAATGAAGAGTGTGTTTCCTATAAATCACTGGTTTCTGGTGGTCCATGTGTCTATTGGGGGCTGGCAGCTACAACACCATAAAGGAGCCTGAATTCAACTCAAACACCCAATCTTGATGGAGTGGCCCCACCAATCTTCCCCCACTAGGCGGGGTTCATCTATGGTTTTGCAGGAAACTTGTGCCACCCTAATCAAACATTCAGGCACTCCAGATATCTAGTCATAGAGTGAATGAGCTCCACACACCCAGCCCTGCTTGCCCCAGGGAACACCCATGTCAAGAGCTGGAGGACAGGAGACTCCCAGAGTGGTACCAAAGTTCCCAGGGAATCTTTTGCCGCAAGGCCCGGGTTCAAATTCAGACTATTATTATATGACTCAGCAATTACACTTCTAGGTAGAGACCCAAAAGAATCCAAAATAGGTGTTTACACCAACTCTTGTATGTGCAAGTTCATAGCAGCACTAGCCACAATTGACAAAAGGTGGAAACAATACCAGCTGATAAAGGATAAACAAAACATGATTCATCCACACAGTAGAATATTACTCGGCCATAAAAAGGATTGAAACATCGACATATGCTATAACGTGGATGGACCTCTAAAATCTGATGCTGAGTGAAAGAAACCAGACACAAAGGACCATATGTTACATGATCCCATTTATATGAAATGTCCAAAACAGGTAAATCCAGAGACAGAAAGCAAGTTAGTGGTTGTCAGGGCTGGGGAAGCGGAGAGGGAGTGACCGTTCATGGGAATGGAGTCTCCTTTGGGGGTGATGGAAATGTTCTGGAATTAGACAGAGGCGGTAGTTGCACAACATTGTGAATGTACTAAATGCCGCCTAGTTGTCCACTGTAAATGACTGATTTTATGTGATTTTCACCTCAATTTAAAAAAAGTCCTGACAAGGCCACTCACCAACTGCAAATGACCTAATCATTTTGTGTCCCACAGTGAGGTTTTGGGCCTTTCAGGTGTGAGAGAGTAGGACAGCATAAAATGCCAGCCTGCTCGCCCTGGGTTGGCTCATTAAACAGGTGTCCTGCTCTCCCTCCTGGTACATGTCACGCCAGCTCTGGACAGCCAGGCAGTTAAGAGGTCGCACCCTGAGAAATGCCTTATATGTTTTAAAATGTACCCAACCTCACTTGTGACCTGAAGAAAGCAAATTAAAGCTATCCAGAGGTGGTGGCAAACAGTGTCCCCTCTCATAGTGACCCATCATAAGGAAATGGCACTCCATTCACATAGGACTACAGCAAAAGGACCAATCTTGGAGGGACTGAGGCCACTGAGAGTGAACACAAACACATACACACATGTGTGTGTACAAAGACTTGAGATGGGGGCACGCCCATAGGATTGGACATCTGATTCTAGTTCCGTCATGGGACTGACACTCTGCAAAGGGGATGACCCATCTCAACAGGCTCCAAAGTCCTGTTTGAGGCAGGTAAGTACATGCACTGAAGCCACTGCTGCCTGAAATGCCATTTGATGCAACTGGTGCATCCACCGTCTATATAAGCAGTGCTGACCATCCACTGAGCTGAGAATTCCCCTCCCAAGAAAATTTCTCCCTACTTCACAGATGAGGAAACTAAAGCACAGCCAGATCTCCCAGCCCCCCACTCTCTTTGGAGAATAGGTTGCGAAGTTCACAGGCCAAATCCTGCTTCCTGAGCTCCATCTGGCCCCAGCTTAGTCCCTGAGATCTGCATGGCCTCAGGGTCAGGCACCCAGGGTCCCTGCATGTCCGTCAGGACTTTCCACCAAGCTGAGATCCACTCACCAACCACAGTATGCTGGTTACCACGCCTGTCCTGGGCCCCACTCAGGCTACCTCTTGCCCACCTGTACTGAGGCCTCTCCCCCAGCCCGCCCCCATCAAATGAAAGTTGGCAGCACAGTTGTGGTGCTTCCTCTATACCAGGTGCTCATTGAAGTGTGTGACCTCCCCTCAGCCACTCAGTGAGGTGGCTTACAGATGAGGAAACAGAGGCCCAGGGAAGTCAAGTCACTTGTCCAAAATCACACAGCTACTAGTGGCCAGACAGGCTTTAAACAAAGGTGTTTTGGCTCACGGCCCTATGTATTCCAAGAGCTCTGTCTTACTCACAGCTGGGTCCTTACTGCCTGGCATACAGTAGGTACTCAACTGATGTTGAGTACCTCTGCTTGGGGTGCCCATCCCCATCTTGCAAACTCCTACTCATACCTCAAAGCCCCACTTATAATGCCCCTTCCTTAGGAAGTCTTCCTGACATCTCCCTCTGGGTTTCTCTAGTCCTTGTCCCTTCCACCAGCCCAGCTCTGAGTCCATAGAACTAGAAGTGTCCCTGGGACTGGAGGAGTGTATGGATTTTTCTCTCCTAGTATCACCCTGCACAGGCTAAGTGGGAAGGGGTGGAGGGGATGTGGAATATTAAAAATGTTAGATCTCCCCCCACCCACACCTGTCTTCTCATCCTCTCCTCTCTGGTGATGAGAAGGAAACTTTCTCGAGCAGAAAAATGTTATTTTATTAGAAAATAAAGTATTTATTCAAAGAACATTAAAAGTCCAAGGACCTGCATGGAAGTTGGCATGAGTGGGAGTGAATCTCAGGCTCAGCCAGGCTGAGCATGGGGCTCCTCTCCACAGAGTCAGAGCCTTGAGGGAGGCTGGGTGGGGACCTCAGGGTCCAGCAGGTGGGCAGGCAGGGAGCAGTTAGCGAGCACCAGGACTCAGTGCAGAGCTGGGGCCGGTGGGCTGGTCTACCACACAGGCTCAGCAGCTCACCAGGTACATACCTGTGGGGGTGAGACCGTGAGGGGGAGGAGGGTCACTTGTCTCTACCCTGGGATCCTCCAATTCTCCTCAAAACACCCTTTAACTTGCTGCCCCATTGGTCCCAGCAGCCCTGCCTGGGGGCAGGACAATAGGGCGGGGGTGAAGGTGTCATGGCAGTGGGGCTTCTGGCTCCTTGCCTTGGATCCTTGCGAAGACACCCGCCCTCCAGGGGACAGAACAGATACATGCATCTTCTTTCTTGACCCCTCCCACTGGACCCCACCCACCCCTCCCAGCCTGTGACCCTCATCCTAGGTCTCCACACCCTCATACCCATTTATCCTTCTCAAATGCCCCAAATGCCTCTTCCAATCCTGCACCCTAGCAGAAACAGAGGGGTGGGGCTTGGCCCCTAGCACGGGCCTGGCTCCCAGGAGGCAGGGCAGCAGGGTGGGGGTGTACCTGTGGCGAACCTTCTCTTTACCAGTGACATGCGGTAACCACTGCCCACCAGCTCCAGGTCCACGCCGGACAAAGTGGTCCCCTCGCTGGTGAACTGAGCAGCTACGGGGCTGGGTGTGCTGGGCCCTGAGCATGGCTCCCAGCTGGCAGACAGGTGGCCAGAGCCTGGGGAGACCTGAGGTTAGCTGTGTTCTATCCCTGGCCCGAATCCTGCTGTGACCCGGGCTCCTCCTTGGCCCTGCACCCAAGTCTTTTGATCTGTGGTCTCTGTCTGCCTCTCTGACCTCCACCTGTGTCCTTGCACCCTTTTCCTTTGGCCCACAGTGCTGTGTGTGGTTTGCAAAGAAGCCCTGCCTGTCTTTGCACCTACTGTGACCCCTCCCAGTGTGCCTCTCCTCCAGCTTTGTCAAAGCCTTTTCAAGTCTGTCTCCATGACACTTCCCCACTCTCAACACATCGCTGATTCTCCTAGTTTAAATAAGCCCTCCCCCCGAGACCCCAGAGCCCTCATGCACAACCATAACTCACCGCCTGCCTCAGACACATCTGGAAGCTTCCATAGGAGCCGCTTTTCCTCCAGGTTCCTGGCAGCAATAGAAGCTTGGTCAGGTCTACCTCAGAAAATACACTGGGAGCCCAGGGTCCCAGCTCAGTCACCTCTCAGCTACATGACTCAACCAAGCCAGGTCCCCTCTCTTGCCTCAGTTTCCCCATCTGTGAAACAGGGGTGGGGTGTAGAGCAGCCAGTCCCTGAGGGGCCCACAACCTTGCAGCATTTTTAGATGATGCATTTGGTCCTGTAAGTCTGGCTTATTCGTGGCAGGTTCTACCTTTGTACAAAACGAATGCAACATTGTGCAGTGACTGAGGGCACGGGGGTTGGGTTCAAATCCTGATGTGACCTCAGATCAACAATTTAGCCTCCCTGTCTGAGTTTCTCCTCCATAGATGGGAATGAAGGCATTCCATACCCAGAGGGACAGCTAAGAGCCCTAAGCCAGTCAGTGTGCAGAGCCCATGGAATATGCCTGACGTGAAGAAAGCTACCTTGGTGTTATTATTATTGTTAATAACATCATCCCCAGCTGAAAGCAGTGTGAGCTCACAGTGACTGGTGGGACACAGGGTGGACCCTTTAGTTGCTGCATCATAGGGAGGTCTGGGGATTCAAGAGCACTGCTGCGTTTTCCTTGGACTCCCACAAGCCCTCACCAGGTAGCTGCTGGCTGCAGGCGGACGTTGGTCACAGGCTCCCCCACAGGAAGCAAGATCTGGACATTGGTGAGTGGTGTGGGCACAGCTGTGACACCGGGCCGGTAGCTGTACTCCACCGAGACCTGAGTGAGGGTTGCCCCGCATTGCCAGTGGGCGCTCAGCTGCAGAGGCACAGACTGGGAACCCGGGCGGGAGAACTAGGGGGAATGAGACAAGAAAGAGGACATAGCTTGGGCCATCTGGTAACACCACACTATCAACCAGCCTGAGTCTGTACTGCACACACCACCTCCAGGGGCGCTTTCCTGGAGACTTCATAGATAGGAGTCTATATTATACCATGCTTCCAGCAGAGGGCAGGAGAGGGGCTCATTCTAACATTCAATGGATAGATGCCAGTGCAGGGTGACTTCTAATTTGCATAATGATGCCATCTATACTGCCTAGCGTCTTACACTGCCTACCCAACCATTTATTCCCTGTCCATCCTGCCCCCCACATCTCTTCCTTGCCCCTTCTACCCTGCCCACCCGCTCCCTTCCCCTCATTCACCATCCCCTCTATGTCCTTCTGCCCAGCCCATCCACCTGGCCCACCTGGTACCGCAGCAACACTACGTTATAATAGGAAGCAGCTGGATTATGCTCTGCCTGGCGCTGCAGGGCCTCAGTCAGGGCCACCATGTTGAGCCAGAAGTCTTTGGTCTCCGGGTCGCTTTGGGAAGGGTCACTGCAGAGACCCAGAATAATCATCCCTACCCTTGGGAAAAGTCTTCACAGGTCCCTCAGCATCCCACCTACCCCAAGGATTTCCGAAAGATGCAGATTTCCGGGCTCACGTTGGGCCCAGCAAAGAGTAGCAGGGGGTGATGGGGAAGCAAAGGAGGGCAGGAAAGTGAGGTCCAGAGAGGGGGAGGGATTTGCCCAGGGCCACACAGCAAGTTCTGGGAGACAGAGGAGGAATTCAGAGCTGGGGAGCTCCTGACTCCCATTAGGCTTTGGGATCCTGTTTCTGTCCCCCTCCCTCAATAGTACCTGAAGAGCAAGTCGGCATTGGGCTGGAAGTGCTCAATGGGGGCCGTGTGCACAAGACGGAAGCTGAGCACAGGTGGGGGTGGGGTCCCACTGAAGACTCGCATGATGCCAGCTGGGAAGGTCATGGTCAGCTCCCCAGTTACACGAGCCAGGCAGCTGGGTGAGAGGTGAGGAAACTGGGTTTTGGCTCAGGGCTCTGCCCAGCACATCATCCTCCCCTCTCTTCTGGTTCCACTGTAGCCTATGGCTTCCTGAGCCCCCCAGAAGCAGCAAGGCCCTGACTACACTGAGCATCCTTACCACTAACCTCCTTCCCTTTTGTGTTCCTGCCTGGACAGCAATGCAGGCACCAGGAAGAATCCACACTGGGCTGGACGAGGCAGGAATAACCTCCTTCTCTAGTTCTCTTTTCCCTTAGGCCACCAGGAAGCTCACAGAAAAACATTGTTTTGTAAGTGTCCTTAGGTTAGGTCTCAGGTCTAATATTTTCTTCCTCTTTGTGGTTTGATTTGAAAGTCTTTTCTGCTGGGCATCATTCTCAGATTATCCCGGGTCCCTCAGTTCACCCTTTACGCACCCTCTCTATGGTCCTAGCCTCTGGTCTTCGTCCCTTCAGGTTGATGCCCACAGCAGCCTCAGAGGAGTTCCTCTAAATTGTGGCTACATCAATGCCTAGCCCTGATCAAATGTCCTCTGTGGTTCCCACCACCCTCAGGACAGGAGCCTGGGTGCTCAGCTAGTGTTCGAGGCCATTCCATCGTAAAAAGGGTCATGAAACACACCTAAAGGATGTCCCTTTAGGCTGGAACCCACAAACAGCCCCCAGGGAGCCCTATTTGTCTTTCATGGTCTGCACTGCCCCCCCCACCACCACCACATACCTAGGGCTGTGGCCACGGAAGTAGGCATGGACATACTCGGTGAAGGCAGTGGCCACGGGAAGGGCATCCTGGGAGCCCAGGACCACAGGGCTTGGACCCCGGGAGACTCCTGGGGCTGGTTGGGAGGGAATGGGGGTTAGACAGACAGAGTGAGCACATGACCCAGGCTCCAGAACCCATCCTCTTCAACAGGTACTCCACTGTATTTAGCTCCCACCCAGATCAGAGAGGGTGAAACCCACCTGTACTGTGTCCTATCTGGGATGAGAAGCTGGAACGTTCTGAGACAGTGCTGGGGGCTGAAGAGCCCAGTGGGGAGGGGCTCAGGGAACGAGACTGGAAGGGGAGGAAGGAGACAGGTTGGGCTGTGAGTACTTGAGGAGCAGTGTTCTGATGCTTATCCTGGAGGTGATCCCCAGCCCAGCTCCGGCCATATCCCCTCACCCTACCAGGTCCCCGTTGCTGCGCGTAAGGGGGCAGGACACCTTCCTGGAGCGGGGTCTCCGGGGTGGGGCTGTCAGGTCCTCCCTGGCTGTAAGGTCGGCAGATACGGGCATCATATCTGGGGAGTGAGTGTGAGAAAGATATGGCTGAGATGCTGCCCTGGGCCTCTCAGGCCTCCCCAGGGGAGGAACTCAGCTCCAAACTGGGAGTTGGGCTTATTATGGGGAGACCCCTGATGGTCTGAAGTCCTGGGGCTACAGAGAAGGTACCAGATAGAACTGCAGAAGTTATCCACAACCCTGAGCCTCCAGACACCAGACTGGTAGCCCAATAAGGGGTGAGCTACCCATCACTGGGGGGATGCTAGCAAGGACTGGGTGCTCAAGAGCAGGCCACGCTACACCAGAAATGTGGCAGAGAATGTTTTATATAACATTCAGCAATTCCACGACCTTTGCCCTCTATGAGAGTAGGAGGGTGGCCTCCTACCCTGGCCCTCATCTGAGTGTCACCCTTCTAAGTGAATTAATTATGGTGTAATACCCAAGTTTCCCTCGCTTTCCTGTCACCCCAGTGTTTCCTGCTCTGTTCCATCTACAAATGCTTGCTCACCCCCCTCCTCCCACCTACCTCCCAAGGCCATGATCCTCTCTACCCCAGGGTTTCTCAACAGCACTGCTGACATTGGGGCTGGGTCATTCTCTGGGGTAGTGCCATCCTGCACACTGTAGGGTGTTGAACAGAATCCCTAACCTCAACGCATCAGATACTAGTAGTACCCATTCCCCCAGTGGTGACAATCAAATTTTAATGGTGTCATTGCAAAGTATCCCCTGGGGGCAGAACTGTCCCAGATGAAAATCCCTATTCTACAGTGAAGCTCAGACAACTCAACTCAACTACTCTCATGGTTTACACTCATTCCCTTGGGCCTTCCCTTGAAGCAGCTCCAACCAGGGTCTTTCTCTAACCATGAACAGTGCAAAGCACTCCTGTCACCACTGCTGGGGACCTCGTGTGGTCACAACCCACAGTTCCTCTGACTCCATTCTCCTCACACAACCCCAAGGAGCCCACTCCTGTCTGCTCTCCTCCTCCCTCCGCCTCTAGCCCTGCCCCAGCTCATCCCTGGACCCTTTCCTCTCTCTTCTGTCCCTGGGCAGCCTCCACCTGCCTGGTCACATCTCTCTGCCAACATCTTCCCCTCCTTTCCCTTCTCCCTGTCATCTCCCTTTCCAGCCACACTAGATTCCCCACTATTCCTCAAGGGGACTAGCCTGTTCCCATGCCAGGGATCTTGCACAGGCTGTGCCCTCTGCTGACAACACCCTTTCTCCATATCCATTTAGCTTCATCCTCACCTCCATTGAATCTCAGGTCAGATATCCCTCCTCAGGGAGCCACCACCCTTGTGCCACCGGGCTTCTGCCACCTTCTGCCTTGTTAAATATTCATTTTATGATTGTCCCTGCAAGGGTGGGTTTCTGCCTGTGTGGGTCCCAGCTGTATCCCCAGCACCAATATCGGGAGCTGATCACAGTAGGTACTCAAGCCTCCCCTCAGGTCTCTGATAACGCAGATTTGGGGGGCGCTGGACTCACCTCCTCCAGCCACAGCCTCCAGCCCCCAGGGATCTGGGGAGGGTACGATGGGCTGTGGTGAGTCTGAGTCCAAAGGCAGCAGGGGCCGAGTCCCCTTTGCCTCCAGGGGCTGAGTTCTATAGCCGGATGGGCTCTGTGGGGTTCCCGGGCAAGGGACCCAGGAATCTGGGGAGGGGCCAGGCACAGTGTGGGATGGTGAGTCCAGGCCAGAGTCCTCCACATTCTCGGGCGAGGAGGAGGAGAAAGGTGAGGGGCTGGAGGTGAAGCCAAGACTGCTGGAGCCTGGTGGGGAAATAGGGTGGCTAGCTCCAGACCCCGCCTATATGGAGTCCTTATCATCTTCCTGAAGGCCACGTCCATGTTAAGGAAAAGGCCTGCCTTTTCAAAACCTGTGCCCAACTCCTCCACCCCAGGCCACGCCCTCTCTGGTCACTTCCATCTCTACTGATGCCCCATCTACCAACCCACTGCCATCCCCACGCCACCAAGGCCCCACCCTTCCTCTGACCCCTGTTCATGGGCATTGTAGCCCCAGCCACCCTCACACTGACTTGCCCCAGTGATCTTCCATTTGACCCCCAAAGGATCCTCACATCTTCCCTCCAGCCCAGCCTACCCTCACCCTTGCATTAGCCTGAACCATCCTCCCACTGGCCACACCCAATGCCCCCTGAAGCCCTTACCCCCATCACCTGTAAAATCTTCGTGGTCAAAGGCCGACTCTAGGGGTGGCCCAAAGAGGTTCTTGGAAACTTGCTCATCGGATTGCTGCTTATCTGCACAGCTGGGGACAAAATGGACAAGAAGGACTGTTGTATTTTTTCCATGCCTCCTCCTACCTCAGGGCCTTTGCACCATGCTCTTGGTCAGACCTCCCATTCCCCCAGCTCTCCCTATGGCCACCTCTTGCTTTCCTTCAGGACTCAGCTCAAAGTCATCTGCTCCCCACCTCAGAGGCCTTTCACCACTGGCGCAATTGAAGTCACCCACTCCTAGCTTCCATCACATCACTTGCTTTGGTTTCTTCATAAAGAAGTATTGGATATGCTCTAACTTATTTGTTAGTCTTAAAATCTGAGCCACTGGAATGTGACTCTGAGAAGGGGACTCTGTCTTAGTCATATATCCCCAGAACTCAGAATGGCACGAATACACAGCAGGCACTCAATAAATGTTCATTAAATGAATCATTAAGTGGTCTCTCAAAAACAGCATGGTCTCAACTCCCTGCCTGGGTGAGAGAAGGGGAGACAAACATGGGGAGGCAGCAGAGAGGAGAAGATAGGCAGAAGGGATGATCCCCAACTTCCCACTTAAGGTGGCCTGATGTCCCACCTCTGTAGAACTCACCTGCTGGCCCTCGGGGCAGATCGAGGCCTCTGTGGTTTCCCAGCAGCATCCCCTATGAGAGATGGACCTCCCTGAGCTTTCCTGTTGCCCCAGCTGCAGTGCTTCCCACTCCACAGACCAGGAGACCAAGGCCCAGGGAGACCATATCAGACAGAGAGGGATTTGAACTTGAGCCAAGCTGTCTTCAGATTTTGGCTCTTTCCTGGCTCTACTCCTTTTAAGTCTCATTTAATTCTCATAATGACCTCACTTTAAGGAGACTGAGTGTCAGAGTAGGTAAGTAGCCTGCCCCCTGGTCACACAGCAGAGCTGGGATTTGAAGCCACACTCACCCTCCAGGCCTTGCCTCCCCTTCATGTTCTCCCCAAACCAAAGGCCTCTGAACAGGCTACTCACGTGAAGAATGACGTTTCATGGTGCCCTGTGGACAAAGTGGGTGGCATCAGGTCAGGTGCATCCAGCCAACCCCACCAGACCCACCCGGACCACCTCTCCCAAGCCTCACCCCTGGGCCAGGAGGGAGGATGAGGCTGCCAGCTGTGGCCCTGAGTTGTGCAACAGCTGCCTCAGGGCTGCAGGCTGGAGCCCAGGCTGGCGCAGGCTTGATGTGCACATAGAACTTGCGGGGCTCCTCGTCGTCAAAGTCAGAGTCACTAGATGAGAAGCGGGAGGGCTCGGCCGTGCGTGCACTGAGGTCAAGGGACCAAGCAGATCCTAACACAGGCCTCCCTCTAGTCAGCCTTCGACTCTGACCACATCCCTTCCTGCTCAAATCCTTTGAGGCCCTGAAGAATTCTGTTGCTCACTACTTATCACCCCTGGCCCTGACACCATGTTCCACTCCACCCCTGCACCATCCAAGCCTTTGCACAAGCATGCCCTACCCTAACTAGTAATTCCTATTCAGCTGCTAAGCGCCTACACTGATGTCCCCTCCTTCAGAAAGCTCTCTTGGCTCCCACTCTATGGTAACCCAGCCCTACCTCTCTACCTCTTGCCAGCTCTGACTCCATAGGGCAGGTGTCTGTATTTGGATTTGCTTTGTTCACATTAGAGACTCCCCCCACCACTCCCACACCCCACCACACACACCCATACACAGAAAGGATTGCTAAAGGTGGGAGAGATCACTGTTGTCCTTGCTGTGCCAACAATTTCCCCCAGGGGGCACCAGGAGGATATTTTTCTGGGTCACATCTGGCCGGACAGTGAAACCTTCTTCATCCACCTCTGGACATGCCTGGGGGGACAGGTGGTTAATCAGGTTCTTCCCTAATGAACGTCCCGTCTCACCCTGCCCTTCCAGCATCTTCAGGCCTGACTCAGACCTAAAAACAGCCCCTATGGTACTCACCCCTGAATCAGGCTCCAAAGAATCTCTGTGGGTAGAATAAGATGTTGGTGTCAGTTCCCCTACCTCATCTGTACCCCCTCCAGCCCCCAACACTGGACATGGCAATTGGGGGCTGGACTTCAATATTGTCCTGAGCTAGCCCTGCAGGTAGTGGGATCCTGGGGCTTGCCTGAGGTGGTGGGCAGTGAATCTGGATTAGCTGAATAGGGGGCATTCTCAAATGGCGTGGAAGGGGAGGAACCCTGGAGCTAGACTGAAGGGCTAGCCTGAGAAGGTAGGGTATTTGGGGGCTAGCCTGGGCAAAGAGAAGAATCTGGGGGCTATCCAGGGAAACCATGGGCATTGAGAAGGATTGGGTACTAGTTTGGGCTCATCCCAGGCTCATCTTGGCAAAGTAAGAATTTCTGGGATAGATTAGGTGGGGGAAATAGCAGGGCTAGCCTTGACAAAGGGAGGAATCCTGGACCAGCCTGGGGAGGGGTAATCCTGGGAGAGACTGGGGTAAAAAGTCCCTGGTCTAGTCTTGGCAAAAAGAAGAATTCTGGACTAACTTGGGCAGTGGTGATATTGAGCTAGCCTGGGACAGAGGTCTAGCCTGGAACAAGAATACTCCTGGGCTTCCTGCAGCAGGGGACTTCTGGGGTAGCCTGGGCAAGGGGAAGGATCCTGGGCTAGCTTGGGCCAGGGATAGGCAGGGTGCTTCCTCACACAGCTGCAGGTGGCTCCCGCTCCCGTCGGCTCAGTCCTGGGAGGCGAAAGGCCCTGGCTCCCCGCAAACGTTTCATTGCTGAGGACAGATGAGGGGTGCTGTTGAGCCCTGGGGGTGCCCCCTTCCCATTCAGCTTTGCCTCCCTTTATCCCATGGTCCAGCCTGGGCATCCAGGCCCAGACGTACTTGCCTTCCTGCAGGGCAGCTGTGCTATATGCCTCAAAGTCCAAAGGCCCTGAGACAGAAGAGATTGAGAAACTCAGCCAGGTGGGAGCCTGGACCTAGAAAGAGTAGCAGTACACCCTTGGCCACACAGTGGCACCTGGATCTGAGCTCACAGGATCTGGGGCATGAGCCAAAATGCTGAACCAGTTCCAGAGATGGTCATAAGTGGGATGGGCCAAGGGTTCTGCTTCCATTTTGGGATGAATTGGGGTAAAGAGGGAGATGCCTGCGTTACTTCTACTTTCAGTATTTCTGGGTAGAATTTGGGTGGGTCAAGGGATGGAACACAAGTCTGTGCAGTGGGCTGGACTGCAAGTGCCAGGATGAGGAGTTGGGACTCTGTCCTAAGGGCATTGAGGAGCCATGGAGGGTATGTAAGCAGGAGCAATGCATGACTGATCTGGGGCCAGTGAAGGGCCAGAGTGGGGACCCACACAAGGAGGGGTAGGGTAGCCTGATTGGAGCTGAGATATAGAGACATGAAGGAGAAAGAACAGACCTTAGTGGTTGACTAGATTTGGGGACATAGGCTGTGTACCAGCATTTATTGAATGCCTGCTGTATGCCAGGCACACATTTTGTCCTTTATCTGCATCAAATTACTGAACATTCACAACACCATCAGGGGGGATTAGTATCATTCCCACTTTCCAGATGAGGCAACTGAGGCTCAGAGAAGTCAAGACACACATCCAAGTTCACACAGCAAGCAATGAAGAAAAGACTCAAATCCAGGTCTGACCCCAAAACTTTGCTCTCGACATTTCCCTGACCCTGCATCTGGGAAGTTTCAAATTGGCCTTTTGTTCAACAACCCTCCATGGCTCCCTTGGGCCCTTGGGGTAAAGTCTGAGATTTACACATAAGATCAGGCATCAAATTCTCTTCTGGGCTACGGAGTTACATTTGTGAACAGCCCATTTTTCTGATGAGGAAACTCAGACCCAGGGAAGTCTCCTGCCACCTGAATCCTGCTCTTTCTATGCAGTTATGGCCCCACAGCCTAACCCCCACAGATGCCCCAACTCACCAGGCTTCTCCCGGCCCGTGCCCTTGCTCTCTGCAAATTTTCTCAGCAGCATCTCCACACTGATGTTCTCTATGTTTTGCTTAAACTCCTCGTGAACCTGGGCCAAATGGGCAGAACGTGTAACTGGGCTGGGCCAGGCGAGGGCCCACTTTTCTGCATCTCCACCCTCATTCCCCATCCCAGGCCCACTCACCTGCCCAATCTGCACATGAGTGTCTTCCACCGAGTGGGCATAGGAGCCCAGCAGTGCTTTCATGTGCCGCAGGTGGGTTTCCTCCATGGCTTGGAAGCGCTGAGACAGGAGAGGAGGAGTAAATAGGAAGGTAGAGTCTACATAGAGTGGCCATGTGACTCAGCCTGATGAATCAGAATGTTCTAAACCCCCAGACTTCAGTGATTGGTTTAGGGAAGGGCCAATGAGAATCCATTCTGGGACTTTTGCTGGAACTATAGGAAAAAAAGTCACTTTCATACCTTGAGTCAATAACTGATGGGATGCATGTGGGGGTTACTGGTGGTCACTTTGCTGTAACACACACACACACACACACACACACACACACACACACACACACACGGCATCTCTGGGAATAAAGCCCAAGAGAGGAAAATAGACTTGAGAAGGAGAGAGGCACAACCTCTTACCAACATCATTTGAGTACATGAATCTAGCCATTTATATGGAATGCCTCCCTCAAACTTTTCAGTTCCCTAAGCCTATAATTCTTCCTTGTCAGTTTGAATGAAGGTTTCTATCATTTGTAACTCTCTATGAATTGCAAAATCAGAAAAAAAAATTGGATTCCTAATCCTGAGATTTCAATCAGCTTTCATACAGCTGGGTGGACAGAGACCCAGTGAGGTATAATGTCTTGTAAAAGGTTACACAGCTGATGAGGAATGGAGGCTGGACCAGAACCCAGGCCTTTCAGCAACTATAAAATATCAGAAAACTCTTAGCTTCTAAACGCTGCTGTAACTTGTTCAAAAATTTTATCAATAATAATAGGATAATAATGATACTTCATAGAATAGTTTCTATGCACTTGATACAAGTCTGAAAACTTCACATAGAGGGACTCATTTAATCTTCACAACAACTCTATGAGGCAGGTAATATTACTGTTCCCATTTTACAGATGGGGAAACTGAGGGACAAAAAGGATTTCACTTTTGAAATAATGTCAACAACAATAACAATAGCTAACTGGCTCTAGAACTTGATGGCTTTACATCTGTGATTCTAATGTTCCTGAGAGTTGAGGGTGTGGGGGTTCTGGACTTCTGAGGCCCATAGTACCCTAGGCCCAGGAATGTGTAGGTCTCCAAGGTATGGACTCTTGGTTCTTACCAGAGCCGAGTCCAACATCTTTTGCTCAAAGTCAGCACGGGCCGAGTTGTACTTTTCCACTGATCGCTGCAGGCTCTCCGCTGCCTTCTTGGTCTTGGTCTCTGCCTAGGAGGCACAGGGAGGGGACTGAGTTGGAAGGGAACATTCAAGACATTTCTCCCTACTTTTCTGCCCCATCACCCTGTCCAGGGTGTGGTGACCACACTCAGGTTCAATGACTATCACTCTGTGATGTTTTCACTCTCCCATTGGGTAACTCCTACTACCCCTCGGCAAACTCCTTGGACCTGCATGGGCTGTTGTTGGCTGGGGAACTGCAACCATGTGCTCACCTTGTCCATCTCTTTCTGGCTGGTGCTCTCCCTGCGCAGCCGCTCCTGGTCCATGCACCGGTTAAGGTAGTTCTCACGGGACTTGGGCAGGAGCTGGCTGACACCTGTGAAGACCTGTACGGCGTCTATGGTGCTTACTGCTTCCTCTTTGCACTGTGAGGGGGGGAAGGGGAAGCACGTGTGCCACCTGAAGCCTCCGCCGGTGGGGCATAGGACCTGAGACCCCAAGTGTAGACTGTGAAAATTCCCAGCTTCCCAAACATCATTCAATTCCAGGTCCCACAGAGAACTTATCCTGAGTATTATTTTAATTGTTTAAAATTGTAACTTTTTAAATAGGTAATATTTACACACAACTCATATTTCAGAAAGTTTTAAGAGGTAAGCTCAGAAAAATCTGATTTCCCACATCCTGATCTCCAGCCTAGGCATCCCATTATTATCGCCATATGTCTCCGGAAATAATCTGCACGTGAACAGCAAATGAGCTTTTTTCTAGCCCATTTTTTATGACATTGTAGCAGTCTGTACTGTTTAACTGTTTTTTCCACTTCATAATCTATTCCCAATTTGTTCCACATCAACCACAGAAAATTGGGGAACCTTATTCCCCAATTTTAAAAAACTGTGATAAAATACACATAACATAAAATTTACCATCTTAACCACCTGTAAGTGTACAGAATGAAGTACCAGGACCAACTCTTCTCTTTAACAGCAGTTTAAAACTGCAGCTTCTGTGTCTCTGTAAATGTCAAGTACCTATGACTCTAGAATTACAAGCTGCAAATATTTGGGGATCCTGAGCGTTTAAGGCTTGAATTTTCCAAAATTCTAGTTTGAACAAGTCTGGAAATGTCAAATAATAATATCTGTAGCTTCTAACGCTCTAGATCAGGGATTGGCAAGCTTTTTCTGTAAATGGACAGACAGTAAATGAGTGTCACTTGTCATGGACATTCAGTTCAAAAATGGCCACTGGCACCATATACATGAATGGACATGGCTGTGTGCCAATAAACTTTATTTACTGGCACCAAAATCTGAGTGTCATATCGTTTTCACATGGCACAAAATATTGTTCTTCTTTTGATATTTTTGCCCCCACCATTAAAAAATGTAAAAATCATTCTTAGCTCATGGGCTGAACAAAAACAGGTGGTGGGCTGGATCTGGCCTGCAGGCCACAGTTTGCAGACCACTGGTCTAGGATTTTGAGAGTCTGAAATGTCTGACAGTTCCATGGTCTGTAGGGTCCTGGGTGTGATGTTGTGGAATTGCCAGAATTCTCAAAAGTACACACGAGGGATTGGAGGTGCAAAGGCCCCAGAAGGCCTGGACTCCCTCCAGCTGCTTGTCGTCCCTGCCTGTACCCCTAGGCAGTGTCCACTGGGCACATACCTTCTTGTGCATCTTGAGCTGCTCCTCACTGTAACGGAGGATGTCCTTGATGAGGTCCTGCAGCTTCCGCGTCAGCTCCAGGTGACAGAGTGCCAGCTTGTCCGAGGAGACACGGAAGACCTCCCAGAGTGGAGCGAAGGTCCTGGAGATGGGCAAGGTCACACTCAGGGCCCAACAGGCCCAATCCCCTGGGGTCCCCTCAAACAGTACAGCTGGCATTGGCTCGGGCACCTACTGTGCACCTAGCCCTGCTAAGCATCAACACTTATTAACTCATTTAATCCCAGTGTAATCATACAAGGCAGGTCTGTGATGGGGAAACTGAAGCATAGGAGATTCTAACTCGTGCAAGGCTCCTCAGCAAATGAACATCAGCACTAGAATTTAAATCCAGGCCCTGAGGCCCTCGAATCCTCAGTCTAGACTCCAGGTCCCATCTGATGTCCACAAGCAGCTAAGACCCAACCTGCCCAAGCCAAGTTTAGGATAACTTACCACCTTAACAGATTCCTTCTCCAGCTTCCCCACTGCCTTCCCTCTCTGCTGCCTCCATCTCTGCCCCTGATGGAACTTTCGCCCCATAGCAGCCCAGGGAACTTTGCAAATGCCAATGGGACTACATCACATTTTTGTTTAAAGTAACCTGTGTTTTGGGCCCCTGCACCTACCCCCATTTCATCTTCACTTTGCCCAAGCCCTGCAGCCATGGCAACCTCTTTGTTCTTCCTTGAACATGCAAAATGCATGACTGTCTCAGGACCCTTGCACTAGCTGAGCCTGGGCCTCTGTCCCCCAGACACTCTCATGCTGACTCCTCATTATCAAAATCTCATCCCATCCCAGAGGAAGTATCCAACCTCTCATGCTTCTATTTCATTCCCTTACTAGCACTTTGCATTCTGGGAAAGGGTTTTGTTCATGTTTGTTGTTAACATCTGTTTTGTCACACATCCCAGATGTACACAGCATGAAGGTGATTAAAGGTTTTATTTGTCTTAATGGCGGCTGGGTCCCCAGTGCCTAAAAGAGTACCTGGCACATAGTAGGTGCTCAGTAAATATTTGTTGACTGAATAAATGAGCCAGTGAGTGAATGAATGAGATACCTTCCTCTGTCCAATTAAGCCTATAAATGTGGGATGATTCCTTATCCTACATATCACACATGTAAAGAGATATCTATCCAAAAGCAGGCTCCTGATGATCCCAGGGCCTCACAAACTTGGGGACCCCTACCCCACCCACAGTCCACTCACCCCATGGGAGTCCCATTGCTGGCCAGCTTGGAAAGTTTCGCCATCGCCTTCGAGTAGGTCTCCTCAATAGTGGCCCTGCGTAGTAGGAGAGAAAGATGGGGAAGGTTCTGGGCACACATGGGAAAGGACCTACCCCCCTGGGCCTCAGTTTCCTATCTCAACAGCTGAGCAGTGGATGCAGGACGTGGCATTCGGGGAAAGTCATGGGAGAGGTTTTTATTCTTAAGTACATTTTACTAACAACAGTAGTAGTAGTAGCAGCATCAGGTAAAAAAAATTTGAGCACATACTATAAATGCTTTATATGATTTATCTCATTAAATTTCGAGAGATAAACTCATATTTCTTTTTTCCCTCTGGACAGACAGTACTAAATGCCTACCTATTATTCATTCACATTTTCAACTGGACTAATAGAACTTCAATTTTGTTTGGTGCAGCAATGTGCCTGGTTAAAACCAATTACCCATGGAGCATTTTTTGATAGAGGGACTCATGGGGTATCACAAGCAAGAGTGGAGGGTTCTGGAGGCTGAAAACCCACAAAATAGAATAGCCCCTGTCTGGTATGGCTCAGACAGTCCTACTTGAGAACCACAAAGAAAAAAACCTGGTTATAATCCTTTGGACTCTCTGCCCAGATTTAATGGGCGTTTAGCTACTGAGCAGCCTGGGAGCAGAAGGATGCCTTGCAATTTGAGTTTATTATATTTTCTGGGATGCTAACATTGGAGCACGCTAAAATATAGATTATTTCATCACACGTGGTTTTTTTTTTTTTTAATACTACTTAGGGTACAAGATTGAGTTTTCAAAATTTTTCTTGTAAGTAAGTCATTATCATCTTTTCAGGAGGGGGCCTTAAAAACCTGGGAAATGTTATTTACAAGGGGTCATGGGGCTGAGAGGGTCGAGAACTGTAGGTTTCCAGAGTCCTTAAGCAGGTTTAGTTCCTGGAGCCCACAGGCATCTAGATCTGATGGGGCAGGGGATGGTATGGCTGTGAGGTACAATGGGTGGGGCCATGGGGTGAGCATGGCTGTGTGGGCTGTGGGGCGTGGCCACATGGTGGGTGGGGTGTGGAAACCTCACCTCTCCCTGATGAAGTCCACCAGCTCCTTGGTTGAGATGGGCCCCTGTTTAACGCTATGGTACAGAACATCAAAACCATGGTTTTTCTCGCCCTGCAGAGGATGGAAGTGGAGACTGAGAAAGGGGATGCAGAAAACATGAAGGTTGCTTAGTAATAGGGGCGTGACCCTGAGGATCCAACTGGCAGAAATCCTTCTCCTTGGCTGCATGAATTGGTTCAGGCCTGGGCCAATCAGCCCATTGCATTTCCTCCCTGGTCACCATCAATTGGTTCATGTGCCTTAAGGTGGCCTAATCACAGAGAAACTTGGGATTTTTGTCCCGTACTTGAGGGAAGAGACATCCTCCTTCACTGCTGCCTCTATCTGTGTCTCCATCTCTCTCTCTTTCTGTCTCTGCCTCCATCAGTCTCTTCTCCTCTGTTTTTCTCTATCTTTCCATAAATGAGGAATTATGTGGGCACCAAGATACTGGAAGCCACTTGGAAACCATGAATTTTGGAAAGAAGCTGAACCTGAGAGAGTCCAAATGACAAGTGTGCTGAGTCAGGTTGCTGGATCAAACCAACCCTCAAAGCCGAATTACCCCCACAACATTTCAGTTTGTGAACCAATATAACCACTGTTGTAGAAGTTACTGTAGTTAATTTTCTGTGCTCTTCAATGTGTAAACTCCCTTTCTGAGTCCCCCAGAGCAAGGTCTGGGCCTGATGCCTCTCAGGACCCAGCCATGTCCAGTGCTAGGTGGGACACAGAAAAGGCATTTGAGTTTGTTGAACAAATGTACAGATGAGTTATTCTGTTGTTACTTGGTGCTGGTGGGAACAGAGCTTCTACCCCAGGGCCTGCTGGTGCATCACACAAAACCTTTTTCCTCCCAGTTCTGGAGTCACCACAGTGGGAGAGGCCAGGGCTAGGCTGTAGTCCAGGCAAGTCACTGTCCCTCTCTGAAACTAGTGGCTCCTTGTTAAGATGGGGTCAGGGAGTCATCTACCTCTCATATGAGGATGAATAAATAACAACATGATCAGG
The DNA here is from genome assembly GCA_004027375.1 of Macroglossus sobrinus. Classification (NCBI taxonomy): domain Eukaryota; kingdom Metazoa; phylum Chordata; class Mammalia; order Chiroptera; family Pteropodidae; genus Macroglossus; species Macroglossus sobrinus. Next base: position 982,275 of record PVKZ01000214.1, read on the forward strand.
GTCCTCCAAAGTCCCAAAGGCAATTTTAGTTTTTGCTAATTCATGGCATTAGTTAGTTAATGTTTTGCTTTATGTTCACTCATGTTTCGTTTCCAAAAATTTATTTAAAAGGACAACTTTTATCACTATTCTAACTGGAAAAACCAAGACCTCACATCATAATGAAGGGAACAGAAAAAAATAAGGCAACAGCTATGTTTTAATGTCACCAGACCCTATCACATGTAAGGGCATCATACATTGAGCTGTCTGTTAAAATGGAAGATCAGCTGGGTCCCAGGGAACTGGAGACATTGTAACACCAAATAGGGCCTTGTAATTCAGATTGAAAGAAGAGGCTCGCAGAGGGATCTGATGTTATTTCACTCCCAATACTAATTATTGACACAACCTCTTTGGCAGCACTTTGCAGGTCCTTTGTAGGTGGTTTCCTCCACTCTCCTCCAATCTGTAGAGTTCACCCTCCCAGTTAACTGAAAGCTTGAAGGCTAAAACTAGAAGTCACTACCAGATGATTCCTCTTGCTGCACAATGGAAAAACTGAGGCCAAGACTGGGGCAGACCCAAGATAGCCTCAAGCCCCAGTCTCCCAACAGTCATTCCTCATTCTGCAATCATCAATGGCTCCCTCTTGCCCACCAGCTGCTGAATCCAAAGCCCTTAGCCTGAAATTTCCTTTCTAACTTCATCTCCTGGCTTCTTCTTGGCCTCACCAGCAAAATGGCAAACAGTGTGATGACATGCTGTGCCTTTCTGCTATTGCACTGTTCTGCCACCTGCCTTACCAGCCTGTATCTCTTTCCACCCACCTAAATCTTTCCACCTCTCAAAGATCACTGCCAGGCCTACCTCCTTCAAGAACCTTTTCAGACCCTCTTCAGAACCCCACTTCCCTGATTGTTCACTATTGATCTCTCCAGCTCCTCAGGAATCTGTTCCCTCTCTCCCCATGTCTATAGTTGTACTTCCAATGTTCAAAAGTCAAATCCTCCTTTTATGCACTGGGTCACTTTGAGCCAGTGACTTCCCCTCTCTGGGCCTTAGTTTCTTTATCTCACAAAAGGGGACAATGACAGCACCCACCTGCCAAAGGTCTTGGTGACATGAAGCTGGTAAAGTGCTGGACACAGGGCCCCCTGCATGGTAGTGAGGGCTCAGTGAACAGCTCCAGTAGCCCCTGCCTGCCCCACCCAGGGGATCCTCGAGTGATGCTGCACCAGGCACCATCGCCTAGCCAGCATCTGGGGCTGACTCCAAGCCAACCGTTGGCTCATTTCCCAGATATAGCAAAGCCCCCAGCAGTGTTCGCCTTCCTTGGGCTGGGCTGGCAGCCAGGGTCCTAGGAGGGCTGTCTCAAGCCTGTTCTTCCTACCAGAACCTCTGTACTCCAGTGTTGCCCCCATGCCAGCCTCAGAGGGATCTTTCTAACACAGCTTGATAATGTCCCTCTCCTGCTGATACTCCCCTTATGGGTTCCCAGTGCCCTCTATGCCTCCAGCCCTGCCTTGGACCAATGGGACTGGGGCAACCCTGTTTGTCTTGAGCTCCCCTGACTGTAGCCTCCTTCAGGCCAGCCAGGGTCCCAGTGTCACCCAGCAAAGAGCAACCAAAACAAATGATAGGTTAAACAAAACATTGATTAAAAAAAAACACAACAGATGTTCTGGGGGCACTCTGGGGTCCTGGGGAATCAGAAATTTCAGAATTTCATCCCCTTTCCCAAAGAGGAAACTGAGGCTTTGAGATGTAAAGTCACCTGCTCAATGGCTCCCAGCAGAGCCCAATTCAAATCTCAAATTCAGGGCTCTTATCCACTGTGTACTAGACTATCTTTGGGTAGGGGGAATGGGCTGGGGGTGGCTTCTATTTTCTCTTTGCTGATCTAAATTTTCTGCAGCAAGCTTGCATGCCTCATGCAATTAAAAATAATTTAAAATAAATGTAGGTGTCTCACACTATTGAAAGAAATTTTAAATAAAAGTAGGTGCTGCTGTCAGGGTTCCAACACGTGGGCAACACAACTGATCCTCAGAGAGTCAACCTCCTTACACAGTGGTGCCAACAGGGGCTCAAGAGAGGCATCCCCTCACTGGGGCCACATAGCTATTCAGAGGCAAATCCTGGGGATTCTTACTCTTGGAAGTGGGTAGAGATCAGGTGGCAAGGGGGTGCGGCCCCTTTAAGAAAACAAGTGCAATAAGAGGAGCAGCTGGGGAGGGAGAAAAGGAGGAAGCAGGGCCTGTTGCCAGGGGCAACGAGTTGCCTAGCAACAGGCTTCCTCTCTGCAAGCTCAGGGTCCGCAACTGAGGAAGGGGCTTTCTGCCCTGGTCCTTCCTCCATTCTCCTGTTCACATATCCTCTGTGGCTCCTCATAAGCTTAGCTTTATAGGAGGAGTCTTGTGCCTTCTGCTAGCCACCCAGTGTCACACCTCTGGGTTTTTGTTAAGGCTGTTCCCTGTGTCTGGAATGCCTTACTGACATCCTAGAAAATCTAATCTTAAAAGCCCACAACAAACATGGCCTTGTATCCTGGCTTCTCCTCTGAGTGCCCCCCCACCACAAGGTACTGCAGGACTGAAGGTGTCTAGCTCTGTGTCCCACAGATTGCAGACTCCTTGAGGTCAGAGCCAAGATGGAATCTCCCGGGAAGGCCCAGCATCCCCCAGAGTTGGCTAGGTGTGGGGTGCTGTGGCCAGGAGGGAGGATGTGAATGTATGAATGAGAACAGGTCTATCTCACTTGGCTGCCTTGCATCACAGTGGTCTGCAGCCCAAGGGAAAACTGGTAAGGGGGCCCTAGGGGTTAGGCCATGAAAACCCCCCAACTCTCCAGATAAGAAAGATATGGAAATCCCCTGGCTAGACTGACCCTGGATCCTGGAAGTTCAGTGTGGCCCTGGGTTTGAGCCCTGATGCTGCACTTTCTCACTGGGCAAACTTGAGTAAGAGTCCTACTCTGAGCCTCAGTCTCCCTGTGGTTTAAACTGTGACTTTCCCAAGGTTACAAGGCCCATGAGGTCTGAGGGGTGTAGATTCGAATCCAGCCTGACTCTTCCCACTTTAACTTCTATCCCCTGCAGTCTCTCCACCTCCCCAAGACTCTGCTGATAAGCCACCAGGTACCCCAAACTCCATAAAAGCCCCTCATCCCTTCCAGAAGCCCCCTCCAAAATAAGTGTGGGTCTTACTTACCCAAAAGTGCTCCCCAAAATATGACATCCTGATGGCCTTTGTGAAGACCCTTGTAGGCTCCTGTCTAGTGCCTATCAGAAGAGAGAGGCAAGTTTGAGCTGCAAAGTCCCAGTTGTCTTGGGCCTGAAGAAGGGAAATTCCAGTTGTCCTCCTTGTGAAGGAGGGATAGAGAGGATGGAGGAGGAACCAAAAGCTCCAAGGCTGGGAGCATACCCAGGCTTCTGAGATGATTCAGTCCTGGGCCTGAGATAGCCTCTAGTCTAGGAGGACAGAGCTGGATACAAATGCCCCCAGTTCTGTGGGGTCAGAGCTAGATTAGATAGAGGGATAGGGGCTGAAGGAACCTAGACTAGAGGAAGCAGCAAGGAAATTAGGGTTCTTAAGCATTAATAGGAGTTTGCTTCGCAGGGGCACTAATGAATAAGCCCGAGCCTGGGCGGAAAAGCTCTGGACCTTTTTGCAGATGGGAAAAACAGGTACCCTAAGAGGAATAACCACTTGCCAAGGTCACACAGACAGGAATTGACAGTGGACTTGCACCCTGAGCCAGCTGAGTCCAGACCTGAGCACTCAGCTCCACGCTGGGCAGCTCCTGTGGGAAAAAGTTCTGGTGAGAGGTAGACACTGGGACTGTGATTGGCCATATGAGTGTCAGGGTCTCCATAGGCCCTTTGGGGGTCTCCTGAATTCCTCTACAATGATCCCTGTCTCATGTACAATCCTGGGATGGAGAGCTCACCCCTTACCATGGTGACTCAGCGGGCACTGGTGCCCCACATGAGTCCCAACCCTGTGCCCCAGAAGCCAGTGTTCACCTGATGTCTGAGTCACTGTTCAGCTCTGTGCCTCACTTTCCCCATCTGTAAAATAAGAGAGAATGCCTAGTAGGACCCCAGGGCTCCCTGCAGAGGGGGTGGGCCAAACCACCCAGCGATGGAGGGACACTTGGTGTCCTTGGCACGATTTCGAGGCCTGGCTTGTCACTGGAGCCCGCTGCCCTCATTCATAATTCATGACTCTACAGGCAGCTCAGCAGCAGCTGGAGCTCAAGAGGTGCAGTGGCGACAGCGACAGGGCTGGTGACCATAGGATGGGAAAACTCCCTGGGCCTCATCAGGAAAGGACCAAGTAAAGACTTTGGACAAAGCTGCCCCTTACTGAGCCTCAGTTTACCTAATCTTGAAAGTGAGTTTAACTTGATCTATTATCATCTAGCCCCCAGTTCCTTGACTTTACCCAGTACCCACCATGTGCCTGTATAGACAGGACAATGCCAGGATATGTGGGATGATTCACCCTGGGCCTGGTCCCTGAGGAGCCCCAGTCTAGGGGAACAAAACTGGACACTAACACCCTGGTCCAGCATGGTCAGGGCTGGGCCAAACAGAAGAACAAGCACTGGGGAAACCTGCATTAAAGGAGTGGGAGCAAGAGTTGGGATTTTAAGGCATGGCTAGGAGCTCACCAGGTAAAAAATTATTTGATTCAACAAATATTCTCAACTACCACCCCATGCTGGGTGGTGCTGGGGCCCCTCAGAAACTTCTGTCACCAGTGCAGCCCCTGAGGAAACTCATTCTGGCAGGGGGCATGCTAGCTGACATCCCAAGAAGGAAAAGCCTTAAATTTCTATCTTATTTCTTAGTTTCTGGCCATGACCTAGACATTGAACATCTAAATCCGTAAGAGCTATGCTGACTGACATAGGAACCACTAGCCTCATGTAGCAATTTAATTTTAAACTAAGTAACATTAAATGCAATTAATCCCCCCAGTTCCTCAATTGTGCCCGCTATGCTTCCAGGGCTCATAGCCAGTGCAGCTGGTGGCCACCATACGAACAGCACAAGTAGAGTCTGCTAGACAGTGCTGCTTTGGAGGATCCCAGGGGCCACCAAGTTCCCCAGGAAACAAGAATCTCACTACTGTTTTTACAACTCTGATTAGATTGCCCCCCACGCTCGCATACACTGAACACCAGCATGTATGTAACACTGTGCCCAACTCATCACAGGTCACAGTTCATCCAATCTTCACAACCACACCATGAAGTGCAATCCCAACTTTATAGATGAGGAAATTGAAGCACAGAGAAGTCACTCACTTTCCCCATGTCACTGTGATTTTGTCTCTGGCCTGTTTGCCAGAAGACTCCTGTTCAGAACCACTATAGGTGGCTCTGGGTCTCCGTGTTCACTCTATTGTCCAGCAACTAGCCCCACCACGCAGAGCCATAATAAGGGGCGAAGCCTGCCACCCTCCCCACCCCTGCAGACCTTGGCCTGGCCCAGGAAGTGACACCTGCTGTTTCTGAAACCCAGATGGCAGTGGAGCCTCCCTTCTGTTCCTGAGGGAGGTGGGAAGGGGAAATGGGGGCCTCCTGGAAAGGCTCAAACTCACCGAACAGGGCAGCAAATGGGCTAGACTTCGGTTAGACAGGGCAGGCCCCAGAGATAGCCAGGCAGCCCCTGCCACTTCCGCCAGCATCAAGCAGAGGCCCGTGGGCGTGGGGGACAGGAAGCTCACCAGCCCCGCCCATAGCCCAACCGCCACCTCACCTCCCCTACCAGAGCAGCCCCCTTGGGACCTCTCTGGCACCTCATAGGCCATGGAAAGATAAACTGAGGCCTCTGAACCTCTGACCCCCACCCCCAGACTGGGGCTATTATTACCCCACAAGTCATAATCATGACACTTGTGAAATAATAGAACCCACAAATTGAGTGCCAACCCTGGGTTAAGCATTCCATATCTTACCACCCCAAGGTGGACCAGTGATGCCTGCCTCATGGATGGGGAAACAGAGGATCAGAAAGGGAAGTCCACATACCCAAGGCTGTGTAGCTAATGAATGGCAGGATTGAGACTTGAGCCTCAGGCTGCATTAAGACTTTTCTGGGCCTGAGGCACTTTTACCATCCTGGACCCCTTGATCCATTGAGAAAAGAAATTTAAACTATATTTTACAATTGCATTGGCATAAAGACAAATACATTAATATCATATACTAAAATGTTTTATTTGATTCCAAAGCTCATTTTTTTCCTTCTGATTTCAAAAAAAGTTAAAACATCTTCATGGATCCCAAAAAGTACTGTGCCCACGAAACTGGTCATTTCATCTGATGGAGAAGTCAGCTCTGCTCGAACCCAGGTCTCCCAGCCTCTATGGTACCAACGCAAAGCCCAGAGATAGACAGGGACTTGCCCACAGTCACACAGCAGGTTGTCAGCTGACCAGGACTTCCCCATCCCCTGTCTGCTGGAAAAAGGGAACAAAGTCTTCCCTGAGGGTCTCTGACAGGAGCCCTGGCACTATCTGGAGATGAATCCTGCCTCCTTAGCATCAATTTACCCAAAGCAGAGGCTCTGCACCAGGTAGAATATGAGAGCAGGCCCAGGAGCAATAAAACAGGCCATAGAACAGTCAGCAAAGAAGGCGGGGCTTGAGCTCCTGGCCTCCTGCTGGGTGACCTTGGGCTGCCCCTAACCCCTCTGGGCTTCCTGGGTCCTGTGAACCAGGATCTGACATTTGCTCCCCCTATACTCCAGTTTGAGCATAGTTGGAACAGTTTGGGGTTTTTCTCTTCTTTCCAGTGATCGGCCTCTTGGCCATGCTATTTCAATGGCCAGTTGTCATGCGCTTCCTCCCCTCCAGGCTCGGTCACCAGGGCTGTGACCATTTACATGTTCTGGCTGGATTCTCGCAATGGCACTTAGAGATAGTATCTCATCTTGGCCATCACCCCAAATGGGGAAATCAAGGCACCAGCCCTATGTTACACAGCAACTGGGTCACTGAGTGGGCATCTGAACTCAAATTCAGGTAGTTTTCCATCCTTCTAGTCCCCACCTCTTCATCACTTCATTTGGCAAATGCCTATTTAGCACTGTGTACCTGACTGCTGGGCTGACTCCCTTCCCTCCTCTCCTGGTCAGTTGTGACCCCATTTATGATCAGTAATATTGTAATTAATATTATAATGATTACATCTGTACTTACAGCATTCCCATCCTCCCACAGTCTCCTTTGATCTTCCAAGAGGATTCAACTCATTTCACAGAAAAATATACCAAGGTGCAGAGGAAGAAAGCTATGTACAAGAGAACTTGATTTGAATCTGGGGGCATCAGATTCCCAGCCCAGCACTCATCCTTGTGCCCACTACAGGGATGGAGCTTCAAGGGAGAGCGGACAGGCTGGCCTGGCACTTCCCACTCCCTCCTGTCCAGGACCCAGCCCAGACACTGTCATGCTTCTGGCGTGGGTGATGGTATGTGGGTCAGGGTGTGCCCCAGGTGATACCACTGGTGATACCAGGGTGGTGTAGTCCCTGTTACAACGACTGCAGCCTGGTGATATATTTACTGTCTGACAGAGTAGACCTTCCAGCAATGTCATAGTATGACCATCAACCCATTTTACAGTGCAGCAAACTGAGGCTGAGGCCAGCAAGGCATGTTGGGGGGGTCTCCAACCCCCCTTACTCTCTCACCCCAAACCACTGACATCTTAAGCAAAATAGTGGGATCAGGATCTGGCAAAAGATGAGGTGGGTGGGTTTCAGAATCTGTAGAGTACAAGCTCTGAAGCCCACAACCCTATATTCAAAGGAGAAAACCAAAGCTCAGGAAGGTGCTGTCACATGCCCAAGGTCACTAGGAAGGCAGGTCCATCCAGAGCAGCCTCCTTGTCCCTACTGCGACTGGGGCCAATGATTCCTAGGATCCAAGGTAGTTGGAGAGGCTGCCCACCCCCAATCCTCAGTACTCCACCCGCAGACAGCTTCTGGCAAGATCCTAATTTACCTCGATTTATTTTAATCCCTGGGAACAGATGCTTACTGCCCAACCCCCACTGAGGCAAGGACCACCTCCAAGTCTACTCCAGGCCCTTCCAGGCCTGGCCTGGCTAGTCTCCCACAAGCAAGGGACCCCACACTGACCCCTCCTCAGAATTCCAACCTTGGGGTTCTTGAAGAGGATGCTGATGAAAGGCGCCCCGCCCCATCTTTGTGGTAAGAACTGGGATAGGAAAGCCTAGAGGAGGGGCCCAGGGGACCACCAGCTCCTCTGCCAGGAAGATAAGGGTTCATAGACGAGAAAAGGGAAAGGGGGGTCCTTATCTCGGTCCTCGGAGGGGGTGGTCTGCAGGCCGAAGCTAGGAAGAGGGAAACTGGGGGTGGTCTACACTTGGGCTATCCTGGGTACCAGGCTAGAGAGAGAGCGGTGCTCCCATCTTTGCAGCCCCGGAATCTAGACCCAGATCCAGGCTTAGAATAAAGGGACTTGGAGAGAGGCCTCGCGTCATAGCCGCCCTGTACGCTCTGGTTCTAGACCAGGAGACCAGGACTATGAGTGGGGTCCCTATTTCCCTCTGTGGATCCCTGATGATCAGGTTGGGGTGCCCACCGCGCAGCCCCCACCGCCTGTTTGCCAATCCCCAAGCCTCACCGAGCCTTTGCCCACCGTGGCCACCAGGACTGCGGGGCCCGGTGAGCATGGAGGACAGTGCTGGCCAGAGGATAGTGGGGAGTCGGGGGACAGCACTCACCTCCCGACCTCTGCCGAGCCCCGCGCCAGCCGCCACCTGAGGCTCGGTCGCTGACACCCGAGCCAGCCCCGCCCCTCCTTCAGCCGCTGCGGTGCGGCCGCCGGGTGGCCCCGCCCCCGGGGCGTGGCCGAGAGATTCCACCACCCGGAACACTTGGAGGCAAGGGCGGACTCTGAGTCGGCACAGCCACCCATAGGGCTATGTAGGCGGCCTCCGCCAGCCCCGTGCGCTGATTGGCTGATCCCGAGAAGAGGCTCCTTTTTATCTCACCCCCCGTCGCAACCACCTGCAGGTTATTTGCATAATTTAAAGCGACAGGCAGCGCTCCTTCCACCTGAGACCCTGTGGGTGAGGGAAGGAACTACCAGTTTATTGAGTGCCCACAGTGTGCCAGGCACTGAGTAGGGCTCATCTGATGCCCCCTACAAGTCTGTGAGCGGGACGTTATTGATCTTTATTTTACATATGGAGAAATTGAGGCTCAGAGAAGGCAAGAACTTGCCTGGAGGCCACACAGCAAATCAGCAGTCTTATGAGGGCAGCCCTAAGTTCTGGCCCCAGGGGTGGTGAAAACCATCCCCAAGAATGCTGTCATGTCACAATCTGAAGGGTTCCTGCCTCTCTCACCTGGATGTTCATAAAATGAGATTTAGACAGTGTTTGCTGGCATCCCATTCAACCCTCCAATTCAATACCCCACTGATCTGCCTGCCCCAGGCCTGCTCCTCCTTCCACAAGCCTCCTCAAAGGCCTAGGAGTCCCTGAGAGTCTACTCCTCCCTTCATCATTTACACTAGTCCTGCTGTCCCTGTGTCCCAGAAACAGCCCCAATTTGCCCATTTTCTTGTACCCTGCAGTAGCTCTGGGTACAGGCCCAGTATTCTCCAGCCAGGATTCTGCTTCTGCTTCCTTTATGTGCATCTTGTTGCCTTTATCCTTGCTTCCCCATGGCAACCATCTTTAAACATTTTATTTTAGAACAGTTTTCCATTTACAGAATTGTTGCGAAGAGGGCATAAAGATTTCCTGTGTATCTCACACTCAGTTTCCTTGTTATTAACATCTTATATTAGATCGTATATTTGTCACAATTACTGAACTAATAGTTGAGACATTATTATTAACTAAAGTCCAGAGTTTATTTAAATTTCCTCAGTTTTCCCTAGTGTCCTTTTTCTGTCCCAGGATCCCATGTGACATATAGTTACCATGTCTCCTTAGGCTCCTCTGGGCTGAGACATTTTCTTAGACTTTTTTGGTTTTGATGACCTTGACAGTTTTGAAAAGAACTAGTCAGGTGTTTTGTAGGATGACCCGCAACTGGGATATTAAAATACATATATTGAAACATACTTGACATATAAAATTGTAAAAATTTAAAGTGTATAACATGTTTATTTGCTACATTTATATATTACAATATGATTTCCACAGTTGAGATTTGTGTGGTGTTTTTCTTATAGGTGGACTGTGGTGATGGACGTGGGGAGGAGGATCACAGAGGTGAAGCTTCTCATCACACTGTAACCAGGGCACACGCCATCGACATGACTTATCACTGTGATGTTGATCTTGATCACCTGGCTGAGCTGGTGGCTGTCAGGTGTCTCCTCTGTAAAGCTTCTTTTCCCCCTTTCCAGGCTGTCATCTTTGGAAAAAAGTCACTACAGCCCACTCCTGAGGGTGAGGAGTTCCACTTCCCCTTCTTAAAGGCAGAACATCTGCATAAATTATTTGGGATTTCGCTGGGCAATATGTCTCATCTCCCCCCTTTATTTACCTATTCAATCATTAATATCGGTATGGATATTTATTTTACACTTTGGGTTATAATCCAATACTACCTTATTGATTTTCTTGCTCAGATTGTTCCAGCTTTGGCTGCTGAGAGCTTGTTTGGTTGGATCTCATGTCCTTTGACATGCCTCCATTGAATACTTGACTTTTTTAACGTTTCCTTACTCTCAATGCAAGATGCTACAAGCTCAAGCATTTCCTGCACCAAGCCCAAAATCAGCCTTTTGTCCAGGGAGCAGCCTCAGTGCCTTTCACTGGAGAATGGTGTTAGAAACCAAGACTGAAGCAATAGGGGTGCTCGTTGCTAATGGGATATCACTGCTTCCAGCTGACAGAGCAAGGATATTTATGTGTGTATACTAACCTATGTATGTACATAGATTTATAAATATTTTCATATGTAACTGTATATTAAGTTGTGAGTCTGTATATGAGTTCATGCAGATGTCTCTACATCTATTCCCTTATGAAGTGAATCGATTTAGCCTCCTTCCCTTGCCTATCTGTAACCTCCCACTGAAACAGTGAGAAACCTGTCTCCTACCATTCACCTTCCATTTGCTTCACTGTTCCATTCCAGGTGCATGGAGAGCAGGAGAGCAGCTTTCAGAGGTTAACTCAAACCCATAGAGGGGTTTTCAAACAAAAACCCTTCACCTGCTTCTCCAACTCTAAATCCTTCTCTGACTGCTCAGCAACCTCAGTCAAAACCCCAGCCTCCTTCCCAAAGCCCTCCAGGCCTGTGCAATCAGGGCCTGTGCAGTCTGGCCCTGCCCCCATGGCTTGCAGTAGGAAGGAAATCAGCCTTACCCTAGGGCCTTTGCTCCTGCTGTTCCAACTTTCTGGAGCACTTAGCTCTCAGATCCTACCTGGAAACCCTGGTCTGAGCAGACTCCTTAAGGCTGGGTGTTGTATCGCCCCTTCCCTAACAAGTTGGGAGCTCCTTGGGGTACCCTGGTAACACTCATACCAGCCAGGTGGGATCTGAACTGCATTCTACTCCTCACACCCACATCCCTCAAGCATGGGCCAGGGGCGAAGTGGCAAAGGGGGAGATAGGTGATTGTTGTTTTACAGACAGGGGGACTGTGACTTGTGGACAGGAAGATACTCTCTGAAGTTATATAGTGAAGACATGTCAGAGGCAGAACTTGCCCCAGGCACACTGATGCCAAAGCTCTTGCCAGCCCTGATCTTGGATACCAAAAGATTCTGTGGGGAAGGGGAAGACAAAATACAGAATAGGCCTGTATGGGGTGGCTGGGCTAAGCAAGCCAGGGAAGGAAACTCGGGGATTTAGTCAAACTAATCCAATCCAAGGCCATGCCACCTAGAGATTCACAGGGCAATTTTCTTATTTCTGAGATGGGGGTGGGTTACCCAGAGAGGTTAAGTAACATTCTCAAGATCGCCCAGCTGTGCTGCCAAGCTGGGACACAACCCACATATCCTGAGCATCTACTTTGTTTTAGACACATAAAGTCACAGATTGTGTGTAGGCAGATGCCAATCATATCCTATCTAAGCAGCAATCCAGGCTACAGACTAAAGGAAACACAAGAGGGTGGACAGGGTGGCATTTTAAAGGGAGTGGGTCAGGAAGAGCCAGAGGAGTACTAGGGGTGTGAGTTGGGGTGAAGTCAGAGAGAGAGCAGAGAGGAAGGCCCTAGAGGAAGGGCCTTAGGAGTTGGGGCTTGGAAGATGAAGGGTTATTGTGCTTTTTCCAGGAGAGGTCACCCATACTTTCCTCATCACTGCTTCCCAAGAGCCCACATCTTCTCAGAAAAGTGCCTCAGCCGTGCCCACTAGGAATCATGCCCCCAGCTGCACATCCTCCTCCTCCCCGACTCCCAATTCTGTGCTCCAAACCTGGCCTTCTCACTGCTCCCCAGGCTGGCCCCACCCTCAGCCCCAAGAAAGGGAACTTGCAACTGCTCAGTGGGGTGTGCAGGCAGCTGTAGGATCCACAGCCTCCTCCCCTTGTTCTGGGGGCTTCAGTTACCAAGTCTCCTCTCGGTTCCTCTGCCTCTGTGGGTCCTCCCCAGGCATGCTCTCCCGCTTCCCCTAATTTTAATATTTTGCATCGGCATCCCTGGGCAGTGTGGGGGCCTCCTCTGGTGCCATTCAGCCACCCCCAAAAAAACCTTCTCCCGTGGTTTGTGGTTGCCTGTGTCTGCCTCGCCCACTTGACAGTTTGCTTTGTGAGGTCAGCATTTGATGACTGACAACTGACTGGATGGCAGCATTTTAGGCAAAGGACACCAAAAATACAAAGGCCTGGAGGCAGGATCTGGATGTTGAAGTAACAATGAGAAATCCTATGCAGTTGCAGCTCCTCACAGGGTATTAGGGAAGAGCTGCCCGTGCACAGGTAGCGCAGTCAGTGGGTACCCGGGCCAAGGGCGTATATCTGGCTCCTGACTCTTGCGCAGGCGCAGGGTCCCCAGGTGCTTTGCTGCTGTAAGGATATTTTTAGTGGCTGCTCCTGCAGCGTCTGTGCAGACAGCTGTCAGAAGAGATTGGAGAGAGGAAGACCAGAGAGAGGACAGAGAAAGTAAGAGGGGTAGGGGTGGGAGGGACTCCAGGCTACAAGCCATTTTATTATGTAGATGGGAGAGGGTCAGTATAAAGTTTTATTGGAATGCAGCCACTTTCACCTGTTCAGCTACAACAGCTGAGTTGAGTGGTCTGAAGAGACTGTATAGCCCATGACACCAAAAAAAAAAATCTTAAGAAAGTGTCTGCCAACCCCTAGTCAGGACAAAATTCTCTTTGTGGGGGAGTTGTCGGTGGTCATTAGTTGATTTTCACTATTTCTGATTTCTTTCCTTCCAGGTACAAGGGAAGAGCTTTCTGCCTCTCAGCTCCTGAACTAGGCAGTCATGTGACGTGCTTTAGTCAGTAAAACGCTTCGTAGTGGAAGCCCTTAGGAGTTGGTGCCTGACTGGCTGTCATGTGTCCCTGTCCTCTGTCTGGATACCTGATTTTCTAGGTGGTGAAAATTCTATCAAGCTGGCATGCTGAGTGCAGGTGAGAAGAAACACAGCAGAATCAGAATGTAAAGGGCAGGGAAATATTCACCAAGTATTCAGGGCAAAAACCCAGATTCCACTCCACACCCCCAGCTTCTTAAAATAAAAATACCAAGGAGAGCTCTCCACACAAGCCATTGGCCCTGTCACTCTGATCCCTATCTGCTAAGGACTGACTTGTGTCTCCCCCACAAAAAATCCTATGTTGAAATCCAAATCCCCAATAGGATGGTGTTAAGAGTTAGGGCCTTTGGGAAGTCATTAGGGTGTGATGAGGCCACGAGGATGGGGCTTTCATGGTGTGATTAACACCTTTATAAGGGACGCAGGAGAATTTGCTCTCTGCCCCTGCCACCCTGGCCATGTGAGGACACATCAAGAAAGCAGCCATCTGCAAGCCAGAAAGAGGCCTTCACTAGAACCCCACCATTCTGGCACCCTGATTTCAGATTTCTAGCCTCTGAAATCATAAAAATTAAGTTTGCTGTTTAAGCTGCTCTATCTGTGGTAACATTACAGCAGCCTGAACAAAGACATTGATTGAGAGTCTGAGGAAGGAGTCTTTACCATGAAATCCTACACAGCCACACAAGGTGCTGACCACCTCAGGATGTCCGATGATGAGTATGTCCTAGGGCTGTTGTCACAAAGTATCACAAACTGGGGGGCTTAGAACAACAGGTGTGGGCAGTTAGTTCTTTCAGGAGGTTCTAGGGGAGGAGCCTTCCTCACATCTTCCAGCTTCTGGGGATGCCAGTGTTCCTCCACCTACAGCCGCATCACTCCAATCTGTGCCTCCATCTGCACAGAGCTTTCTTGTATGGGTCCGTCTCCCCTTCTGTCCCTTATAAGGACACTTGTCATTGGATTTAGGGCCAATCCAAGATGACTTCATCTCGAGATTCTTCACTAAATTACATCTGCAAAGGCCCTTTCTCCACATCCAGTCACATTCATAGGTATCAGGGATCAGGACTTTGGTATGTTTCAACTCTGTACAGATGGCATCTTAGCTAAAATTTTATCTAGGAGTTTCTGTCTGTACGTGCAGTGGTCAGGTAGGGTAGGGGCTAATCATGAAATTTGTTTGTAACCTTTGGTTTTAGATGCCTCCTTCCTGCAGCTGTGACTCTCCTGGTATGAGTATCAAATTTCTCCAGGAACAGAGAGCAGCTTTTGTTCTAAGACTTTGGAGCAGAGACTGGGGTTCAAATCTCACCTCAGCCATTGACCAGTCTGTATGGCAAGGGTCTGCCAGCTGCATTCCCTGTCTGTAAAATGGGCCCCTCACAGTGGCCAGGTTGGGCTGAAGGGCCAAGGGCCACTGGTAGTGTTCACTGCTGAAGAGGCATGCCCTCTCCTGGGCCTGTTTTCCTATCTGCAACATGGAGGCCAGAGCATGCCTGATCTGGAGCCCACACAGTGGTGACGACTGTCCCAGATACCACCAAGTCTCCTGTCAGAAGGAACTGAGGCCACAGCTGAGTGGGGCACTTGATTTATTTCTGATGCAGTGATTCTCAGGGCAGTGGCAGATTTGGTTCAAGGGGTAAGGGTCAGGATGGGGGTGATGTGGGGCTAGAATTCCACCTTGCAGGCAGGGAAGGCCTCGTCCTGCATGGACACTGTGCTGTTACTGCCCAGCACCGTGATGCCCAGCGCCTGGTGCTGGGCATGTGTCTCCTCATACCACTCATGCATGGCCACTGAGTCGAAGGTGGGGATCAGGGTCACCTGTGGGCAGGATAGATGGACAATGAAGGGGAGAGTACCCTCTGCCCTCCTGGCTCAGGCCCTTGGCACCTAAAGCTCTTCTTCTCTAATCACATGCGCTCTGCTTCTCTCATTTCTTGCCTGGATGTTTGCAGCCAGCTGCCAGTACGTCCCTGAAATCCCTTCTATTCCCCACAGCACCCAAAGGACCCTCTTACAATCCAAGAGACCATGCCACCACTCTGTGAATTCCTCTCTGTACCTCCCACTAGTGGCTCATCTGGGCCTCCCTCCAGATCCTTGGACATACCAGGCTTGCTCTCACCTCCAGGCCTTTGCCTATGCTGTGCCCTATACCCTCTGTCCCTCCCAGTTGCTTTGTAAGCTGTGTGCAAGGCTGGGGGATCATACACTCACACCCTGAGTGGGCAGCCAGGTACCTTGAAGTTCCTCCCTTTACCCACACTTGCCTCATCCCTCAAGGCTATTTCAAGGCTTCCTTTGGGGACAACCCTAGCTCTCTTTCCTAACTATGTAGATGCTGCGTCCATCCCCTCTCCCCCCACCCGCCATTCCTCTTGGCCAGTTCTCATGATAGTGGGGTGGCGGAGAGCCAGGATTTATGGGAGGTGATCAAATCAGCCACACCCTGTGTCCTTACCCAGGTTGCTACAAATGAGAAAAAGGAAATGATAGGAGCAGCATCCTGAGAATGGTGGGGGAGGGAACTCCTGCATCTGCCCTCCTTCCTTTCCTTGTGGCCTTGGGAATGCAGCTGAGTCCCTCTGAGCTCCATTCCCTCCTCTGTGTGGTTCAATAGGAAGATACAAGAAGGTGCTGACCCTGCCTTGCGCCAAAACTGTCTGAGTCTCTGGAGTGGTCACATACCTGGAGGTCACGGTCCCACTTCTGCTTGCTGGCCAGCAGTGCATCCAGGACGGCCCGCATGCCCTCTTCTTTGTGCTGGTCCTGGCCACTGATGACATAGCAGAGTGCGCGCACCCGCCGGAAGAACTCCTCATCCACCAGGCAGGCACTGTGCCTACTAGGCAGGTAGGCCAGATCAAGGTAGATCGGGGAGCCAGGTGAGGCCTCCAACCCACCTGGCCGGCTACCAGCTGACCCTGTGAGCCAGAGGGATGGGATCAGTTGTGAGCTCCTGGGACTGAAAAGGGGCTGAGACTCAGGGCCTGGGACAAGGCTTCCAGTGGCTCCCTTCTCAGCATGAGGCCTGATCTCACTGTTTTATGGTTGGTTGACAAGCCCACCCTGGCATGAACTACAAAAACCCCTGGCTGCCTCCTCAGTGCCTGGTCAGTCCCTGGACACAAACGTTAGGGCCAGAAGGAGGAGGCATTCGTGGAGTGCTTCCTGAAAGAGGTGGGTTTTGGACATGTGAACCCTGAAAGCAACTGGTATCTGGAACACTCTGCTGCTACTGCAACATCTACCTGTTCAATTACTCAAGGGATATTTATTGAGCCCTCCTGGGCATCAGGTCCTGTGAACATGGCAGTGACCAACACAGACAAAAATCCCTGCCCACCAGGGTGACAGAGAGCCAGAGCTAGTGTGGGAGGCACTGAAATGCAAGGAGTCCCAGGATGGGGTGGCCTGGATGGAGCTAGGACAGCTGCGCTTGGGGCTTTGTCCACAACCCTGAACCCAGAGCCTGTATGAGGGGACAAGGCAGACACTCCAGTGTGAGTGAACTCATAATCACTTCACTGAGGTCCTGGGTACAGGAAACCTGCCAGACATTTGGCATCTTATGATCACAAACACTGCCCAGTTCAGGTTGTGGGCCCAGAAGGCAGTGGGAGCATTTGCAGAATAAATGAAACTCCTAGATTTGGGCAAGGGGCATTCCCTCACTCAAAACTGGGGACTGTGGCTGCAAGGATCCTGTACAGAGCCTTAGGAAGAGAAAGCTACTGCAGCTATGGAACGCACAAAGGAGATAGGAATGGCGGAGTGAAAAGAGCAAAGAGAAGATGTGGGGAAACATGGGCAGGAGGATAGGGGTAAGAGAGGAGCCAGCAAGCTATAGCCCACAGGCTAAATATCACCGGCTTTTAAAAAGACAATTTTACCGGACTACCCATTCAGTTACTTGCTAAGATGCTTTTGTGCTACCAAGGCCAAGTTGAGTTTGAGACAGAGATAGTCCAGCCTGCAAAGGTGAAAAGTTTACCCTTCGGGCCTTTAAGACACAGTTTGCTGACATAGCACGGAGGGTCAGAACCCTGAATGGTCAAAACTGTGGCCTCTACAAAGAGGCCAAACACCTGGCAGACAGAGCCTCAGATGATTTCCAACCTCCAGGTGCCAGCCTTTCCCATGGGCTCAGAGGGCCTACCTCTCCCTACAACTGTGCTGGGAACCCCAGACTAGCCAAAGGTCACAGGGGCCCATAAGATGCCTTCCTTGGAATTTGCTCAAGAAAGACAAGAGATGGTAGCTCAGGTGGGCACTGAAGCTCATCAAGGGACCGCAGTGGCCAGGAGCCAAAGACAGGCCATGCAGGGAGAGAAGCCAGAGATACCCATCAGCTCCTGGAGGGCAGGACTACCCTGGGCACCTGGAATAGGGCCCAACCCACAAGCAAATGCTCAGTAAACATAAGCTACAATTATTACTGTTGTTAATGTCATTGCTTTTTCACTGGCCCTCCCTAAGTAATTCTATGCCCAGGCTAACCAATGCAGTGGTCACCAAGCACTGCAACATGGTGTGAGCTGACAGGAGCTGGGGGTGTCAAACACCCAGGCTCCCAAAACTTAGTATGCAAAAGAAAAGGGGCTCTAATAATCTTTTATGTTGATTACATGTATAAGTATCACCTTGATATAGCAGTATGCTGGAAAGTTAACAAAGCGAGGGGATTCAGCAGTAGGAAGCACCACTCCCCACCTACAGGACAATTGTATTGCAGACCCTCCCTCTCAAGTTGAAGTGACTCATGTGGGATTTAAAGGACTACACATTTCTTCTTGTTTCTTCCCTTCTGGAGCCAGGTATTTAAGGACTAAGATATTCAGAAGCAACTACATATACAGGGGAACTTAGAAAGTCACTACACATGCCCAGAGAAAACTATAGGCTGAGAAAAGACCTGGGAACATCTTACATTTACACCTCAAGACTAATCTCTGACACAGAGACAGCCCACAATAATTAAACATCCAAAAGCCACAGCAAACCCTGGAGAAAGAAGAAATTTGGATAGTCAGTTACCATATTATTACATTCGAATGTCCAGTTTTAAAAAAAAATCACAAGGTACATAAAGAGACAGGAATGTACTGACCATCCAAAAGAAAAAATACATTAACAAAACCTGTCCCTGACAAACACCAGATGGTAGACTTACTAGACAAAGACTTTAAAACAACTGTCTGAAAGATCCTCAAAGAACGAAAGGAAGACATAGAGAAAAACCAAGAAAACAATGTATGAACAAAACAGGAAATCAGTAAGAAGATAGAAAACAAAAACAAACCAAAAAGAAATTCTACATCTGAAAAAGTACAACTGAAATGAAAAATTTACTAGAGGGATTCAGTTCAAGATTTGAATAAGCAGAAGAATCAGCAAAATTGATGAGAGGGCAATGGAAATTATCAAGTTAGAGAAATAGAAAAAAATTAAATAAAGGGAAGTTTTAAGAAACCATTAAGAGGGACACCATTAAGAGGACCAACATACGTACTGTGGGATTCCTAGGAAAAGAAGAGAGAGAAAGGGGTAGAAAAAATATTTAAAGAAACAAAAACTAAAGATTTCCCATATCTGATTAAAAACATGAATATAAACATCCAAGATGCTTAATAAACTCCAAGTAGGATGAACTCTGAGACCTACACTGAGACACATTATACTCAAAACTATTAAAAGCAAAGACAAAGAGAATCTTGAGAAAAAGTGGTGCTAAAGGGGAAGTTTATACCAAAAAATTATATTTAAGAAGCTTATATTTCAAAATATCTAAAATCAATGACCTAACTTCACAACAACCTAACCCAATTCTTAAGGAACTAGAAAAATAAGAATGAATGTAAATCTAAAGCTAGCAAAAGGAAGAAAATAAAGATTGGAACAGAGATCAATAAAAATAGAGAACAGAAAAACAACACAGAGGAAAAGCAATGTTCTTTGAAAAAAAAATTGACAACTCTTTAGCTAGATTGAGTAAGGAAAAAGACTCAAATTAGTAAGACCAAAAATGATGAACAAAATAAAGAGCCCAGAAATAAAGGGTACCAAGACCATTCAATGGGGGAGATAAGTCTTTTCAACAATGGTGCTGGGAAACCTGGATATCCACATGCAGCAGAATGAAGTCAAACTTTTATTTAGCACCTTATTTACAAATTAACCCAAAACTGATCAAGGAGCAAAATTTAAGAGCTAAAACTATAAAACTCTTAGAAGAATACATAAGGCAAAAGCTTCATGACACTGGATTTGACAATGATTTATTGGATGTGACACCAAAACAAAGGCAATAAAAGAAAAAAGACAAATTGAACTTTATGTTTAAAAAAAGTAAAAACTGTTGTGCATCAAAGGACGCTATCACCAACAGAGTAAAAAGGTTAACTCACAGAATTGGAGTAAATATCTTGCAAATCATATATCTGATAGGGGATCCATATCCAGAATACACAGAGAACTCTCACAACCCAACAACAAAAAAACAAACAACCCAACTCAAAAATGGGCAAAGGACTTAAGAAGACATTTCTCCACAGTAGACACAGAAACTGCCAACAAACAAATGAAAATATGCTCAACATCACTAATCATCAGAGAAATGCAAATCAAAGCCACAAGATACCACTTCACACCCATCAGGATGGCTACTATCAAAAACCAACCAAACAAACAGATAAAGTAAGTGTTGATGTGGATGTGGAGAAACTGAAACCCTTGTGTACTGTTGGTGGGAATGTTCAATGGTGCAGCTGCTATGGAAAATAATATGGAGGTTCCTCAAAAATTAAACATAAAATTACAACATGATCCAGCAATTCCACTTCTAGGTATTTATCCGAAAGAATTAAAAGCAGGGTCTCAAAGGGATGTTTGTATGTCCATGTTCATAGCAGCATTATTTATACATCCAAAAGTGGAAGCAACCCAAATGTCCATGGTTGGATGAATAAACAAAATGTGGTCCATCCATATAATGGAATATTATTCAGCCTTAAAAAAGAAATTCTGACACCTGCTACAACATGGATTAACCACAAGGACATTATGCTAACTGAAATAAGACAGTCACCAAAAAGACAAATGCTGTATGATCCCACTTATATGAGGTCCCTAGAGGAATCAGATTCATAAGAGACAGAAACTAGAGGGGTGGATGCCAGAGGCTGAGGGGAGAGGGATGGAAGTTAGTGCTTAATGGGAACAGAGTTTCAGTTTTGCAAGATGAAAGAAGTTCTGGAGATGAATGGTAGTGATGGCTGCACAACAATATGAATGCAGTTAATGCCATTAAACTGGACACTTAAAAATGGTTAAGGTGGTAAATTTCATGTTATGCATATTTTGTACAATTAAGGAAAATTAGAAGAAAAGGTTAACAAAGCAGGAACCAGACTGCTATCCTCAAGAAGGCCTGCTTACAGGTTGGCCTGGGGCTGGCATCTGGGAACTGAGATTTCAGAAGGGCTCTCCCTGTTCTGTAAACAATAAGGGTGGCTCTCTAAGCCTACACCATTCATATGGCAATGTGGCTTAGGCTGAACACTGGCTTTCCCTTTTCTGAGGAGTCTGGAACTGTGGAACGAGCCAGGCAGAGGTGCCAACAGAAACCCTGCGGCTGAGTCTCTCCTCCCCAGTGGAGGCTACTTCCGTGTGATCACAGCTTGTTGCTCTGAAATTAAACATGGTATGACTCCACTGGGAGAGAACTCTAGAAGCTTGTGCATGGTTCCCTGAGGATATCGTGTCCTTCATCCGTGTTGTCCCTCACCTGCCCACCCCCATCCTTTTGTTTTCATACATCACAGCCAAGGGTACAACTATTTGCCGGGTCCTCCAACCCATCATTAATCTGAGCCTGGTCTTAGGAACCTTGACACAAATGGATAGGTCAAATATACTACTAACTCTACCTGTTTCTTTCCACTCACTATGGCTACTAGCAAACAGGACAACAGATATGCTCACTGTATGTTTCTGCTCATAGCACTGCTTGAGCAACTCAAGCAGTGCTTAAACAGTGAGGCCAGAGTTTCCATTTTATAGGAGAAACAGGCACATAGAGGGTGGCAGGCATGGCTAAGGAAGGCAGCACAGCATTAGGGCAGGAGGACTTGGGCTGGTAATCCACAACAAGATTTCAGGCCCCAGTTACTTACCAGACGGGCCCCGAGTGGTCGTCTTGGGGACCGAGGGCTTTCTGGATAGAGGTGCCCGAACTCCCTTGTCACTGGGCTCACTCCGAGTGATGAGTGGCCGACTGGTTCGGTCTCCACCAGCGAGCCCCTTGGTCTTGGCAGTGCTCACAGAAGTGGCTTTGGGGGCGGTGGTTCCAGGGGTGGGGCGGACCATGGACTTTCGGGTACGTCTGAGGCCCTCTGTCAGCCGGGCCTGTTCAGGGGGCAGCAGCTCGGGGTCCACCATACAGATGCTGGGTGGGGTAGGCAGTGGTGGTGGGACCTTGAGAGAGTCAGGCAGCGGATTGCGGCTAGAGACCCCAAAGCCCTCTGTGTCCTCATCTGAGTCTGCAGTGCCCGGGGTGGCAGGCAAGGGGTCTGAGTCAGACAGCGTTGGTAGGGACTCACTGACAGATGTGGGTGGTGTTTCTTCAACTCCCACGGCACCTGCCCGCTCCTGGGACCGGGCACTGCTGTCATTGGAGCTGCCAGGGGATGTGGGGGCTGGTGCTACGGGCACAGCCTTGCGGTGCTCAAACTCACAGGGAGACACGAGGCACAGGTCCACATCGTGTGGGGAGGCTGAGCGCTGTACCCGGGGGGCTCGAAGTGGGAGACTCAGCCCAGCCTCACTCATGGGGGCAGGAGGAGGTGGCAGTACCTGCTCGAAGGAAACAGACAGGGACTCATCTACCTCTGTGGAGTGTGGGGAGCCCACCTCAGCTGGCAGGGAGGGTGTGGTCACTGTGGGGGAGGCATCAGGCCCAGCCTCCCCACCCCGCAGTGGGCTCAGGGATAGCCTCCTGCTGCCCTCAGCCAGGCCCTGGCAGGCTCCAGTGGGCGAGGAGGTGCATGGCAGGGGAGTGCCAGTGGATACCTGCTGCCCTTGTGTCTTCTTCTCTAGGTTGCCACTGTCTTCCCTGGGAGGGCTCAGTCCCAGCTCCACATTGCTCCCCTGGATGGGTGTGGCTACCAGCTGGGGTGCTGGGGAGCTGCTGGCCTCCATGTGGGGGTTGTCCTCTCTGCAACGGAAGCTGGGGGGGCTATGGGGCCCATTCTCCACCAATGGGACACCTGGGCGGGGGGTGTTGGGTGCTCTTCGGGGCTTGGGAGCCGCCAGGGCACCTGCCTTCTTGCCACTGACCACAGCAGCGGAAGCTGGCCGGCGCACTACCCGGGGCTGAGTCCGAGGTATGCTCGGCTTAGGGTCCCTCTTAACCTCCTGGGGGGGCCTAGATTCTTTCTCAGCCCTGCGAGGGGCCTCAGCCCGTGGCCGCTCCTTCCGGGCCACCCCAGGGCGCTCCTGGGCAGGCCTGGCAGGCACCGTAGTCCGGCCTTCTCTCTTCGAGCTGTCCCGGGAGCCCACACTTTCTTTGCTCTCAGCACGCCGAGGCCCTGCCAGATCTTGGGGGGTCACCACAGGTTCTCGCAAGAACCCTAAGTGCTGCAGGCGGACCAGGCCATCCAGCAGACGGGCAGGTGGAGTACAGCCAGGGAATAGTACACGTACGACCTTCTCAGTGGGGCCTGCAGGGTGCCACACCAGCAGGGCGCACACAGAAGCCAATGCATGCTCAGTACTAGCTGAGGGCGGGTGCAGCACATACATGTCCAGCCGACCAACACCCATCTTCTGGAAGAGCACAGTGGGCTCAGCTGGCAGCAACCCTCGGCTCAGGGGCAAGGGCGTGATGCCCAACCGAGCCAGTAGGCTCCGGGCCAACTCTGCCTCATCCTCGCCGTGCACCAGACGTGAGGCAACCCCATGGGCATTGAGGAACACAACGCCAAGGCTAGGTGAGACCAGCCTTCGTAGCCTGTCATCCTCGGAGCCCATACCGGCCACCGCCTCCTCACGTTCTGCCAGCTTGCGCCGCAGCAGACTGTTGAGACCTGGGAGGCTATCAGCGCCTGCGTGAGTCACCAGCACGGCGTCCACCCTGTCCAGGTGCCGTACCAGTTTCCAGAAGCTTGACTTAGGGTTCGAGCCTCCATTGACCAGCATGGTGAAGCCATTGACAGCGAAAAAGGCGGCATCCCCAAGGCCACCAGGAAAGATGTAGCAGCAGGGCCGGGCGAGCCTAAGGAAGCCCACAGATGCAGGTGGCTCGAGCAGCTCAAAGGGGGATGGCAGCTCCAGTGACTCGGCTACATACTCCAGGAACTCACGCAGGCCCTCAGAGACCGGCCGCTGCACTGGTGGGTTCAGCTGCAGCTGGAGCCCGCCCTGGAGGCAGGTAACTTCAGGTACTATTTGAGCCCAGTTGCCAAAGGATGGGCAGGTGATGGTGAGCTTGGGTGGATCTGCAGGTGGGGGTGCAGAAGCCAGGAGATCCTGGATCTACAGTGGAGGAGGTGAAATATGGTTAAGGGGCCAACACTCATCCCCTTGGGAAAACTCCTTCCTTCTTGTCCCACTCCTGTCCTGCCTCCTGGGCTAAAGGGTGGTCCCTTGTCACCTTCAGGACAAAAACCAAGCCCTCTCCCAGCCCTGCCTCATCCTATGTTCCCCTCCCTCAGATCCTCCTTCTCTCACTCTCCCTGTCCCAGGTCATTTGCACTTGCTGTTACCCCCTCTTCAAGCTCAGCTCCCTCCAGGGGTGCCTTCCCTGTCTCCTCACTGGCTCCTCTCTCACCATCATTACATCACTCACTACAATGTGAAAATGTGGTTTCCAAAGTTTTTGCTCATCTGCCCCACCCAGATCAGGGACTCCATGAGGGACCCTGTCCGGCTCCACTCCAGCTAGGCCCTGGTATCTGGTGTGGCACTTGGGGCCTCTGGGATGTCTGCTAATCAATCCACAGGCCTAGCCTTGAACCATAACTATAGGAGGTAAAGGAACTGGGCTTTGACAATAGAAGGACATGTGTCACCACCATCCTTCCACAGAGGAGGAGGGAATGGGGCTCAGGGAGACAGCAGGTCATTGGGGCCATACAACCAGGACTCAGAGCCAGAGGAAGCAGGATGGGGAGGAGGCAGCTTACCTCTTTGTCCCCTAGGAACTGGAGTAAGTGACGGGGTGAGAAGCCCCCAGTCTGAAGCAGCAGCTCCCCTGTCTCCTCAAGGCAGGGCCCGGCCAGCACCACTAGCTTATGAGAGGCAGGGTCCAGCAGAAGGTTCCGGAGCTGAGGAAGGGGTAAAGTGTTAAAGGTCCTATTCTGCACAGTGTCCTAACAACCCCAAATCTACATATAGCCACTCCTCTCCTGTCCCTACCCCACAGCCAGGCTAGTACTCAATTAGAAGCCAGAAAGGTAGCCTCTGGGCCTCCTGCTGGGCCCTGCCTGCCCCACTCCAAACTCTTGCTCATCCTACAAAGCCTGCCTCCAGGGCTCCCTCATCCTGGAAGCTCTCCATATACTTTTGGGGCTCCCTCAAGCCCATTTCTCCTTATGGTTCAGCCTCAATGCCATGGGGAAAACGGTATCTGTGTCTGCCTGTCTCCTGTGCCCCTTGAGAGAGCATTTTTGATCAAAGGAAACAACCTGTACGAAGGTCTCTAGAGGTGTGCCCTGGGGCTCCATCTTGTTTCTCATAGATAATTGGGAAAAGGATGCAGACATCCATAAATTAGAAGTATTAAGAAGTCAGTTCAGACGACTGCAGCCCAACCCAAGGGAATGCACAAAATGCAAACATCAGTAGGGTCCTGCCTTCCTACCTCCAGACCTTCTCTATCCCATTCCTTCCTCCCAAATTCTAGCCATTCTGATTCTACCTGCTCCCATCATCACTCCTGAGGAGGGAATAAACTGAGGCTGGAGCCAAGGTGGGTGGGGGAGGTGTCCTGAGAGAGGGAGCACTGATGCCGAGTGCCGAGAAAAGGATTTCAAGCAGTGAGAAGACAGGGACACAGATCAGGACGAGGGATGGCATGGGTCCCTGCAGACAACTCACTCCAAGAGCTGACTGGTCCCTACCTCATCACAGAGGGACTTGTCTGATGGGTTTAGAAGTACCAGGGTCTCCAGGGTATCTCCACGGTGGTGCAGGCTGCGCTGGCCTGTGGGGAATCAGACAGACCCTGTGAATTTGGGGCTGGGCTGTGTGCATGGGGTCAGGCTGTCCCAGGGTAGAATCCTGCCTCCCTGTATGACCCCAGGCAGCCACAAGCCCCCCTAGGACCTGTTTCCCAGAAACCCAGCCAGGCAGAGCTGGCCCACATGGTAACGCCTTAGGGAAAGATGAGGCAAGAACAGGAAGCCCACCTCAGCAGGCCTCCCTCTAAAAACAAGGGTGACAACAGGGTCATCATTGCTTGTGAGGCCTACTTCACAGCTTTCAGACCTGTGGGAGACGCCATCACCATTTTATAAGCAAGGAGCCTGAGCCCTGGGAGGACCAATGATGGAACAACATGGGTCCTGAGGCAGAACTGTGGGAGGATCCGTGGGAGAAGTGGTGAGTGGGACTGGAGCAAGGAGCAACAGGAGGGAGCTGAAGTTGAAGGTGGGAAGGCCTCATAGGCCAGGAGAGGGGAGTGAGGTTGATTCTGAGATCCCAACCCTGGTGTGTCCTGGATTATAGAGCTAGAGAAGAAAAGACCCTCCAGTGCTAGTCAACCTTTAGCAGTTTATCATGTGCTTCTTATCATACACCCGAATATTGCCCCATTCAGGTAGGGAAACCAAGGCATAGAGAAGGGAAGTGGCCTAGGTCGCAAAAGCCCAACAGGATTTCCAGCCCTCCCCACCTCGAGGGGTCAGGAAACCACCCGGAACTGCTTGGACAATGAGATGATGGTCACTTCCTTCCCCTCCTTCCTTCCTGTCCCACAGCAGCCTGAAAGTGACTATACGGGTTGGCTGAGATGGCTGGTAGGGGGGGCCAAGGTGACACCCAGGTCCCACCCAACAGCTGCTCTGTTCACTCTGGGTCACTCCAAACTCCCCAGCGAGCCACGGGCTATGTGAGACCAGTCCAGGCATCCCAACTCCCTCCTCAACTTGCTCCTGTCTCAGCTCCCCATCTACTGAGTACTTGCTGTGTACTCAACCCTGTGCAGGGGTCACAGGCATTAACCAGACATATTCTCTGCCACACAAAGACCATACTCCACCCTCCAGGCCCACCCAGCAGTCTCTCCTTTTCTAAATGTCCTGTCCTTTTGCCTGGGCCCTTCCCTCCACCTGACACAGCAGACCCAGCTGCTTCTCCTACAAAAAGTCCCCTCATCAGAGGTCTCCCTGTCCCCCATATCTCAGCTGCCTTATCTGTCAAATGGTGAGAAAAACACAAGTTCCTGCCTCATGGGCTGTTGACAACCAAGGGAGATAGCACCAGGTCAGGGTCTGCCCCTGTTCCACACTCAGCAGAGCTCAGGTGCATTTTACTGTTGTTGTTTAGGCACTCTGAGAACACTGCCCAATGAACATAGAAGGGGAGCAACTGGGCACACGGGGTCCTCAGCCTCACCTTTTACAATGCTGGAGAAGGTAGCTGAATGCCGGGACACGAAGACCTTGAGCTGCTCATCCAGGCTGCAGATGCCAGGGTCAATGTCCCAAGACCGGATGCCTGATGGGGGGAAGGGAAGTAAGGTGGGAAATTAGTCTCCTCTCCTCAACCAGTCCCTGCAGTCACAGCCTAGAAACTCAGAACCACTTGATGGAATCTCAGCCTAGAATCTCACTGCACTGAGGGACACAAAGCATAACTTGGCATGTTACAGAGAAGATTCATGTGCCCATCCAGCACCTGCCCCACCCCCATCACAGGTCTCACTGCTTCTTACCACTGTCAGGTACATTCCAACCTCTGGGCTCTGTCACCAGTTGTTCCCACTGTCCAGAGGCCCCTCCCTCAACCTTCCCACCCCTAAGGTCCTCTAGGCCCTCTGCATCCTTCTGAGCACTCCCTACACCACTGGAACTTAAAACTGGTTCCAACTCCTCACAAATGTTGGGTTCATCCCTCACCATACCGTTAGCCCTGTGACAGCAGGGCTAAGCCTGCCTTTGTCCCCACCTTGTACCCTACAGGGGAACATTCCCCAAGCCTGTGAATGGAGGAATGTGCTGCCACCCAAATTTACAGGCTATGGACCCCAAGCCCTGCCGACTGGAGAGATGAATGCCCCCAACCACCGTGTGGGGTGCACCACGCTTGCCAGTCCCACCATGCCAAGTGGACGCAGGTGAATTGAACCTTGCAGGTGCACCTATGACTCATTGTTTCAAGTGCCAAAACCCCTGGGCAAGCCGCACCCGCCCACACCCCAATTAGTAGCTCCTCATGGAGGCACTGAAAATGGGCCCCGAGGCTCCAGGCCTGGCTTCCCCATGTCTAGTACCCCTCCAGGGCATCCAATTTGCTAAGACTCGGGTATTCGAGGCGGCGACGCCCTCCCCTCGATGCCCTTCCGGACAGAGCCTTCGCTCGCATTGCCCAATCGCGCGGGTCCCAATGATCAGGCCGTATCCCCTCTGCGATCTGCACCCGGGTTGGGGCGGGGCAGCCCAACCCAGGCCCAGACGCCCACGACCTCCGCCTGTGCCGTGCGCCTAACGGTGGTGGGACCGAGCCCCTGGCCCCTCGATCTCGTCACCTTTACCCCTGGCCCCTGCTCCGGCCCCCACGATCCAGCCGGCCTACCAGCCTAGCCGCCCCACCCCCGAGCCCACGCCCCACCTCCCAACCCCCCGCCCGGTCACCCCATCCCCCACCCCGGCCCCCAGCCCTCAGCCCCTAGTTTCAGCCTGACCTCGTTCGAGCTCCTCCAGCACGTAGGCCAGCAGCCCCCGGCACCCGCACTCTCCGCCTACCACCAGTAGCAGCGAGCTCGGCGTCTCAGTCGCCCCAGGCCCGACCGCCGCCGCCGCCGCCATCTTCGCACCGCCCTGACGCTATAAGTGCCCGCCCCTTTGGCCCCGCCCCTCTGGCTTCGCTCCTTAAAGGGGCCGCACAGGACCCGATAAAGACCCCACCCAGAAGTCCCCCTTCCGCTCTTTATCTGCCCACTCCTAGCTTTTTGAGGTTGTGGGAGCTGGTCATGTTGTGACCGGAATAACCACACTCAACCTGAGTGCTCTGATATTAGAGTCAGTTTATTAGCCGGCGGCTGTCCTTCCAAAGGAGCAGCCCCGAAACATAAAGATACAAGGGTTTTAAGCCCAAAATCTCATTCTTCATTCTGTCTAAATCACAAAGGTTTAATATTTCTTCTATTCTCTACCTGTGAACCTAAAGGTGGGTTGTGCAAGCGGGGGTACAGAAGCAGAAAGTGTACTGTTAAAATGTTAGGTTCTCATGGGCAACTGTTAGGTTTCCAGGAGTAATAGTCAAACAATAACTTTTCAAGCAAGCAGGTGTCCAGAAGTGAGACATGGCGATTAGCATGTAGGCTCTTAACCTTAACCCATTACTACATCTTTGTGACCCTTTCAGTAGTACGTCATCACAGTCATGAGGCCTCGTACGTGGTTGGCGTACTCTTGGGTCTTCGCTTTGGGCGCCCCCTAAATGATCATCCATCCATCTGTCCATCTGTCCGTCTGTCCATTCCAAAAGCTTTAACTGCATGCCTACCACATGTGAATCTGAATCCCTGCCCTCAAGGAGCTCACATTATACCCCAGTGAGCCCAATCAGAACATGTCCAGATGCTCCCAGCTCCATAGATTAGGGCTTGAACAGAGGAAAAAAAAAGGTATCTTGTAGCTACGGCTTTGAGAGGCATGTTGGAGTTTGCCAGGTGTGGGTAGTGAGGAAAGAACACATGGGGCAGAAGTGAGAGCTGGTGCAAAGTTTTAGCAAAATACCTTGTGTTTGAGACACATCCAGAGCACTCTGGGCCTTGAGCAGGGCAACACGCTTCTGCACTTGCTCTGTGCCAGTCATTTTATTCCATTAGCTCATTGATTACATGCACAAACCTATGAGGTAGATGCTGTTACCAGAATCATTTCAAAAGAAAGGAGAAAATCTTAGACTTGGAGAGATGAAGTCTCCAGGCCCATAAGTGGTAAAGCAGAAATTTGAACTCATATGGGTCTGATTCAAGATCCAGCCTGTGGCAGGGACTGACAGGCTGGCTCACATGGGTACCCCTCCATCTCCAAACAATCTCATTTAGCCCTTTTACCTATAGTGGCCACTACTTGAAAAAATTATGTTGCATCAAACATTTCAACAGTGGCCCATGCCCATGCTGTCTCCCCTGGATGTGAGCTCCCTGACTCTAGAGGTACACAAAAGAAATCAAGACAAAAAAAGTCTGGGAAGCAGAATCAGCTTCCCTCTGCCCTCCATTATCCGAGTTTTTCAGCCTAACTTCCTCCCTGGTCAGTGTGTAATAGTCGCTGGCCACAGGCCATCTACATTTTGGCACTCAGTTTCCTCTCTTTTTGGCCCTAGCATCTTTCCTCTATTTCAACCCCTTCCCCTTGGGTCCCTTTCCTGTGTCCTGACTGCTTGCAATTTTTTTTTTTTTTTTTTTTTTTTTACTATTGCTCTAGCAATCATGAGAGTGGGAATGTTTGTGTCAGGCTCTGTATACTGACCAGGATGGGAGCTTGTTGGAGGCCAGACCAAGCTGAGGCCTTTCTGGAGCCCTGGTCTTTTGTAGGACAAGATGAAGCATCTGCAAAGTATATGAAAAAGACTTGTGGAATGGGAGTAAAAAGCCTTGTGGAATGGGAGTAAATTGGTCCACCATTTATTCATTTATTCCTTCATGTACATTTATTGATTGGCTCAGGGTTCATACCCAACCTTGTAACCAAAGTTTCTACTTTTCCTTCTGCCCAAAGCAGTGAGTTATTTATTACAGTTTGGCCCTGAGGTGTCAAAATGTGTCTCCACCAGGAAATCTTATAGGGAGGATGGGTGCCCTTTATAGGCCTCTGATGTCCTGAGTGTTCTGGAGCCCTGAGGTTTTCCTGTCCCAGAGTGTCCCCAGGCTGGGGATTCTGGTGTAGGGAGTATGGGGAGCATCTTCCTAGAGATGAAGAAGCATTTTTGGGACCATTTCTGAAATCTCAGGCCCTGGGCATAGTCACTACCCTCCTGCCTTTGTCAATGCCCAGCTCCATGCCTGTTTCAATGACATCAGTTCCCAGAGGGGTCAGGTAAAGGCATTTGTGGCAAAAATGGAACCCTGGGCCCTCAGGACTGCCAGACGCTCTCATTTTCTTCCCCTGGTAATTCTTTTCTCTTTTTAACATTTTTGTTGAGGTTTAACATAACCTTGGTCAAGTTTGCCAGTGACAGGAGTGGGACTTGATGAGAGTACAGCTCTTGGGTTGGAATTTAGGACATTCACAGCCCTGGAGGTTCCTTACATCCTCCAGTTGATTTTCTCTTCCCTCAAGGCAACGACTGCCCTGACCTCTGTCACTTTAGGCAAATTTTACCTGGTTTTGAACTTCACAGAAATGGGGTCACACAGGATATCCACTCTTGGATCTGGCTTCTCTTGCTCTTCTCATGGTGGTGAGGAGTAAGTGTTTGAGCCTTTTCACAGCTATGTAATATTCCTGGGTACCATTTTTCATTTTTCTATTGTGGTAAAATACATGTAATATATAAGTTACTATTTTAACCATTTTAAAGTATATAATTCAGCAACATTTAGTACATTCACAATGTTGTGTGACCCTCACTAATATCTACCTGCAGAACACTTTCATTCCTTTAAAAGAAGAGCTCTGTCCCCATCAGCAGTCATTCCCCACCCCTGCTCCCTTCAGCCACTGGAAACTCCTAATCTACTTTCTGGCCCTATGGATTTTCCTGTCCTGGATATTTCATACAATATATGGCCATTTCTGTCTGGCTTCCTTCATTCAGTATTTTCAAGGTGCACCCATGTTATAGTGTGTATGACTGACTACTTTGTTCCTTTGTATAAATGGACCACATTGTATTTATCTCTTTATCTGCTGGTGAACATGTGGGTTATTTCCACCCTTTTGCTATTGTGAATAGGGCTGCTCTGAACATTTGTGTACAAGTTTCTTTCAAGTATCAGCTTTCCATTCTCTTGGGTCTATACCTAGCAGTGGGATTACTGGGTCATATGGTAATTTCATGTTTAGGTTTTTGAAGAACTGCCAGACTGATTTCACCACAGCTGTACCATTAACATTCCCACCAGCAGTGCATGAAGGTTCAAATCTCTCCACATACTTGGGTGGTTTTTATCTTATTGTAACAACTGGATACCAATTTTTCACTATTTTTCCATTTCACCTGTTGGCGAACATTTGGGTTGTTTGGTTCTTTCCAGTTTTTGGCTAACATGAATAAAGCTGTTTTGAACATTTTTGTACATGTCTTTTGATGAATATACCCCTTTTCCCCCAAGTAAATGCCCAGGGGTGGAATGGCTGGGTCATGGGGTGAGAAATGACCAGACTGTTTCCCCACATGGCCTATGAAGGAAGCCGTGTCACTCCTTGTCCTTGCCAGTTTTTATATTTCAACCTTTTAAATATTCATCTTTCTTCCCTCCTCTTATCAACCCTCTCACCAACCCTGTCGGTCAACATTCTTTAAGAATATGTCTTGATAACACTCAAGTTATGGGTGCTGGAGAGCGGAACAAAGCTGCTGGTCCTGGGTGCAAATCATTCCCTGTTTGGGTTAGGAGGAAGCCTAAGGTCCCCAAGGGCTATATGCTTTATGAGTTAATTCATTTCATTCTTGCAACATCTTGGGGCCTAGACTCTGAGTCAATACATTTGATAAATGGGAAAATAAGGTTCAGATCAATCAAGGGACATATTCAATGTCTAGCACTTTGGTTACAATGTGACCTCAGGGCATCTGACTCCCCGCCCTACAACAGGTATTCATTCATTCACTCACTCACTCACCCATTAAATATTTCCTGACAACCTTCCTGTGCACCCAAAATGTCTCTGTTCTAGTCCCCAAGAAGACCTAGTTTGTAGGAAGAAGAGCTGGTCACAGATGTTCCCAGCCTTGTAGAGTCAGGGCTGAGCTAGAGGGTGGGACCTGGAGTTTGAGGAGTGGGAGAGTGGGAGGGGGTCTGTTTGAGGAGACAGGGAAGGAAGAAGACATTGAGGTTAGAATTTTGAAGAGTACATGGGAGTTCATCAGACAGATTCATTAATTTGACAAACAACCTCCCTCTAGTTGAATCCTCTGTGCTAACCTCACCCTAGACTGGTCCCCAGGAGAATCAGACATAGGCTCCCCAAGGGTTATACTTGGGCTGGAAGGAAAGGTAGGGGCTGAAGGAGTCTCTGGGGGAGGAACATGATGGCTCTTCAGAAGACCAGGGGAAGCAGCACATGAGGAATACCTGAGAGGGGAGGAGGAATTGAGCACAGGTATGGCACAGTGCAAGAAACAGCATCTGGAGAACAAAAAGCTTTGCCTGTGGA
Organism: Macroglossus sobrinus; assembly: GCA_004027375.1. Taxonomy (NCBI): domain Eukaryota; kingdom Metazoa; phylum Chordata; class Mammalia; order Chiroptera; family Pteropodidae; genus Macroglossus; species Macroglossus sobrinus. The sequence goes on from PVKZ01000214.1 coordinate 1,015,311, forward strand.
GTGAACAGCATGTGCAAAGGCCCTGAGGCCAGAATAAACTGGGTGTGTTTTAAGACTACAAGAAAACCAGAGTGGCTAGGGTGTGATAAGAAGATGCAAGGAGGTGAAGCCAGGGAAGTTGGCAGGAGTTGGACCATGCATGGCCTCTCCAGTCACAGGTAAGGATGTGGGTTTTATTCTGAGGACCATGGGAGCCATGGAAGGTGTGGGAGCAGAAGGAGCATGGAAAGTGAACTGTAAAAATGAACATGAGCTGGTTTCAAGCATTTTTCAAGATTAACACATGTAACTACCCTATCCCATTGTACAGGTGCAGAAAGAGAACACTAGAGAGGGTTAAGTCATGTACGCAGGATCACACAGACAGCATGTGGCAGACCCAGGAGTTGAATTCAGGTGCCTTCAGTTTTAGGGCCTGGGCTCTTAAACACCACTCTATAGGGCAATGGAAAGAGGGAACTAGAAGAGGCCTGGCTCAGATGGGCGCCCACTTGCAAACAGTTCATTCTGTAAAATCGTCAGGATGCAGCATGGGGTGGACGGTGGTGAGTAGAGCGAGGCTGTACTTGTTTATAATCCAGTCCTCTCCAGGGGTCCTCAGCACCTCCCGCATCCCCCAACTACCACAAAACCACAGAAATTGCGATTCTCTCTCATTTCTCCCCACCCCTCAGGGTCCTATCAAGCTTCACCCCTACGGAGGATAGGATGAGATAGCGCTGTAGACACTCAGTAGCCTCTCAGGACACAAGTTTCCGCGCCTTCTTTCCCTGAGGCCACGCCCCAACGCTGCCTAAGGGCTGCGAGTGGAGAGGGAGGTGACAGGCTATACCAGTTTAGGTCGTAGGGGCGGCAGAGGACCTTGAAGTGGTTCCACCAGCCACCACTGAGCACGTCATTCTCAGAAATATCATGTATCCCTCCCCTCCTCTCTTCCACAAACATGTATTGAGCGCCCACTGTGTGCCGAACCCTCTGTTGGGACAGCTGCAGATGAATCCGGGTCTCGCCTTCAGTGTTCTCCAGGGGGCCGAGGGTTCCCTAATCTTTGATACCAAATTAACTCATTAATTATTCCACTCTACATATATTTCTTGAGTACCTACTATATGCCAGGTATAGGAGGGACAATATTTTCCGAGACCCCGCCCTGGCTTCTAAGGAGTTTGCTAACTTATTAAGAGACAGGCAAAACTGGTATGAAGAAAAGAACACTGGGTGCCAAGGGACCAAAGGGAGGTCTCCACGCAGCCTTTGGGTGGCGGGAGAGGGGGTCAGGGAAGATTTGCGGGGGTCAGGAAGAGGGAGTATTTCAGCTGAAAGCAGGAGAGAAAGTTTATCCAGGAGAACAGAGAGGAAGGTGTGTCTCTGGCGGGGAGCACAGCGCGTGCAAAGACCAGCTGGCGAGGTGTGTCAGAAGAATTAAAGACATCGGGGAGGGACATTCTGGGAGGCCCATTCTGGAACAGGGCAATCACCACAGCAGAAGAATCTTGTGGGCGGAGCTTTCTAAGTACACCCTCTCATTCGCCGCCAGCAGTTCTACCAAAGACTAGCGGTTACACCAGCCTTGGTCCAATCAGCGGCGGCTACGGGGGCGTGGTCAGAGGCAGAGCTGCATCCTTTCTTGGGAGTCTAGGTCCAAAGCTGAAGGTGACCAGACTGGGTGGCTCACAGTCTTGTGACGCTGACTGGAGGTGACCGAGATGAATCCCGAGCCAGTTTCCCAGATCTGGAATCCTGGGAAGCTCCGTGTCCCGACATCTAGACCCAAACCAAGTCAAAGAGTCACCACTGTACCCGCATCTCCCATTCCACTAATGTGGAATGTAACACAAGGTAGAGAATAACACGGATCAAGGACACAGACATCAAGCGTGGTAGGGTTCAAACGCCAGGTGTGTCCCTCCTCAGCTGTGTGACCTTGAGGTGCCTCAGTTTACCCATCATTTGAACAGCCTCTACTTAGTAGCATCGCTGTGGGGATTTCATGAGTTAAAACACGCTGAGCATCAACCAGCCCTTGTACCTGCTAACCGCTCACCAGTTAGTTATTCTTATAATGTATCACTTTGCTTTGGAAATTGACTGGCCACAGGTAGCTCTCTTGAGTAGACAGCTGGCTGAGATTTGGCTGGGATCTCCCCAGAAAGAGCATATCCAACCCCAAACTGTTTCTAGATGCATTGATATTAATTCCAATAAAGCTGACATTCTGTTCTCAGACGTAATTAAAAATGGATTCACTTGGACATTGCTATTCTTTTGCATTCTGGAGCCAAAATATGTATGTATCTTGGATCTCAAACATTTTTGTAGGACCATGGAGTGCTTGGGATCCCCTGGAAACAAGGAACTGACACAGCCTTGCCTGACAGTGTCTTTATGGTTGTCCTGGAGGCATGAGAGGCTGAAGCCTTGGGCTCAAGTCTAACTGTACCTCATCGTGCCTTGCACCCTTTGAGCAAATGCCTTGGTGTCTCTGAGGACCCTCTGTGGAGAGTTCTTAGCCTTCTTCCTGGGATGGGTATGAGTCCATGGTGTCTCCGCCAGTCTGGAATGGGGAAGCAGGGCTCAAAGGGAGGCATGAGTGAGGAGCAGCCCGGATCCGGGGCACATTGAGGGGCTTGGCTAGGGGTAGAGGTGGCATAAGGGTCCTGGAGGTTGGAGAGAGCAGAGGCTTGGGGTTCCCACTGGCCCCTCTCCTGAGGTGAACCCAGGCCCAACAGTGCATGAGTCTCATACCCTCCTGGAATTTTCACGTTGAACATAGAACCATCTTGGCTCCCAGCCTCTCTCCTTCATGTCTGTTTCCTCATCTCTAAAATGGAAATATAGTACACACCTGGGGAAATGGCTCATAAAAGTAAGGTACACAGAAAGAGCTCAATAATTGAGAGAGAGGGAGCCCTTGATCTTTTGTTTGTTGTTTGTTTTTAACTATCATTTTAGGGGATTTGGGAGAATGAGTGTCAGCAGAATGTAGGTGTTAAGGACCCCAGCTAGGCTGCCAAGGTCCAAATCCTAACTCTGACATTTGCCTGCTGAGTGACCTGGGGTGCCTGACTTAACCTTTTTCCTCTGTTTCTCTAACTGTAAAATAAATTATGGAGCGTAAACGAGTGAATATTTGTAGAGTCTGTGCAGCACCTGGCACACTGCAGGCATTTGTTAAATAAATTAACTTGCTTCCAGAACGTCCCTGGCTGGAGGCCACCTTCCATCCATGGGATGGCCCATTGGTCCATTGCTACCCCCGTTGATCACTCTGGGGACTTTGAACTAAGCCTCGCCTCCAAGCCTGGAACCCCGCCCCCTACTCCAGCTGGACCTATCCCATCCCTTCCTTCCTTATATGTTCATCTCATACTCTTAACCAATCCAATTGTTCTCTTTCTTTATCAGCCCTTCCTAAGGCCAATCCAATAGCTTTGCTTTCTCCAGCCCTGCAGGTCAGCACCCAGAACTTGCAAGGGATTGGCGCTGCCCTTGTACCATTACTTTTCTGGGAAACAATTATTTTTTAAATCACCATTTTCTAGGTCATGAACCAAGATTGTCTTTCTCAATTTCTCTTTGTCAACACCAGTCTGAAGGCCACAACTAGGTTCATCAAGAGGTCCAGCCCAGACCATATGCTCTCAACATGCTCTCTGCCAAGAATGCCCTTCCTCCAAGTCCCACCATGCTTAGAGAGACCACCTCACTCCAGCTTTGCTCTCTCAGGAAGCCTCTCCCAACATCCCAATCAGAGCCTCCTTGACCCAGTAATCCCTCTCCTTTCCTTTGTCCCAGCCCTGACCTTAGGGATTAGATTTAAGGGAGATAGCATATGTCAGGCACTCAGCACATTGCCAAGTACACAGTAGGCCTTTCTTTGATGCCTTATAACAGGGACTAGAGTTAAGGATGGACAAATATGTGGAGAGCGAACACCTGGGTTTAATATCTTGGCTTTGGTCCTGACGCCATATGTCCCTTTACTCTTTGTGTACACTCTGGTCCCAACAAATGTTTGATAAACAAATGGGCTGACATCTGATTCATATCCATCCCCTCCATAAAGCTTCACACAGTGCCGGAAGTGAATCTTCTCATCCAAAGCCCAGATGTCTCCACAGCTGCTCTTGGCATGGGATGGGCAAGTTTTAATAAGAGAAGGGTCCCTGGCGATGACCAAGAGCTTGGATGCCTGGGAGGGGTCTTAGTGCATTTGGTGATTGTGTTGATGGGGTCTCTCTCTCTCTCTCTCTCTCTCTCTCTCTCTCTCTCTCTCTGTTGTACTTTTCATCAGTTGTGCACCATTCCCATCACTTATCTTTCGACGAAGTTCCTCTGTGGATTTCATAGGATAGTGGAGAGAGAGAGAGATCTCAGAACCCAAGAGAGAAGAGAGGTAGAAAAAGAGAGTTTGAAAGAGTTTGCAAAAGACCTGACTGCAGATGCATAGTGAGGAGAGCAAAGAAAAGAGGGAGCCTCAGAGAAGAGAAGGCAAGAGAAAGATGGAAGCAGCATGGCATAATCAAGAGGAGCAATGAGATACCTCAAATTACTTTGGAATGAGGCAAGTTGTTGGTGGAAGTGAAACGGGGCACTAGGGCTTTAAATTTAACTAATCTGAGTGATTGATTTATCAAGGGCTTTGGCAGAAGGAGGGGGATGAAGTGTGGGTAAGGAGAAACCAATACGTATTAAACATATTGAGAAATGTAATTCATCTTAACATATTAAAGATGAAAAGTTATATAGGTGTCCCTATATAACTGATAATGCAGGAAATTAATTTGCTAAAATTCACCACCCATGTTCAATAAAAGGAAAAAAAAATCTTGGTAAACTGGAAATAGAAGTGGACTTTCTTAACTTGGTTTTCTATTAAGAACCTAGAGCAGATATCATATTTAATGGTGAATATTGAAATGTTCTCTTTAAGATGGGGAACAAGGCAAAGATGCCTATTATGGTGTCTGATATCATACTGAAGGCCCTGGCCTGTGCAGTAAGGCAGGAAAAAGCAATGAATGGTTTAAGGACTCAAAAGGAAGAAATGAAAGTGTCTTTATTTGCAGATGACATCATTGGGTACAATGCAAAACCCAAAGGATCTGCAAATATAATTACTGGATTTAAAAAGGTCAAGAAAACTTGTTAGATGCTGGAGCCGATTGCACTCTACACTCCTGCAACTAACAGGTAAAAAATGTGATCTTAAGAAAATCCATTTATCCATAGCATGAAATACATGAAGCATGTAGAAGTAAATCTAAAAATCAGACATGCAAGATTTTAATGAGAAAGTTGTAAGTTTTATTGAAAGATAAATAAATGGATTCATTGTACTTTGAAGATTCAATATCACAAAAGATGCTGATTTTCCCTGTTCGGTTTTAAATTTAGTACAATTCTAATCAAAGTTTCAAACAGGTTTCTTCATGGAACCCAACAAGCTGAGAAAAAGCAGAACAATCCACATGCTCCTGAAGAAGGAGTATAAATGAGGTGACTGGCATTACTAGCAGATAGCAAGGATTCTATAGAACTTTGCATAACATGGATGGCCCTGGGACAGAAGAAAGAGCCAGAACAGACCCCCACATGGAACAGAAATCCTACAACCCTGAGTACGTGTATGTTGGTCTGTGCCTACAGTTAAGCGCACATGTACAAAAACTTGCTTCATGATAGTTTTCTTAAAGAGTATTCGGATGATGAATTGCCCACATGGAAGAAATATGTAATTACATTTTATCTCACTACACACTTCCAAATAAGTTCCAAGAGAGGTCAAGATTTGACTGTAAATGACAAAACTCTAAACTGTAGAAAACAATATGAGAATACCTTTATGATACTGGAGCAGGAAGGAATTCATTAAACAAGACAGAATGTGCATACTGCAAAGAAAAAGATTGATCAAGTTGAAGAATTTAATATTAAGTCCAGAGACAGAAAGCAGATTAGTGGTTGCCAGGGGCTGGAGGAGGAGAGATGGGGTGTGACTGCTCATGAGCATGGAGTTTCCTTTTGGGTAATGAAAATGTTTTAGTACTAGATAGAAGTGGTAATTGCACAATATTGTAAATGTACTAACTGCCACTGAATTGTACACTTTAAAATGGTTATAATAGTAAATTTTTATGGCACTAAAAAAAGAAACTTAAAATTAAGAGCTTTGTAGAGACTCCTGCCCCAGGAAAGGGAGCATAATTCCTTCCCCTTGAGGGTAGGCTGGGCTTAGTGATTTTCTTACAAGAAACAGAGTAAGGCAAGGAAAAAAGCAGTAACTTGACCATGGATAAACCTGGAAGGCAACCCCTTATTCAGGTAATCAAAGTTAACATTGCCTGTCATGTCATGTGGATATCAGGGACCTCTGGTATGGTGTGACAAGGAGGGAACACCTCTTTGTGATCTTCTCCCCAAACCCCATAATATCAATCTAGTAATGAGAAAATGTCAGATAAACCCAAATCCAAGATTATTTACAAAATATCTGACGAGTAGTACTCTTCAAAAGTGTCAAGGTCAAGAAAAATAAGGAAAGACTAAGAAAACCACAGATGAAAGGACAGAGAGATAGAATGACTAAATGTAATGTATGATCTGGATTGGATCCTGGACTAAAAGAGATCATTAGTGAATAAACTGGTGAAATATAAAGTCTGTATTTAGTTATTAATAAAAGCCTGTGCTAATGTTTTCATTTTGACATATATACTTTGTAATCCCTGTAATGTTAGATGTTAACTTTGGAGGAAGCTGGGCAAAGGGTATAGGAACTCTCTATCCCTTTATAGTTCCATAACTCTGCAATTTTTCTGTATATCTAAAATTTTTCCAAAATAAAAAGGTTATTTTTTAAAAGGCCATTTAAAAAAATTAAGAGCTTCTGTTCGGAAAAAGACAGCATAAATAGAATGTAAACAAGCCACAAAATTGAAGATTTTTTTTTATGACACATGAAACCAACAAAGAATTTATGTCTAATATGGATAAAGAACTACAAATCAATAGGAAAAGACGGTCAAATTTTTAAAAAATATATAAAAGACTTGAACAGGCATTCCATCCTAAGAAGAAGCCAATAATAATAAAAAAAGTTCCTCTTCATGAACAATCAGAAAACAAATTAAAACCAAAATGAGGCACCACTTCACCCCCTCCAATTTGTCCCAATTTAAAGACCTGTATAATTCAAGGTTTTAGCAAGAACATGGAGCAATCAAATGTTCACATGGTGCTGGTTCTATGTAAACTGCTGGAGCAACATGAACAAGCAATTTGATGTTATCTTGTGAAGGTGACCATGTGGGTATCCTATGATCAGCCATTCTTACTCATGTGCAGCAGCCTATATTTCTGAGAATGGTCATAAAAGCTTTGTTGTAATAAACTCAAAGTGGAAACAACCTTAATATCCACCAACTGGAGAATAGATAAATAACCAATAGTGTGCTACTCATTCAAAGGAATACTATATGGCAGTAAAAATCCATACATTACACTGACAATCTCTGGCACTGTTCTAGGCACTGGAGGTACATAGTGAACAGGTGTGCAGGGCACCTGCCCACATGGAACTGCCCAGCTAGATGCGTGGGAAGGGCTGGTGAGGAGAGCTGTTTTTGGGTCAAGGCCCAACCAGAGGAAGAGTTGGGATCTGAGGTTGTCCAGAGAGGTGGAGTAAAGGCTCAGTTTGGGAGAGTCAGGAAAGTCTTCCTGGTGGAGGATGTTTGAACTGGGCACTGATAGATAAATAGGAGTTTGCTAGTTACATAAGGGAGTGAAGGATAGAACCCAGTCCAAGTGTGTGTAAAGATCCACAGGCTGAGTGGCTTACAGAGAGTGAAACAGAGATTCAGAGATACCTAGACCGGCCGTGGCAGAGACACAGAAAGAGTGGACGGAGAGAGGCTCAGAGGGAGATGCATAATGAAGAAAGACAGGAAGAAAAGATTCGGAGGAACAGAGAGACCCAGGGAATGAAAGAGATAGAGAATCAGAGGCAAAGAGACAGAGATGTAGAGACAGAGGAAGAGATGCTTGGAGAGTGTAGAGAGACTGCAAAGGACTCAAAGAGAGCCGAAAACACGCAGAACCACAAGGGACACTGAGTGGGGGTGGCCACCCTCAATCACTCTGGTCGGTGAGCCCCCACCAGCTCCTGCCCGTTAAAGCTTCCCCCAACCCCAAGCCGCCGCGCCCCCGCCCCCGCCCATCAGGCGTCCCGGGGCTCCACCCGCTTGCCACACGTCAGCGCCACGTCAGGAGCTGTCCGAGGCCCCAGTGCTGAACCAAGATGGCCGGCGGCGGAGGCCGGGCCCCGGCGTGAGCCGAGCTCGGGCTGCAGCCCCGGCCATGCCCCAACCCAGTGGCCGCTGAGCCAGACCTGATTGAGCCGGCCCTCCGGCGACCCCAGAGACATGTCTCTACTTTGCGTTGGAGGTAAGAGGCGAGGCTGCAGGGCGGGTAAGGTGCTGAGCCGAGTACACGCGGCTGGACTTTTGAAGGGGTAGCCCTTGTGGACGAGTGAGGGTGTCTGATCTGTGTAGACACAAAGCTGAGCTCTCAGGGGTTCCTGGTGGCCGCTGCTGAGGGTCGCGTGGTCATGGCTGAACGCTGAGAACCCTGAGGACGCCAGTAGGGATCTGGGGCTCTATCTGGAAACGGTCTAGACTGGGACATATATGTATACGAGGTTATTAGGAGGCCCATGTGGAAAGGGTTGGGCTGGGTAGTTCGAACAAATCCTGAGTGCTTGAAAGGAGCCCTATGCTGTGGGTCTGGGTCCTCATGGATGCAGACTGAGCTCGAAGAGGAGTGCAGGGGGAGGGTCCTCCAAGCCCTCAGCATGTAAAATTTGGGTGAGGGGGCTCGGCCATCATTACAACCGCGAGCTCTAGGAATCCCCCAGCCCTGAGTGTGGAGAGGACTGGGAAGAAACTGGGAGACCTCTCCCCTTGTTCTGAGAGGTCTGTGGTTGGGGGTCTAGGGGAGCTTTTCCGGTTAACTCTTTGGCTTCCTTAGTGGGGGGTTGGGGGAATAGCTCGAGGGCCTCCCCCCTCCCCGCCCCTTCCAACACTCCGGAACGCCACTCCGGAACGCATATCCGGCCTTCTCCGAAAGGACCCGACTCCGTGTATGTATGGTGCTCCCGGCCACCCCTCCTGGCCCATCCTCACTTCACCCACTTTCCGAGAAAAGGAGGGAGGGAGAGATGGGGTGGAGCTATTTTGGGGCCAGAACGCCATCTGTACGGAGGCCCACGCCCAGGCCTACGCTCTGCACTGGGGTGAGGGAAGAAGAGAAATGGGGGAGGGGCATGGCCGCCCCCATCCTCTTTGTGAAGCCAGCCCATTGGGACCCAGGCATCCCGGACACTCCTGCTGAGAACTCGGAATCTGGGAGACCTTGGGCGTCAGGGGTGGTGGAGAACAGGGGCTCCAGGCTTATATAAGTCTCAACCTTATGTTTTAAGGACTGGGGTCCGTTCCCTCACCTCAACTCCATTCAAGAGTCTGGGATTGGGAGAGAGGTTTGTCAGTCAAGTCTGAGATATCAGGCTTCAAGAGACCTTAGGCAGCGGGGACTGTGCGTGCGTGCGTGCGTGTGTGTGTGTGTGTGTGTGTGTGTGTGTGTGTGTACGTGCGCGTGTGAGGAAGAGCAGAATCCCGACCTCCGCCAGGAACCCGATGGGCAAGCCAGGGAGCCGGGAACCGCCCCCGCCGCCCCTCCCCCTGCTTTCCCTCCCCACCTCTGCCGCTCCATTCACAAACCCAGCCCTGCCTGCTCCCCGCCGCGGCGCTTCCCCTGGGCAGACCGGGCGGGGCTGGCCAAGCTTGGACGCTGGTGTTCTTAAAGGGACAGGAGCCTACTTTCTCCGAGTTCGTTCCCGACGGGCGGGGCTGGTGGTGGCAGAAGCGCCCATAGACCAAAAACTTATCCATCCAGCCCTAGCTATGGATTAGGGGAGTGGGGAGGTGGAGGGAACCCCCATGCAACTGCTACGGACTTGGCCTAAAGGGAGGGGGAGTTGATGGTCCAAGTCTCCTACTGGCCTCTCCTTTCCTCTAAGTTGCCTGGCACTTGAGGGGAGGTTGGGTAGGGTGAGGAGTTTGGGGTGGGGGTGACTGGCACTGGAGGAGGGAGTAAATGCGGGTGTTCTTGGATGATTCTCTGCTCCTCCCACCCCACTCCGCCCTGCCTCACATCTGAGTTCCCTTCCTCTGGAAGGTTTGCCTAGTTGGGGAAAGCGGGGAGGGTGGAGAATCTCACCCTTAACTCTGTCGCAAACAGGAGGTTGGAATGCAGGGGTGGTGTGAAAGGGGGCAGTATGAAGGGTGAAGCTTCCTGAAATGGAGGCATGGGGAAAGAACTGTGTTGGATGATTCTGTGGAACCTACAGGGATGGAGTCACTAGCAGAGTAGAGGGGAGTAGAGGGGTCGCTGAAAGGGACAAATCTGGGGATGAAGTGGGAGTAAAGCCCTGAGGTATAAGGGAAGCAGTTAGATGCTGGGAGAGGCTGAAGGGGTGAAGCACTGGTAGGGGTGAGGTGACTGGGTAAAACCAGGAGTGGAGAAAGGAGAGAATGGGAAGGGAGAGGAGGCAGGACAGCAGTGGAGCCAGGCTGAGAGGTCTTCCCATGGGTCTGAGCTTATCCTTGGTATTGAGGAAATATCTCGCTGTCTATCCAGGGTCCCACTCACGTATGCCCATACCTGCACACACATGGGCTGACACCTCAAACCCAGACTTGCCCCATGAGGACAGAAATGGTCAAGATCCACCAAGGCTCAGTAAAGAACATGTGGCTGCACCAACATGGACACATGCGCATACATGTATATAAGGCACAGTCTGCCACCACAGACATGATCCCTGCAATATAGATGTGTGTGTATGTGCACATGCACACACAGAGATGTATCCACATGTGCTCGATGCATGTTCACAATATCTATGTCTCAAAAAGATCTGCTTATTCCTAACATGTAGACATGTACCCATATATACCCACTAGGGCCCCAAATCTCTAAGAAACACACATGTATACACATATGCACATGCCAAGGTATGTGTGTACACACATTGACAACACTTGCCTGAACATTCAAAACTCCCTTTGAATGGGTGAATGATGATGCATACAGACACATGCTTATGTAAATAGCTTCACACGAGTGCGTACACGCATGCAAGTAAACATATATGCTGCAGAACTGCATCACACATACACCATGTTTTTCCACCTAACACATTGTCCACAAACCCACATGTACCTAAGCTCATATATACCAGCATGTCCCACATGCAGTGACACCCCACTCCCCAACACATATGTACAGACCCTTACCTGCATTCAGATACTGCACATGAGCACATGTCCCTCTACACATGCATGCATATACATCCATGTATACACATCTGCCTGTCCTGGTAACACAAGCAAATACACACACAAGCACACATAAATGCAAGCTTATCTCCCTCCAATACATGGGAGACCACCTTGTACAGGCTTTGCTTCTGCCCTCCATTCCACCCCTTACCCCAATTCACTTGCTATTTCTTAGCAGAGTCCTAAGGCTGCGAATACAAAGTGCCACCTGGTTCTTTCATGTATGCATTCATATATTTATTTAGCAAGCATTAACTGAGAACCTACTATATGGTAGACATTGTTCCTGGCTCTGGGGACCTAGCCCTACTCCTGGTCTCATGCTGGTGGAGTCAGAGTGGGAGGGACAGAGAAGGGCTAAGGGACCTAGAAGAAGGGCATCCAGGGTTCTTCCTCTGAGAAGCCTGCCCTGACCTCCCTTCCACCATTTGCCTGGGTCTTAGAAGATGGTGTGGGGGACTAAGAAGGGAGATGGTGCTCTAGGTGTCAGGAACAACATGCAAAATTGTGGTTGTGGGGATTCAGTGCCAGACTTTTTTATGTGCCCCATGGCATTTTGCCAGGCCACTCAACGTTTAAAGGCTTCATAAATATTTGATGAATGACTTTGTGTACAAATTAGCAAATGTGTGTGAAGGTGAGTTTTCCTCACAACTAATAATAATATCAATAAGGAGCACCATTTATCCAACATTCTACAAACAGTGGTGAGGACTTTCATGCTCATTGCCCTCTTTAATCCTTACAACAACTCATTTTACAGATGAGGGAAGCTGAGGCACAGGAAGGTTCAACAACTTGTCTGGCTCCACAGAGTCAGAGGTGTTAACAGCCTGCTGGGAGGAGGGTGTGATGGTTGAGCCTCTTGTCAGTCCACAGGACCTGGGAGACATCCAAGTCCCTTCCATGGAGTGAGAATCTGTCCTGGGATCGCCTTCTTTCTTAATCTACTCTGTAAGCAAACATGTCATGTCATGACCTCCTCATTCATTATAGCTGTTCTTCCGCCCCTCTTGCAAAAAGCCTTCACAAATCCCTCTGCTCTTGGCTGACCCATTTCTGATACCACCCAGCCAAGAGGAGTGTGCATCTAGGTCTTTGCTGTCACCATCCTCATAGGATGCCCTTCAAGTTTGGCTTTGATTTATCTTCGGGATTGTAATCTTAGCTGCTTCCATAACCTGGACCTCACATTTCTTCCACATACAATGGCCTTCCTCTGTGAGGTGCCAACCAGGACATCCTGAGTCTGGCAGGTTTGGGTTTGAATATTTAAATCTATTTCTTTTTGGCAAGTCCCATACCCTCTTTATTCCTCGGTGTGCCCATCTGTAGAATAGCACCCACTGCCTAGGTATGCTGGAACTCTCCAATGAGATGAGGCACACAGAGCCATTGACACAATGCTTATTCTGTGGAAAGGTTCAATAAGTGTTAGCCAAACACAGGAAAAATCAATGCTTGTGTTTTTATTAATGGGGCCTAAAAGCTTTCTTGAAGGAGGTCTGTGGGTGTAGGACATTTCATGAGAGCTCACTGTGTTCTCAGGCTTAGGCGGGCTCAGCAATACACAAGTGGCAAACAAGGTGCCAAGTTCATTGGAGGTATGGCTCACATATGCCAGAATGTCTCACATGCAGTCACACCCCACTGCCAAGCATGTTAGGGCCTGGATAGCAAGTTCAGCACCGCTGACAGTTCAGAGTACAGTGGGTTCAGTGCTGTGGACAACAAGGGGATGGCACAGCGAGTTCCTCATAGTGGACAGCTCCCGCTGCTGCAGGCGCGTCTCAGGGCAGGGCTACCAGGGAAAGAAATGACATCATCCCTTCATTTGACAGTATTTAATGAGCACCTGCTATATGGCAGTCCTAGTTCTAAGTAGTTCCTGGTAAACAACACAGATAGAAATCCCTGTCAACATTCTTGGTGTGTTTTATACCAGAGGCTCTGGCTTATTTCTGTCTTTGGAGGGTGGAGTCTTCTCTCCCCCATGCGAAGCCCGTGGAACCAGTGTCCTTATTACAAAGCACATACCCGCCATCAACATCACATATGAAACTACCAAACATCCCTGAATCTATTTCTGAATTCTCCAGGCTTCCCCACCCTTCCTTGTAGTGTCTTCTGATACCTGGTAAGCATATCCTGTAGGGGGTCATTCAGAGACTTCTCTTGAAGGGCTGGACCCCTCTACTCCCCACCCTCTCCACCCCCCAGGCCTGGCAGGTCATGGACCAGGTACCCCAAGACCGGAGTCCACCTCAATTAGAATCCAGGGGAGTTCAGGCTGGGGGCACACTTAGAACCCAACTAAATGCTAAAAATAGTAATGAGGCTATTAATAATAGTAATAACAGTATAATAATACTGATCCTAATAATGATAAAGAAGAAAGAAAAGAGGTAGGGAGAAGAGAGAAGACAGTAGAACAAAGGGAAGGAGGAGAGGAGACCAGCTAGCCCTACCTTGCCCCATTTCCCAGATGACAAAATAGATCCAAGGACTGGCAGCTCCTATGGGAGTCCTGAAACCCTGCATCCACCTTCATCGATTCCGTTGTTACCAGCGTCTGCCTGTGCAACCACATTAATCAGTCAGCGCTGATGGGGTCCCCAGGGATCGTGGAGGCCGCATAGGTCGCTGACCAGGCCTGATGCGGCGTCTCCCGCCAGCCAGCAGGCCAGAGGTTCCAGCAGTGGGTACCACCCCCCCACACCCACCACTGCCAGCTGTCGCGTCGCCCTAGCCCTCTGAGTCTAGGCGTTATAAATAGCCTCGTGCGTGTGACCAGGAACTCGCGGAGAGAGGTGGCGCTTCTACCCTGGTGACCCCGATACCCCAACGCGGGCGGGGGAAGGTGTCGGGTGGAAATATGATGACGATGGTGGTGAAGGCGAACAATGACTCGGGGACGTTTTCTGAGAGGAAAGGAGGAGGGGGTGGAAGGGAAGAGAGAGGGAGAGAGACTTGGTTCTTTCTCTTAGCCGCATGTGTCCTTCCCTGAGGCCCCTCCTTCCTCCAAGCCCTCTTCTCCCCTGAGCAGCTTTCCTGATACCACCCACCCTTCCAAGTTCCTCTCCCTTCTAGGATCCCCCTCCCCCACTACCAGCCTCCTCCAGCAATCTGAGCCCACTTCATTTAGTTGGCTCCTCCCACTATCACATATCCTACTTTAAGCTCCCTTCCCCTTAAGCACTCTTCCCTATTGAGACCCCATTCCTGATCTTGTAATCCTCTCTGAGCCCCCTCCCTCATGCTGAGTTTCTCCTTTTCCCTCTGAGTCCAGGAGGAACATATATTCATCTTTTCGTCCTGAACTCCCTGAAGGGGCTTAGGGGCCTGAGCCTGGCCTTCACTGTCAGAGGTAGATACCTCCAGTGGTCTCTCACTGCTAGTGGATCCCAACTGAGCCCATTATCCTCTGGCCCTCTGAGACTTAGGGAGCTGGAAAGTGGGTAGAGGAAGGGGATGAGAACAAGAGAGACAGAGACAGAGGGAGAAAGGAATGAAGGAGACAGAAAGGGAATGACAGAGGTAGAGAGAAACAGAATAGAAAGAAGGAGACAGAGAAAGACACCCTTGCCCCCAATCCCCGCCATGAGAAGATGGAGGGCAGACTTTGGACAACTGGCTTCCCCTTTAAGTCTTGTTCCTGATCTGTAAAAAGGGAATGTAGTGGCAGCTGCAGGGTGGGGCCAAGGCCAGGTCAGGCTAGACTCCAGTTAATCCTTGATCCCCCTAGGGCCTGGCACCTATCTTCTTGTTTCCTCTGCCTCTCCTCTATCCTGCCTCCCCTCCCTAGTGGGGATCTATGAGTCTCTTTCTGTCTCTGTCTGTCTCTGATTCTCATGACTTGTTATCTCCACCCCTTCTACCTCCTTCCTTTTCCTTATTCTCCCTGATGTTAGTCCCCCTGTTTGTGCACCTTTCTCAGCCACTGTGTCTCTCCCACATTCATTCTGCCCTCCTGACCTGCTCCTGCACCCCTTCCCTTCACAGAATCATCAGGTTTGCAAGTTGAAGCCTGGGGCTCCTGGTGCACACAGTTTTAAGTGCCCCTGAGCTTATCTCATCCCCAGGGGTTAGGGTCTGTGTGAGTGAGCTCTTTGTGGGCTGGATGTGGCTGAGGGTGTAAGAGAGGGTCAGTGAGACGAGGACTGAGCAAGCATCCAAGAGGGGTCTTTGTAAGAGCAGTTGTGTGCCTCCAGTGGCAAGGTGAGGAAGACAGGACATCAGGACATAGCCATTGATTTTGAGTATGGGATAAAGAGAAAGAAAGACAGATACAGAAAATACAGGGGAGATACAGAGAGACAGAAAGACACACACACACACACACACACACACCGAGCCAGATTTAGAAAAACAAGGAGAGACTGTGATGGAGTGAGACAGAGATGGAAGCCCAGAAAAGGGAGTTCACTTGCCCAGGGTCACAAAATATGGGAAACTGAACCTGACTTCACTTGACTCCATGCTGTCATGCTCCCCTCTCCCAATGCCTAGCCAAGGGCTTCATCCTCACTCTACCTCTCAAACCCAAACCCAGGTGGTTGGGTGTATATGATGCCCAACCATTTGCATTTAAAGCCTGGGTCTTTTGGAAGCATGGGAAGTCATTCATTCCTTCTCTGGCTCAGCAGCTCTGGGCCCTCACTAAGTTCTTCTGGGTGTCAATTCTGCCCGCCCCCCCACCCACCAGGAATGAATAGTAATTATTGACCAGTGTTTAGAACCACTCTACTTCTGCCTACCCTTCACATGAATTCTCTCTTTACTGGCTCCATTCTTCTGCTTTTGCAAGATAAAAATTCAAGTGATGGAACAGAGATACAAACTGTAGATGGGAGGCCATGGCATTTGCCTAGAAAAAGGCCATATTTTACTTTCAAAAGAGAAGTACCACAGTTCTGTTACTAGGAATTTATCCTCCAAGTTACTTGCACATACTCTTTAAGACATACAGAAAAACGCAAATGTTCTACAGAGGATATATAATACTACCATTTGTGTAGGAAATAAAATAATACATGTATGCTCATGACTTCTGACATTGGACTACCTGGTAATGTTGATTGCACTTGGGAGGGAGAGTGAGGACTGGGTAAAGAGCTTTATTCTCGTATAATTTTTTGGATAGTTTGGATTTTGTAAAATGTGCGTGTATCGCTTACTTAAAAATATTCATTTGAAAGGGAAAATGGAAAAATGGGGAAAGGAGAGAACTCAGTTTGGGAACAGGTTTTAGGTGGGGCGGAGAGTGAATGATGGAGAAAGACCTTGGGGGCAGCTGCAGGGCACAAGAGCTGTTAAAAGTGAAAGTTTAATATCCTGTGAGAAAAGCCAGTGAAGAATGAAATTGCTTTGAATCACTTGGGACTGTGGATTATGTGAAATCTGAAGAGACTGGATCATATTGGACCCTCACATATATTTAAAGTGGCACCTTTCACAGATGAGTGGGACAGGACAAGCTCTAACAATCTCTGGCCAGGACTGGGATGTCTCTATCTGGGATGTTTTGTTCCACCACCACCCCCCCCCCCCCCCCCCCCCCCCCCCCCCCCCCCCCCCGTCATCTTTGAATATTGAATGTTGAATACCAAACAGGAGAATGGGGTCATTCGAGATTGTCTCTCCTCCCTGCCCCACCCCTCTCCTTCCCAACATCTTCCTTTCTCTGCAGCAATCCCAGAGGGCCTCTTGTGGGAGGCCCCTCCTACCACCTACCCAACTACTTCTTTTGAATCTTATTTAATTGAGGGTAAAGGCATAGCTGGAGGGGATAAGCTTCAGGTGAGTTCCATAAGGATGGAGGAGGGGCAGGGACTGCTCCCAGGGTCCATATTTCTTCAACCTCTAGGTCTAGCTCTGCTCATCTGTCTGATGGCTTCTTTCTCTCCCTCTCATCCCTGCCTCCCTCCTCTTCTTATTGCTCCTCCTCTATTTGTCTCTTTGTCTGTCTCTGACTTCACCTCTGTCTTTATCTTGTTGGCTTTTTTCCCCCTGCTTGGTCTCTTCATCTGTCTCTTTTGCTCTCTGTCCTCACCTCTATCTTCTTTGTTTCTTTCTGTGTCTATCTTCTCTCTGTCTCTCTTGTTATGTCTCTATTTTGGTGTGTCTCTCTGTGTCTCTGTCTCTCTCCTCCCTTCCTCTCTCCCCATCTCCTTTCCCTATCTCTGTCTCTCTCCACAGTCAAAAAAGCCAAGTTTGATGGTGCCCAAGGTAAGTGACCTCTATACCTGTCCTGTCCTGTGTTGTCTGTCCATTTCTAGGAGAGATCAGGGAAGGGTTCTGAGTTAGTGGTGAGGGATTTGGGTTCTGTGTCTGCTGAGCATCACAGAGAGTGTCTTACTTGGCTTGGGATCCAAACAGTCTCCCCAGCCATCCCCTGAAGACCTCAGTGGGGATGGGGCTCACCCTGAGTCAATGACCCTTCTCAGGATCCTAAGAGATAGTGTGGAGACTCTTAGATCAGGCTTCAGGTGGAGAAAGTGAGGCTCAGAGAGGTGAGGGAGTTTTTATAGTCACTTTTGTTCCCCTGTCTGGGGCCTCAGTCTTCCCAGCTAAAAACTGACAGTTGGATGTGTATATATATATATATACATATATATATATATATGTATATATATATATAAAATATATATATATATATATTTTTTAGGGGACATAGTTATTTTTAAGCAGCAGGTTTAGGCATCCCAAAATTCCATGGCTCCCTGCACCAAGGCCCCTCCTTTGTGTTCTAAGGAACTAGGGGTTTAGAGAACCCTGGGAGCTGGCCTGAGGGTGGTTGAGATGCTGGGGGCTGACCTGGTGGTGGGAGGGATGCTGGGGACTGTACGGGGGTAGGGGGAATGCACAGAAGCAGTACAGTATGTTGGACCTGGAGGTGGCTCTAACCACACTCAGCTCCTGGAGAATCATAGCAGGTAGTCTAGAGCTTGGGAAATGGATGGGGGCTACCTGAGTCCCTGTGCTGATCCCTACTCTCACCACCACAGAGAAATTCAACACATACGTGACTCTGAAGGTGCAGAATGTCAAGAGCACGACCATCGCTGTGCGGGGGAGCCAGCCCAGCTGGGAGCAGGATTTCATGTTGTAAGTCTGACTCAACCTGCACAGCCTCATGCTGGCACCTCACTGGTTCCACTGGGTAGAGCCAGACACCTGGGAGTCCTCTGGGACTCCCCTCCCTCTTCCCTTGGACTCATGTCCATCAGCTTTGCCTCCAAAGCACTTCCCAAATCGTCTCTTCTCTTTATCTCTGGGGCCACCAGCCAAGTTCCTGCTGCCACCAGCCTCCACCCTGGCCTCCTGCTGCAATCCGCCTCCTGCAATCTGTTCTCCAGGCAGTCAGAGGGATATTTTTAAAACTGCAAATCACATCCTGTCACTCTTCAAACTTGTTCCTAGTGTCAGCCTCAGAACAAAACCTATACTCTGCCCCACAGCCCCCAAGAAAGTTTAGCCCCTGTGACTCCCTGCCAGTGTCTCCCTCCATCTCTCCCAGCTCACCTGCCCAGCCCTAACCACCTCTGAGAGATTCTTCCAACATGGCCAGCTTGTTCCTGCCCCGGGATTTTGCACTAGATCTTCTCTCCCCATCCCTGCGCCTGCCAGCTCCTTTTTATCCTTCCTATCTCAACTTTATCACTTCCTTAGGGAAGCCCTCTCTGACTACCATCCCCAAGTTGCAATTGAAGAGTAATTTCTGGTCTTGTTACCAATTGTTATTTTAGTCATTTGTGTGAATTTTGGACACATTTCTGGCCCCTGTCCCTGGACTGTGAGCTCTAGGAAGGTAGGGCCTGGTTGGTCTCTGTCCCTGTTCTGACCCCCATGCCAAGTACAGGGCCTGGCACACCTTAAGTGCTCAACAAATATTTGCCTAACCACTGAATAAATTCATGACCTGGACCCTCACCTTGACCTAGAGCCACACTCAAGACTTCATGTTACATCCCACCTGCTCTGAGGATGGGAATATGTGTCATGCTCTCTTCCAAGGCTTTGAGTAAATTGATTTGCCTACAATCCCGGGAGGGAGGATGCTATTATCTTCATTTTACAGATGAGGAAACAGAGGACCAGAGAGGCAAAGCCATCTGCTCAGTGTCAGATAGCCTATATCTGGCAGAGCTGGGATTTGGACCCATTTGACTTCCATGCAGAGCCTGGCTGGGGACTGTGAGTGGTAGAGGCCATGAGAGAACTCAGTTGGGATCCTGGAGCAGAGGAGCATCTGGAGAAGGGAGTGAGGAGCTGGCCATACAATTCTATGAAAGATGTAAGGGGGAGTCTCCAACTCCCCCAAGCCAATTGCTGAACGACCAGGCCACAGTCAACAGATATATTCAAGGAGAACGTTTCTTAAGATAAATCTTTGGCAAATTGGTAAATTCAGTCAATTGAGCATTCACCAAGGTTTTCCTCAAAATCTGTCTATTTCCAGGTGAGGCCTACACAGAAAGTATGCCCTTATCCTGGGGTAACAAGGAGCCACGGAGGGTGTTTGGGCATCTTCCTTGCTTTGCTAGAGTTTTCAGGGTCTGAGGTCTTAAGGAGAGGGCAAGGAAGTTGGTACAGGAGGTATCTGATAACTGTTCCACTCTTCCATCCCAGTTTGGAACTCTGGTTCTGCTGTGAAACCCTAAGCATGTAACTTAGCCTTCTGGCCTCAGTTTCCCCTCTGTAAAACAAGAACTACTGTATTACCTTCCTGGCTAGGACTCACTCAGGCCTTGGTATGAATACCAGTTGGCTATGTGAGTAAACTGACTTTTTTGAGTCTCCATTCCCTCACTCCTGACCCTTCCTGCCCCCTTCCCTTTCTCCACAGTGAGATTAACCGCCTGGATTTGGGGCTGACAGTGGAAGTGTGGAACAAAGGTCTCATCTGGGACACAATGGTGGGCACCGTGTGGATCCCCCTGCGGACCATCCGCCAGTCCAATGAAGTGAGTGGTGGGATCAGGATCAGGGAGGAATGCCTGGGAGGGGCCCAGAGGCCAGTGGCCTAAACAAGATAGGCATTTCCTCCATCTGCTGACAATGTTCATGTAGGCGTCTGGGGCTGCAGTGGTGGCTCCAAAGTCACCGGGGGTCTGAACTCTTTATATCTTGCTGCTCTGCCTTTCTTTCCATGTGCTTCTACTTCGTGACCCAGTGTGGATGCTGGAGGATCACCATTACCTTTGCATTCCCAGTGAGGGAAGGAAGGTGGCAAGGGAGGGGGTTACCCTCCTTGTTAAGAGCCAAACCAGGAAGTTGCTCATGGCACTCCACTCACATCCCATTGGCCGGAACTTAGTTATATAACCCCACCTTGCCGCAAGGAAGTATTTGAAACGAAGTCTTAAGTTGCATGACCCAGCTGAAAATGTATTCCTATGGAAGAAGGGAAAGGATATTGTGGGCAATTAGCACTTGTAGAATAGGAAAGCTACACTAGCCCTAAAAGTACTGGACAATCACATTGGCCTCCTGGCTTTAAGTTTTGCCCCCTCTACTCCTTCCCATCATGCTGAGCCCAGCAGCAACTTATTACCCTAGGACCCTTTCCATCCCTCCCTTCCTATCTCCCTTGCGAGGCCCTCTTGATGGCACTTGCCATATTGTCAGCCTCATCTCCCTCCACACCCCAATCTCCACCCCTTATATGGTCCAAGGGAGGCCTCTGAGCTTTCATATACACTATTCTCCGGGCTTTAAGTGTCCCTTCCATCATCCTCTAAACTCAGCTCCCATGCCCTTTCCTCCAGGAAGCCCTCCTATTTTCTCTCGATCCTTCAGCCCCCACCCCTCCTTCCTCTGCCCTTACCCTGACCTCACAAGGCAAGGGGTGTCTGTGTGTGTCAGGCTCTGCCTCATGACTGTGGGCTTCTCAGGGGCCTCTTGGAGATCCTAAAATTGCCCAGCATGGGGTAGGCATAGAAGAGATACCAAGAAGAGTTTATTTTCTAATGAATGATGAGGGAGGAAATAATGCAATATTCCAAGCAAGTGAGTCTAAAAGGAAGCTTTGAGGATGACCCAAAATTTCCTCAGTGACACCGCTACCCCCAAGTACAAGGAAGGCCTGGTCACCTGGGGAAGCAATGACCTATGCAAAGGATCCTTCACCCCCACCAGCCTCTTCCTAGAGCTGCAGAAAGCAAATTCCACAGATCACTCTCGTTTGAGACATAAAGAAAGTGAGGTTCAGAATGGACTCTACTTGCTGAAGGGGGTGCCCACTATGAATGCAGAGGGACTAGGGGTCCTTCATTCACTTGGGGGTCCTTAGTGGATGATGGGAGCATTAGGGCTTTCATATGAAACCAGGGCTTTCATATGAAACCATCCCTCTTAGGGATGAGAAGTGGCTCTGTAATGCTAGGACTGCCTCTGCTGACCCCCCAGGGCCCTCTCTCTGGGTCCTTGTCTCTGGGTTTCCTGGACCCACCATGTTACTCTGGACTAGGACTTGCCCTCTGAATCTCAGTTCTCTCATCTGTAAAGTGGGAATGTGGCCTTTGCTCTTGGGGTAGGGGTGAGATGGAATGAGGGAGACATCTTATGAGAGTAGGGGGCCTGCTGGCTGATTTGGAGCAGATATCTGATCCACCCCACTTTACCTGTCACTCTGACCCCTATCATTCCCTCATATACCCAGGAGGGCCCTGGAGAGTGGCTGACCCTGGACTCCCAAGTCATCATGGCAGACAGTGAAATCTGTGGCACCAAGGACCCCACTTTCCACCGTATCCTCCTTGATACCCGCTTTGAGCTGCCCTTAGGTAAGTGTGGGAGCACAGGACCCTTGCCCAATCCCAGGAGAATGGCTAGGCCTGGGTGAGTCCAGACGACCCTTATTCTGAGGACAAGTTTTATCCTTCTAAGAGGAGAGAGTTTCTTGGTTTTCAGTGAGTCAGATGAAATGTGCCCCTGCCATGTACAAAGCACTTGCTAGCTCTGCAGGTGCACAGGTCAACAGTGAGCAGCAAATGCTTTTTGACCCATGGGGCTTAGATCTGAGCTATCCTGGCTGATCCTTGGTGAGGTCTTCATCTGTAGGGGTGAACTAGGAATAGGAGAGAGACAGAGTCAGAGAGATAGAAAGAGAGAAATAGAGACAGAGAGAGACATGTAGAGATAAACAAAGGCAGAGGCACGGAGAGGCCTCTCAACCTTTCCTGGAAGCCACTCAGTTTTCCCATATCATCCTTCCAAGAACCCATGGCTCCGCTACTCTCATAATGTTAGAGTGCGTCTCTGCCATCCTCCATTTATTCTCAAGGCATTCATGGGGTGAGGAGGGATCGGGGCACCACCATGTCCTCCCTTCCTCTCCCCCCGACCCACTGGAGACCAGGCCTGTAGGCCTACAGGACACACTGGACAGAGGCTGAGGGGCAGGCAGGGGCTTCCAGGCTCACAGCCAGTGCTCCCCTTCCAGACATTCCTGAGGAGGAGGCCCGCTACTGGGCTAAGAAGCTGGAACAGCTGAATGCCATGCGGGACCAAGATGAGGTGAGTGTTGGTGTGTGAAGGTCTCTTTTCTTCCTGTGTCTGTCTCTCTTGTCACCCCATATCCTCCACTCTGTCTTTGTTTCTTTCTTCATTTGTCTTTCCTTATGTTTGTGTTTCTAACCTTTTGTAACCTGACTAAATCAGCAACCCATGTGGTCCAGTCTCTAAGCAGTGATGTCAGCCAGGAAAATACAGTCTACTAACAGTGTAAATTTTAACTGACTCAAGTTCTGCATTTGCCAAATACTGTCAAGGAGATACAGGTTCCCTGAAGCAGTTCTCATACCCATCCCTGCCCACACCACTCAGTTCCTCCAGTCACAATTTTGGACTTTCTTAAAAGTTCTCCTCCTTCACCAGTCTTAACCCCTGTACTTCTGTTCTTCTATGCCACCCCCTTCTTCTTCTTGGCTCCATATCCCCACAGTGCAAAGACCCAATGTGTCCCGGAAGACAGTCTTTAGAAGATGAGGGCAAGGAAGAAATCACGGCAAGACTAGAACACTCTTGGGACGTGGTTCCATAGTGTAGTGGTTAGCATGTCTGCTTTAAACGCAGAAGGTTCTGGGTTCATGTCCTAGTGGAGCCACAGTCCATGATCTATGGCCATACCACCTTAAACAAGCATGATGTCTGATCTTGGAAGCTAAGCAGGGTTGGGCCTGGTTAATACTTGGATGGGAGACCACCCGGGAAGACGAGGTGCTATAGGCATAAATAATAATGAGCTTTTAAAAATTAAAAAAAAAAAAAAGACTAGAACACTTTTTAGTGAGAGGTGGAGGGCAAAGGAGCCATGCGTACATGTCAATAATATTTGTCCAAACCTCATCTCTCATCTTTATTCAACTCCTGTCTCAGTTTTTTCTGCTTTGTTTCCTCTCCCTCTCCCTCCCTCTCACTCTCTCTCTCCCCCCTCACCTGTATCTTTTTTTAAAATGTATTTGTTTCTCACTGTCTCTGTGTGTATCTCTCTCCCTCTTTCTTTTTCTGTGAACATCTATATCCTTCTCCAGAGGGAGAGGATGTGGGAGGCACAGAGGAGTCAAAATAGAACACAACAGAGGACTATCCTGGTCCCCTTGCTTCTGCCTTCCCTGTGACAAACCTTCTCTTCCTCCTTCCCCTCAGTATTCATTCCAAGATGAACAAGACAAGCCTCTCCCTGTCCCCAGCAACCAGTGTTGTAAGTACCTCTCAATTCCTCTTGGCATCCCTCTCCCATCCCACACCTGTTGTAACAGGTCAACTCCCCTCCAGAGTTACAGGTCCTAAGAGTGGACAGTATCCATGCACAGTGTGGTGGAAAGAAGAGATCTAGGACTTAGGTTTGAGTCCTGCTTTGTTTTGTGGCCACAGGCTTGCTAGTGTTCCTCTGTGATCCTCACAGTCAGTCTCTTTGGAATGGGACATCTGACAGCCCTTCACTCCAAGGGGACCCAGGACATCTAAAAGCTTAAAAAAACATTTTACAGACTCTTTAATTCCATAATCAAATTCTGGATGAGGACTTATAATTTACTCAACAAACTTTCATGGGGCCAACATTGACTCCCAAGCAGTCCACAGTCAGAGTTGCGGACAGACACTGGCAGGCAGTCCTGCCAACACACTGGTGCATGTGTAATGGATGAAAACTGTTTCATTTGCCCATTTTCTCTGAGGCCCAGCAGAAGAAGCAGCTTGCCCAAGGTCACACACCTGGCAGCAGAGTCAGGATTTGAACCCAGGTCTGAGGAACTCTTTCCACTGCACTGCATCTATTAATGCTGATGATGATCCTTTTCCTCCCTAAAAGCTGGAGTTTTCAAGATAGTTTATGTCTCTTGACCCTTGGACACTCAGCTGTACCCAGACCAGGTCTCCATGGGCCAAAGAGATATCTCTCTCCTACAAGTTCCCAAAGTCCTCTGGAGTGAGGAAGAAGTGACAAATCATAGAGTTCCAGAGCAGAATCCACACCTATTACACTTGTCCCCCACCCTGCCCTTCAACCTTTTTCTCCTATTCCATCTGCTTCCTTATCCCCCTTTGCTCCTCTCTCATAGTCTCTCCTGTACCCATTGTCCACCCTTCCCCCATATGCCCAGGATGGTGATGATGGAGCATAGTGGGGAGAGGGGCTCGAAGATTGCAGTTGGGGAACCTTGTTCTGCTCTGACTTGGGGTGTAATACTGAGAAAGTCCCTTGACTTCCCTGCCTTCAGGGGCAGGGAGTCTTCTCTCCCAGAAGAAATTACAAATGCCTTCCCCTTGAATGGGGTCACTGAAGATTGCATTGGGGGCAGGGCCACGCAAGGTGGAGGCAGGAGCAGATGACAGAGCACTTGGGAAGCTGAACCAAAGTGAAGGATGGGTTCGATCTGGGAATGGAGACCCATTACCCAGAATTTACCTCCAAGTCCTCTTGGGAATGTTTTGTCACCCCCCATTTCATGGAGGAAGCAACCAAGGGTAAGAGGAGTCAGGATTCTGGTCCAAGGTGTTTTTCTAAAATGTGAGGTTTTGGGGATGATGGAAGGAGATTTGGTTTTCTCCCTGGCCCTGACACTCAGAGGCTGTGTGACATTAGGCTGCTCACCGCACCTCTCTGAGCCCTGTTTCTTCACATGTACAATGAGCAGAATGATAATTTTAGGATTTCCAGTTCAATATTTCTTTCTCTATGCATGAAAGAGGGGAGGGAAAGAGTGGGGAGTACTGACCCCAACCTTCAGAGCTGGAAAACCCTGGCCCCAAATGTTCCTCTTTGTTATTTCCTGGCTGAGCCTGTGACCTCCTCGAAAAACGTATTCTGCCTTCCTCCCAAGGCGGTGAGTGAAGGATTGACAAATGTCAGTAGTTAAAGTGATGCTTGGGGAAGATACTCAGGATAGAAGGGGATCAGGGTCCTGGGTGGGAGAAGGAGATGGGGAGAATGAGGAGGATAGGAGAGCCCCCCTCCTTAAGCCCCACACTTGCTCCCTTTTATTATCTCTGCCCCTTCTCTTTGTAGGCAACTGGAATTATTTTGGCTGGGGTGAGCAGCAGAGTAAGTACTCAGCTCGATGTTCTGGGAGGCCATTGGGAGGTGGGTGCCTTGACAACTCTGAGGCCCCTGCCCCACCATGTAAGGAAGCGGGGAGCATGTGGCTGGCACATTGGGGCCAGAGGACTGACTGGCAAGACCTTCTGTGCCCCCCTGCCCCCTGACCATTAACATCTGTCTTGGGGATCCTGCTCAGTGCCCTTCTGTGCCCCCCTGCCCCCTGACCATTAACATCTGTCTTGGGGATCCTGCTCTGTCTGGTGGGGAATGGGCACTGCCATTGGAGTGGGAGGATTCAGCTGGGAAGAATGGGCATTTAGTTGGGAGACCTGCCTGTCTCCAGCTGGGCACTGTGATCCCCTGTCCCCCTACTCCCCATGTATGACCTCATCTCCTCTCCTGTGAATCCTTCCTCTTTTTGTCTCCCCATCTTCCTCCTCCACCTGTAAATGGACCCCAATGTCACTCAGAGGGTAGTGGATGGGGAAGGAAGAGCGCCTCAGAAAGGGCAGTAGGCAGAGATGCCCAGGCAGATATCACTTCAGAGACCTCAGCTCCAAAGCCTTCTCATACACATCTTCCTCCAGTTTGCCCCCAGGGGAAGGAAAACAAGCCATTCCCCCAATTTGGATGCCAATTTTTCTTCCTAAGGAAGAGCTACATTACCCTCATGTCCTGCCTCTTCCAGAGAAATCCAGCCCGTTAGTCTGAGCATGAATCTGTGTCCTTCTTGCTCCTCCACCATCTGGTGGACAAGCTCCCTTATCCCTCCAGGATCAGGGAAACTGTGTACATCTACTTTTGATCCAAAACAATTTGTTAAAAACAAGTCGGTCAGAAATAAATTTGACCAGAATACACATTAGGCAGACAAGAAGACAAGAACAACCAGTTTGCTACAAATAATACCATCAAAAAGAAAGGTGTTTTTGGTTAAAACCAATTTGTCTAAAGCAGATAATTGGGTGAAGAACAAAGATCATTGGACCAAAAGAAGACCTTTTTGTTGAAACACAGGTGTCTGAATGTGACTCAGCTGGAGGCAACAATTTGGTCAAAAATTATTTGGTAAAAAGCAGTCTGGGCAAAAACAAAAAGAATCCAGTGGAAAGCAATTTGCCCCTCAAAAACAATTTGCCAGAAAAAAAAATAGTTGGGTTAACATGGACACAGCCTCATGAGATTTGGTTGGAAACATCTTGTCTTGGTCAGGGACAATTTAGTAGAAAGAATGCCAATTTGACCAAAGATTCAGATAATTGGATAGAAAACCAGTTAGTTGAGAGGGGCGGGGCTGGCAATTTGGTGACATTGACAAATTGTCCAGAGCTTTGAGGGAACTTGTCCAGATTTCAAATCTCTCCCTTCTTCCTGATACCCGCAAATGTAAGTAGTGGAAATTTGCCTCTGCCTCTCTGTATAATAACAGCAGCGCTGACAGCGTGCAGCACACAACAGGGTCATTGTGTATGACAGGGACAGGATCAAAAGCTTGTAGGTCACACTGGCCCAAGTAAGATGAAAAATCGAGAAACCAGTTACCTTAGTAGGGCCAGCTTTGCTAGCTGAAAATGAATTTAAGTTTTTTCTAAAGGCAAAACAACTTACGGAATGGATTAAATAGCATTCGACATACATTTTTAGCAGTTTACCTCATTGATAAAATGGACCTATTTGTTGAATTTATAGAAACAGACACAATTAGATGGAAAAGAATTAGAAGGTTAAAATAATAAAGCAAGAAAAATAGATAAACATCTGGAAAATGAGCAAAAATACTTAAAGGCACAAAAAAGTACAAGCCACCTTTTTGGTGTTTAAAATCACCAGTAAATTGATGCCATAGATCACCCAGTGGGGTTATTTTTTTTTCCAGCTCTTTTGTTTTCAAACCAAGTGTTGATTTCTAAATAAATAGGCTCTCTCATCCCACCACAATCTAACATTCCTCAATGCTGTTTCCTTCTTACAGCAGAAAACAAACCAGACTAATACATCCTTTAATTCTTATTAAACACCTGAAGTTTGGCAACCCCACTCAGTTCCATTTTAGCATTAAATTCTGGGTGTGTGGTGGTCTTTCCAACCTAAGGATCCAATCCTTTTTGAGGGAGATGGCACCTTGTCAACGCCCCTTTTTTGTTCATGCACATATGAGTTCAGATCTTCAGCTTCCATTCTCAGATATCAAGAAATCTCTGACAGTTAATGGGCATTTTTTTTCCACCTTGTCCTCCTGATCTCCCTCCCAACTTTTTTGAGTGTTTGTGTGACTCCTGTTATGGGAAGCCCACTAACTGATAGAAAACTCATCTGGTTTTCAGAGAGCCTGGACTTTGGCAAAGTCCATTCTCACATTTGAGCTGAAGGACATTCTCCAATTTGCCACTGTCCTCCTCGCATTATAGGACTTATCCTGGACCCAGACTCTAGGTCCAGTTTGACCAACATAAGGCAAAGCAGGGTTTTAATCTCCCTTATTCTAAAACCTGTACCTCTATTAACATGATCCAATATCCTTCATTCACTCTGGTAAAGATTCTTCTTCTTGGGTTAGCAGCCAGTGAAGACCCCTGAAGTATAAGATACTGCTTTGGCCCTCATTGTGTTCTTTCTCTCTCTTTCACTCTCTGTCTCTCCCTCCCCTTCTTACCCTCTCCCCTCACCTCCTCTCTTTTCCAGATGATGACCCTGACAGTGCAGTGGACGATCGTGACAGTGACTACCGCAGTGAGACAAGCAATAGCATCCCACCACCCTATTACACTACATCCCAGCCCAATGCTTCCGTCCACCAGTATTCTGTCCGTCCACCACCCTTGGGTTCCCGAGAATCCTACAGTGACTCCATGCACAGTTATGAGGAGTTCTCCGAGCCACGGGCCCTCAGGTAGTCACTGTGTGTGTGGGCGGGGGAGGGTCTGTGTGTGTGTGGCCCTGTCTCCTGGAATGAAGAGAGGAGTAGGGGATTAGAGAGAGCTGAGGATGTAGGTAAGTGGGTCTAGAAAAGAAGCATTCGTACTTTCTTGTAAGCAGTAGAACCCTTGCTTTACTCAAAAATTTGCAAGAAAACTCCGCAAAGTTGATAAAAGGGGTTCTGCTTTGGCTGAAGAAAGTCTGAAAGCCCCTGAAAGGTCCCCTTGAAATATGGGGGCTCTTTGCGCTTCCTTTAGAAGTACTGGTCTCTATGTACTCTCTAACTGGGCAGAGGAGGGAGTGGGTAGAGGAAGAGATGACTATTAGTGAGGAGTGTGAGGCATGGTGACTTGGAAAAACCCCAGTAAGGAGCTAGCCTGTGGTCCCAAGGAGGTCTTGCCTCTCCCTTCTGGTGGCCTCTGACCTATATTTCTGACCCACAGGCATGGGCACAGTGACTTCAGAGCTACCCCTGCTCTGTCCAGCTGCCATCACCACTCCTTTGAAAGTAGGCTGTCCCTAGACCTTCTCAATGGGTAGGTCCCCTCTTGGGCCACACCACTGTCCGGCTCAGTGTGCTTGCTCATTCTTGAGCCTAGGAGGCTGGACCTCATTCCTGCCTCCCTCCTCATTGACCTGATCACCCCAGCCCTGGTTTCCAAACAGAACAACAAACATGATATTAAACAGATTGAATATTTGTAGAGCACTTGGATAGACTGAAAATGCTCCCATCCTTGCCGAGAGTTCTATTGGACAGCTTGCACTGTACGGTTTCGGTAAAACATAATTTGAAGATCTTCATAAGCTTTCAACTCAATCTTTAGTATCGATCAGTATAATTTTTTTATAGATATTTGAGTGAATTACTTTTATTTTAAAATTTTCTACATTTTATATATACCATAGAAAGCTGGAATAGTTTACAGGTGGAATATTTTGAAAAGAACTTTTTAAAAGACAGAGCATCTAGTCTAGACTCTATATTTTTAGCTCCAAGGAAATGAAATTACATACTCAGGATAAAACATATAGTGGCAGAGGTGGGATGAGAACCAAGCAAGGAATGGTATTCCTGGCAGAGGGCACAGCAAGTGCAAAGGGCTGGAGGTGGGCACAAGTTTAGGATGTTGGAGAAACAGCAAGGAGGCTGTTGTGGCCAGAGCAGGGGGAGAGAAGCGGGGACAGAGGGACATGAGGGTTGGGAGGTTAGACAGTCTGGGCCACACAGGGTTGTGGGGTATTACATGGGATTTATTTCAAGTGCACTAGTGAGCCTGGTAGTATTTGAAACGGGAGATATGTGATTGGGTTCATGATTCAAAGAAGCCTCTCTGTGGCATCTATGAGAAGCAGGGACTGTAAGGGACAGGAGTGGAGATAGTGGAGCCTGGACTAGGGTGGAGCCTAGGGTGCAAAGAAGTGGATGCATTTCAACAAAAGCTTGTGAGGTGGAGCTGAGGGACTGATGGCAGAGTCAGCAGTGAGAGGAGGTTGAGGCAAGACGTGGAGGCAGGAAGGCCCCAGTTCCTGGAGAATAGAGGAGCTTGGCTGTAGGAGGATCAGGTTGAGATAGGGGGACATTGAGAGCCAGGTGCAACCATGTTCAAGTTTCAGAAGCCCTAGGTATCCAAGGGAGCTGTGGGAAGGACACTGATTCCGGGTCCCCAGAACATGGGTGGAGCATTTGCAGCCCCAACAAGGCATAGACAGGAGTGGTGTACAGTAGGTCATCAGTGATAACTGCTGTCATTCATTGATCTAGTTTATTGCCTGTCCACTCAGACAATGAATGCCACGAGAGTGAGATTTTTGTATCTTTTGTTCATGGCTGTGTTTCGCTGGCACATACAGCAGGGTCTGGTGCACAGTAGGTGCTCAAGCAATGCTGAGTGAATGCCTGTGTGGACCTGTGTGATGGACTTATATGACTGGGGCTGGGTGGGCAGCGGCTCTATGCCCAGCTCCTGAGCTCCACCTGTCCCCACAGCCCCACCGGCAGCAGCCACTATGCCTCCTCAGGGGAGCTGAGCCAGGGAAGCTCTCAGCTGAGCGAGGACTTCGACCCTGATGAGCAGAGCCTGCAGGGCTCCGAGATGGAGGATGAGCGGGACCGGGACTCCTACCACTCCTGCCACAGCTCAGTCAGCTACCACAAGGACTCGCCGCGCTGGGACCAGGATGAGGACGAGCTGGATGAGGAGCTGGATGAGGAGCTGGATGAAGACCTGGAGGACTTCCTGGAGGAGGAAGAGGAGTTGCCAGAGGATGAGGAGGAACTAGAAGAGGAGGAGGAGGAGGTGCCTGATGACATCCATGGTTATGCAGAGCACCACGAGGCAGCTGTGGCTGAGCCCAAGGACTTCAAGCGTGTCAGTCTCCCACCAGCAGCCCCTGAGAGGGAAGACAAGGCCCCAGCAATGCCCACTGAGGCCCCCGATGTGGCCAAGGTGGCCCCTGAGCCAGCCACCAAGGAGGTGCCTGCACTTGAGCGAGCACCTGAGGCTGAACCCCCTAAGGCTGAGGAGAGGTAATGGGAAGCAGCCAAAGGGCTGTCACAAGGTCACTGCGGTCAGTGGTGCCATGATGGAGTGAGCCTGGGTCTGGGGAATGGGAGAGAGGAAGTTGTCAGAGGACCATGGGGTTTATTGAAGGGATCAGGATATGTCTAGGAGGTCAGAGGGGGTTCAGTGGGGTCAGAATTGTGCAAGGGGCTCATGAAGGAGTATTAGGGGTTGTGAGGGGCCAGACATTTTTCCAGTTTGAAAAAGTTACAAATGCACTGGGAGAATCCTGGTCAAATAGGATTACCAAGGGTCAGAGGGGCCAGGAGCATAGAAAAGGGAGCCAGGAGACCCAAAGGTGTCAAAAATGTAATGGGCACGTGGAAAGAGAGCAGGAGCACTGAGATGAGTCATTGGGAGACACAGGTGGATCATAATGTCTCTAAAGGGACAGGATGAAGTGAATGAAGGATGAAGGGAGAACTATCAATGAAGACTCAGGCTTCACTCAGGATGAAGTGAATGAAGGATGAAGGGAGAACTATCAATGGAGACTCAGGATACACCTTGCCTCAGTTTCAGGCTGCAAGAAGATGAGGAAGGCCAAGAGGGTCAGGACTCCATGTCCAGGGCCAAGGCCAACTGGCTTAGAGCCTTCAACAAAGTGCGGGTACAGCTTCAGGAGGTAAGTGAGTGCCCTACTCAGCTCACACCCATGCCCAGTGCCCCTCCTAACCCCAGACTGGCCCCAGACTGGCCATGCCCCCTTCCCCATTCCTTCCATGCCCCACTACCTGTGCCCACCCACAGCATCGCATACTATGGCCCATGGATAGCTTGACCATGCCCACTTCCCCACCCCATCCACCATGCCATGCCTCTATACATCCTTCCATGGCTCTGCTCATACCAACATGGCCCCACCTTCTCCTGTCCTTGCCCTGGCTCCACCATTCTTGACCTCACTCACACCGGCCTGCCCTATCTCCCCACCAAAGCCCAGTCCAGCCTCACCTACACCAGCCTGGGATTTCTTGACAGGAAAAGAGGAGAAGCGAGCTGGAACCTGGAGCCTGGAGGTCATGGCTATAGCCATGTCAAAAGGGAAGGATAAAGATTAGAGATAAAGGTTAAGGCACTAGTCAGAGATCAGATGTCAGAGTTAGAATTGGTGTTAGGGAAAGAGATCAGTGTTTGGGATCTTGCGGAGTGTCAGTGTCAGGGTTGGAGAAAGGTCTGAGGTCAGGTCAGTATCAGAGAAGGAATTTGGTGAAAGATACAATTAACTTCAGGGCCAGGATGTTGACTGTTCAGATGGGCAGCAGGATTGGAACCATTAACTTATTCCTTCTGTCATTCAACCCACTCTGGCCTGGAGATAGAGTAATGTATTTTTGGGGGAATTTCCAAGTTGGGGTGAAACTGGCAAGAAGAGATCCTAATCACACTCCCAAAGTCTTCATCGAATATCAGAGCCACAGAAATTTCAAGTCAAATTTTTATCAGTCTTAAAATAGAATTTTATTTTTTGACTAAATAATATTTTCATGTAGTTCTAAATTCAAAAGGTAGAAAGGATTGTGCAATGAAAAGTTTATTGAATAACTTTCACTATATCAGCAAATTAAGAGAAAAAAAACCAGCTACCCTTGTAATGGAACTAGTGACATGACAAGAAAAATAAATGTGAGCAGGCTCTCCGAGTTTCATAGATGTCATAAAACAAATCCAAGGCGATCAGGAAAAGCTCTTGTAGGAAGTGACACTTAAAGTATTCAAAGTACTTTGATATAATTCAGAAGAGTGTGCTGGACCCTCCCCAGCCCCCCTACAACCATGCCACCCTCTAACTGCATGGCAGATTAGGAGTATCAACCCTATTCTGAGACCTGAATGAAAAGTGGAGGCTGGCTGGGTGCAGAAGGTGGGAGGGCATATAGACAGGTGCACAGCTCAGGCAACGGCCCTGTTGCACAAGAGTAAATGAGCAGGTGAGGCTGCAGTGAGTTTAAGAAATGACAGAATCTTATGAGTGTTTGAACTAGCCTCTGCAGATCCCAGGAAACTATAGATGCATGAACTCTTGTTGGAATGATGCTAACACATCTCCAGGTTTGACAGATGAAGAGATCAACATCCACAACCTCCACCCCAGGAGGTTGGTGGCAGAGAGGACATCCTCTCTCCTTATTTTACAGATAGACAGACTGAGGCCCAGAGAAAGCCATTGAGCTCCTTAAGGACACATAGTGAGGACTACGAACCAGGTTTCCTGACTCCTGGCCCAAAAGAGAGACAGAAGTGGGTGTGGAGCCTGCCTTGCCCTGGGAAGGGGCAGCCACACTGACCATATCTGTCTGTCTGTCCCACAGGCCAGGGGAGAAGGAGAGATGTCCAAATCCCTGTGGTTCAAAGGCGGGTAAGTAATGGAGCTTCAGGGGTAGGAGGAAGTTTGAACCCAGAGCCCAAAGCTGGTTTGCACCATAGCCTCAGCCTAGAAAGGGCAAGGAGAGGTTCCATTTAGACAAGGCACAGACTAGGCACGGGTGAAATAATGGAACCACTGTCATAAGCATTCAGAGCCAAAGATAGTAACATGTTGAACCCTCACAACAAACCCATGGGGGGCCCACTATTCTATCTTACAGATGGGGAGACTAAGTCCCGAGAGGTACATACCTTGGCCAAGCGTAATTCAAGACTGCTTCCCCCTAGTAATGTGAAATAAAGGAAAAATCCATTTTCCTGCAATGCCCATCTGCAACCCTGGAGTGAACGTTTTGCTTTGATTCTTCTAGGATTCTTGCTAGGATGCTGGCACTTTTGTTAATGATAGTCATTTGGTCTTAAATGGAGCATTTTGTCACATCTAACTTAAGTTACTACTTTTCAAGGGTGTTTTTTCAGCCTTTGGATGGCAAAAAGACATTTTTTAATTACACTGATGTTTTAAAATAGCAGCAGGAGAATGACCTCCTCCCCTTGTGGGTCCTTTGCAAACTGAGTCAGGGAAACAGGAGCTGTGACTCCCAGATGAGCAGGTGTGCTGGGCAGGGAGCCAATGGAAGCAGTGAGTGAGATGGGGGTTCTGTTCTTGTGATTAATGGAAGCAGCTCTCTCAAGAGACTCTGGTGTGGCAGGCTGGGTCAGGTGGGGAAGCTTGAGCAGAGATGTGGTTCAGGAGTGGCCAGGCCTCTGCCTGATCCTGCAGGGGGCGCTGGAGCACAAATCATACCCTGGAGCTTGTCTAAGAGTCTTTGGCAGCCAGGCACCTCTTTCATTGGCCAGTGAGAATCTTCTGGAGAAGAACCACAGCTGAACCCTCTCTGGGATGAGTGCACCTCTCAGTAAAGTGAATTTGGACAAGCCTGTATGGCGTCTGCCACAGCACTCATTCAATCCTCCAGCTACTGTGAAACTGCCAAGAGATAAGAACACAAACACGATTTCCAGTTCCCTCATTCCCAGTGAAGTTGAAATCACTCCTTCCAGGACTGATTTTCAATAGATGTGTATGTTTCCAATTTTGAGCTTCTGGTAGTTGTTGGCAATCCTTGGTATTCCTTGGTTTGTGGATGCATTACTCCAATCTCTGGCTCCATTGTCACACCACAGTCTTCTTGTGTGTCTCTCTTCTTATAAAGATACCAGTTATATTGGATTAGGGCCCATCCTACTCTAGTATGACTTCATCTTAACTCTTCAATGACCCTATTTCCAAATAAGTTCACATTTTGAGGTCCTGGGGATTAGGATTTGAATGTATCTTTTTAGGGGACACAATTTAACCCTTAATACCTGGGGAGATCACATGTCCTGCCCCAACCTTGGGTGATGTCTAATGGAGGAAGGGTGACTTCCTTGGGCCCTTGACATCCTTGTGTGTGTCTTGCAGCCCAGGGGGTGGTCTTATCATCATTGACAGCATGCCTGACATCCGAAAGAGGAAGCCCATACCACTCGTGAGTGACCTGGTGAGTGCCTGAGCCCTTCCCTCCCCCAGTGCTCAACCTGTACAACTGCCCATGGAAGACCTGGGGCTGGGGGCTGGCAAGGCATTCTCTGGGACTAACATAATTTGATTTCTACCCTATGTGCTGCGTGGACACTTCAGGCCATGGTAAGAGATGGTGATCTGGGTCCCTGAGTCTCCTCTCCAGACCCCTCCACTGGGATCTTCCAACTGGCCCCCAAACCATGGGTTCTGGGGAGGGGAACTTACCATGTCTTACAGTTCACGGGTTGGGGAAAGAAGAGGTAACTCCCACCCTTGGTTCATGGTGTGGCTGGTGACCATGGTCAAGTCTGATCCATGGTGGTGGGGGATGGGTGAGTCAGGGTTGTGGGGCTGCTTACCTTCCTGGAAGTTCTCTTGGTCATGTCCCAATTCTTTGCTGGTTCTGCTCCTGCTGTTGTGAACTGTGTCCTGTTCATCGTGGCTGTGACTTGACCCCATGGCTGGTGGCTCCAAGCCACAGCTGTGGATTCTACTCTTTGTGACAATCCCCTGGGTGTCAAATAAACTCCCTGACTCTCTCGGTGTCTTCCCCATCCCAGTCCCTGGTCCAGTCCAGAAAAGCGGGCATCACCTCAGCCTTGGCCTCCAGCACCCTGAACAACGAGGAATTGGTGCGTTGGTTACCTCCCCCTCCCCTGTTTGTAAGGTGGGCTGGGCTGAAGGCTCCTGGAGGAAGAGGAGGAGGGTATGGCAGAGACAGGCACTACTCATTCCAGAGTGTGATAGCGCAGCATCATGTTAACATCCTCTTTACCCAAGACCCGTGGGGGTGGCGGAGGGACTGGAACTTGACTATACTTTGTACAGGGTGAGAGTGAGTCAGGACAGCACCCCCAGGTGAGGGCTCTGTGCCCCATACCGCACCCTCCCCCTCCCTGCAGAAAAACCACGTTTACAAGAAGACCCTGCAAGCCTTAATCTATCCCATTTCGTGCACGACACCGCACAACTTCGAAGTCTGGACGGCTACCACGCCCACCTACTGCTATGAGTGCGAGGGACTGCTGTGGGGCATCGCGCGGCAGGGCATGCGCTGCACCGAGTGTGGCGTCAAGTGCCACGAGAAGTGCCAGGACCTGCTGAATGCGGACTGCCTGCAGAGTGAGTCCGGGCGCGGGCGCGGACTGGGGCGTGGACAAAGGGACGGGGCTGAGTGGTAGGCGTAGGGCTCCACGGAGAAGGGATTGAAGATACGGCAAGACAGGGACGGACCCCTGCGAGATGGGCGGGGCATGAACAGAAGGGCGGATCTGCGTGGGTGGGGTGGGGCTCTGCGGAGCTGGGGCGGAAGGAGGGGCGGCAGGGTGGGCGGGGCTTTGCGGATTGGGTGGAACAGGAACTGGGGCGGGGCGATGGGCGGGACACTTTTGGGGGAGGGTTAGAATGAGAAGAGGAGAAAGGAGTTGTGAGAGGGTCGGAGAAGGGAGGGGTGGGGCTCCAGGACTGGCGTAACTGTACAAGGGGGCAGGTTTAATAACAGGCAGCGGTTCACCTGGAGAAAAAGGGGGTTAGGGTTAGCTCAGAGCAAGGAGGGTTGGGGAGAGGTGTCAGAAGGGACGGGGTCTTGGGGGGCAGGGGATTTAGAGGGGATGGGCTCTGAAGGGTGAGAATCGTGGTGGGAGGGGGCATTCAGAGAGAAAATAGGAAGCTCTGACTTGGGGTGATTCACCTGAACGCCCACGACATAGTGACTGTGGTCACTGCTGAGGAAGCTCTGGAGTGGGAGTTGGGGTGCTGGCTGCCGTGAGGGGCGCTCCCTGGACAGTGCCGCTGTCCACTTCTGCAGGAGCAGCAGAGAAGAGCTCCAAGCATGGGGCGGAGGACCGAACCCAGAATATCATCATGGTGCTCAAGGACCGCATGAAGATCCGGGAGCGCAACAAGCCTGAGATCTTCGAGCTCATACAGGAGATTTTCGCCGTGACCAAGGCCGCGCACACGCAGCAGATGAAGGCGGTCAAGCAGAGCGTGCTGGACGGCACGTCCAAGTGGTCGGCCAAGATCAGCATCACCGGTGAGGCCGCAGTGGGGCGGGGGTGGCCATCAAGTCCCTTTTCTTAGCCCCCTGTGCTCTCTCCCAGACCCCTTCCTTCCCTTTGCTACAGGTACTTGAGCATATACTGTCTTTCCAGTGTCGATGTGTGTGTGCATTCATGCCACCGGTGGGCATGTATGCCTCTAAGCTGTGTGCATGATGCTCTATCTGGGTCATTTTGATTGATGCCCCCAGAACCAGACCCCAGGAAGAGGAGTTGAGAGCACATGGTTCATCTAGGAGGTGACCACAGGAAACCCTGTGGGAGTTTAGAAATGAGACTAGGAGGGAAAGAGGGCACAGGGGATCGAAGAGCAGGCAATGCTGTGGACAACTGGGGCTCAGTCTCACCTGGGGCCACTAGGGGACAATATTAGCTCCCACTGAAGAGTGGTTCTGTCCAGAGGCCTGGGTCTTATGGTATTTTTCCATGTGCAACCTCATTTGGAGTTCCCAGAAGACAGACCCCAAGATGATTTCAGCGTAGTAGGGTGTCCAGGAGGTAGTCCCAGGAAGTCCCAGTGGGCGATGGAGACTGGCAGCAGGGAGGAGTGGAGCCCTGCAGAGGATGCAAATGATCAGGTTACTCCATGGTCAATGGAGGTGCAGTCCCACTGCAG
This sequence comes from Macroglossus sobrinus, assembly GCA_004027375.1. Lineage (NCBI taxonomy): Eukaryota > Metazoa > Chordata > Mammalia > Chiroptera > Pteropodidae > Macroglossus > Macroglossus sobrinus. The sequence continues at coordinate 1,053,351 of PVKZ01000214.1, forward strand.
AACCTCAGGGGCACAACGCAGAGCATATACCTGAGAATATCCACCCCAGGGGTGACCCTGGGGTACCTTCCCATCTTTCACTTCATTGGCTGAGGGTTCCCTGGGTGTTAACTCTCTAGCAAGACCAGCATGCCCACAGGCTCTGGTGGCCAGAACCAAGCCCTCAGGCCACGTCACAGGATCCCCCAGCAAGCAGCCTGAGCCCATTGCAATGACTGTTTTAAGCATGCTTCCTTTCTCGAGCTCACATTTATGTCTGTCCTATGTGTTTTCCAGTGGTCTGTGCCCAGGGCTTGCAGGCAAAGGACAAGACAGGGTCCAGTGACCCTTATGTCACCGTCCAGGTCGGGAAGACAAAGAAACGGACGAAAACCATCTATGGGAACCTGAATCCCGTGTGGGAGGAGAACTTCCACTTGTAAGTGCTTGGCTAGGCCCCCAGTACCCCATCCGGAACACCCTGCTGGGACAGCCAAAGGGGACTCCAGGACCAGCCCAAGCTGGCCGCCTGATCCTTGCTCCCACCTCATCCCTGCAGTGAATGTCACAACTCCTCAGACCGAATCAAGGTGCGTGTCTGGGATGAAGATGATGATATCAAATCTCGTGTGAAACAGCGGTTCAAGAGGGAGTCCGATGACTTTCTGGGACAAACAATCATCGAGGTGCGGACTCTCAGCGGCGAGATGGACGTGTGGTACAACCTGGGTGAGCAAGAGGGGGTTCTGCAGGTGGTGGGGAGGGAGCCCCAGGGAGCCAGCCAAAGTGGGGAACCCAGCTGGAGTGGAGAGACAGTGTCAGGAGGAGTCAGTCTAGGAGCCCAATCTGGTGAGGGAGGCAGAGTCTGTGAGCCCAGTCTGATGAGGAGAGGTAGAACCCAGGAACTTCTTAGCTTGATTTGAGAGTATAAGGGAGGAACAGAATATCTCATTCTAATGGTGGAGGCAGGAAGTAAGACCTGAGGATCCTAGACCTGAGGAGAGAGGTACAGACCTAGATATCCAACCTAAAAAGGAAGACTAAACGTTGAGAATCCAGTCTAAAGAAAGAGGTCTAGTTTGGGAACTCTAGTCTGAGAAGTGAGCTACAGACCCAAGAACCCTGTCTAAGAAGATAAGTAGAAACTGTGAGCCCCTTCTGTTAGGGGAAACAGGATCTGTGAGCTCAGTCTCAGGGCATAGGAAGAAGCTATTCTGAGACGGGTGAGCAGAGTCCAGGAACTTCTTAGTTTGACTGGGAGAAATCTAGATATCCCATTCTGATAGGGAAACAGGAAGCAAGACCTAAGGATCCTAGTCTGAGGAGAGAGGCACAGACCCAGGAACCTTGTATAGCAAGATGAGTAGAGTCTGGGGGGCTTGATCTGATGGAGGAGACAGGGCCTAAGAGCTCAATCTGAGAGAGAAGCAGTGCCTAGGGTTTCTAGTCTAAAGAGGGAGATGTAGACCCAGGAATTTAATGTGATTTAGGAAGCGAGGTCTGGGATCCTAGTTTAGAGGGAGAGACAGGATCTAAGGAATTCTAGTCTAATGGGAAAGAGAAAAGTCTAGGGAAACAATCTGAGGAAAGATACCCAGGTTTTAATTTCAGAGTATCTGGAAGGGAGACAGTCATGCATAAATTAAAATATCCCGGAGCTAGATTGGGAAGTTCTGACATTGTCATCCCTTTTTGCCCTGCAGACAAGCGGACTGACAAATCCGCTGTGTCTGGTGCCATCCGGCTACACATCAGTGTGGAGATCAAAGGTGAAGAGAAGGTGGCCCCCTACCATGTCCAGTACACCTGTTTGCACGAGGTGAATCTTACTGCTCCACCCTACCTTTGAAACTCACTGTGATCTCCCACATTGCTTCCACTCACCATTTCTGCCATCCCCAGCTCTCCCTTCCTTTTTGGCCACACCATTCACACTCCTCTGGGTCTCTGAGACTGTCCCCCATGCCATTCTCTATTCCTTGGAAGTTCCTCCACATCCATTCTCCAGGTAGACTCTCACTACCCAGCTCCAGATCTTCCATCTGTCCCAGCCCTGAACACTCAGGATTGAGCTGCTTGTGTCTGGATCTGTCTCTTCCAGCCATCTGGGGGCTCCTGGAGAGAATTCATTTTGTTTCATAAATAAATGATTAAATAGATGAATGAGTAATGAGTGGATAAAAGAAAGGATTGATGATAGAGGTATGAGCAGATGGATGTGTGGTTGAAATATTGGAAGTATAGATGAAAGTATGAGTGAATCTGAGGATACTTGGATAGATTGATGAGTGAATAGATAAATGGACAGATAGATGATAGGTGAATGAATGGATAGGTGGATAGATAAACCAATGGGTGATAAATGGTTAAATGGGTAGATGGATGAATTATTGGATGGACGATTAAGTTGTTGGTAGTGGATGGGATAGTTAGATATGTGGTTGAATTGCTACAAGGAAGGAGTGGATAGGTCAGTTTGGGGGTAGTTGGATAGGTGGGTGGATAGATGGATGGTTGAACTATTGGAAGTATAGAGGTGTAGATGGGTGAATTTGGGGTTAGTTAAACAGATGAATGGGTGGGTGGATGCGTGGACAGATGTATGATAGATGGGTGAATTGATTAATGGTTGATTGGGTAGAAGGATGAATTGTTAGATGGACAGATTAAGTTGTGGGCAAATGTATGAGATGAATGAATATGTGCTTGAATTATTAGAAGGGTAAATTAGTGGATGGGTGCATTTTGGAATAGTTGAATAGATGGGTGGGTGAGTGAGTGGATGGATAGACAGGCAGACAGATGAATGGGTGGATAGATATGTAGATAGATGAATGGATGGATAGATAGATGGAGAACTCTTCCCCATTGGTCAAAGTCAGATTAATTATTAGAAGAATGGATGAGGCATAGGTGAAATTTTGGGTAGCTTGATGGATGAAAGAGTAGATGAATGAATTAATGAATAAACAGATGCATGGATGATGTAAAATGCCCTAGACCTGGGATCTCTGACCCCTTGTGCCCCCTTGTACTCTCTTACACCTTCTCCCTTGTTTTGGCAGAACCTATTCCACTTCGTAACTGATGTGCAGAACAATGGGGTTGTGAAGATCCCAGATGCCAAGGGTGATGATGCCTGGAAGGTTTACTATGATGAGACAGCCCAGGAGATTGTGGATGAATTTGCCATGCGCTATGGTGTTGAGTCCATCTATCAAGCCATGACGTGAGGCTGCAGGATGGGGTGGACATGAGGGCAAGGTGCAGGAAACTGGGGGGGAGGGGTGGTCACCAAGTGAACACTGGCAGATCTAGGGTGGAAGGGGTCCTTAGGAAAAGGAGTCATAGAGAAAGTGGATGTGGTGGGCATCCCTGGAGGTTAGGAAAGTGCCATTGTTGGGGCTCGAGTGAAAGCAACGAGAGCTGAGTTAAAAGTAGAGATAGGACAACTCAAAGAGGAGAGAGAGAGACTTAGAGGGCAGAATCAAGCAGAGAGAAAGGGTATGGTTGGGAGGTTGGGAGGAGCCATTCATGATGGTGCCTTAGAGGCATTCTGGGGTGGTCACAGCCTGTGCTGGCTGGACACCAGGCCCAGTGCCTACCACTTTCTCCCACCAGCCACTTTGCCTGCCTCTCCTCCAAGTACATGTGTCCTGGGGTGCCTGCTGTCATGAGCACCTTGCTTGCCAACATCAATGCCTATTATGCGCACACCACCGCCTCCACCAACGTGTCTGCCTCTGACCGCTTCGCTGCCTCCAACTTCGGGGTCAGTCCCAGGGGCTGGGGGATGAGGGAGAACCCAACTCTGTGTTGGTCAAGCCCTGTTTAGCTCCCGATTCCCAGTCTGGACTTGACTTGCTTTGTGACTTTGTACCAGTCTGAGCCTCAGTTTATCCTTCTGTTGAATGGAAACGGATGTTATGAGGGTTCAGATCAGTGGTGGATGGGATGCTCTTCTTGCATAGTCAGCCTTCAGCTAATATGGCAACCACCTTGCACTACTACACTCACCACCCAAGTCTCTACTTCCATCTATCCTTCTCCTCCTCTGCCTCTCCAGAAAGAGCGCTTTGTGAAGCTCCTGGACCAATTGCATAACTCCCTGCGAATTGACCTCTCCATGTACCGGGTGAGAAGTGTATGCATGATGACTTGCTCACCCATGCACATGTATGCCCAGATGAAACAGCTTCCAGCAGGCATGCACATGAGAGGACCCATCCTAACATGCAGAATGTGTTCCTCTGACACACATACACATGTGAGCAGCGCCTGCCCAACCCATTTGGTGCATTCAAGAAGACTCCCCAGTTGCTTCAAAGTGTTTCATGGACCCCCAACCCACCTCCTGAAACTTGGGGGCTTTTGAATTTCCCCTAAAATACTGTCTCCCATCCTCCTTAGCTTTCTTCCATATCTCCACCTCTCCTCCCTTCCAACAGAATAACTTCCCAGCCAGCAGCCCAGAGAGACTCCAGGACCTCAAATCCACTGTGGACCTTCTCACCAGCATCACTTTCTTTCGGATGAAGGTAGGAAAGGGGACCCAGTTCCATTTAGCTCTCCAGGAAGGATTCTCCAGGATTCTTAGCTCCTAAACAGCTAGTATTTCTCCTAGAGAGCAGTGTCCTTTCTCTGTGACCCTCTGCTTTCATACTGCTACAACATTTCCTGAAACCCAGAACCATCAGCACCTCCTGTCCCAGCTATGTCCACTCATGCCTTTCTCCCTCTTTCCAGGTGCAAGAACTCCAGAGCCCACCCCGAGCCAGCCAGGTGGTGAAGGATTGCGTGAAAGCCTGCCTCAACTCTACTTATGAGTACATCTTCAACAACTGTCATGAACTCTACAGTCGAGAGTACCAGACAGACCCGGTGAGGACCCCACAAGAGGTGGAAGGGAATAGCAAACATCAACCAGACCCTGATCCAAGACCCAGATCTGCCCCTTCCCAAATGATTTAGCTGTTCTGAGCCTCAGTATCTCCCTCTGTAAAATAAGGGTTATTAACCCCCATCTCAGGATTGAGAAGGAGATTCAATGACATACAAGCTTTAGATAAAACATAGTTAAGTGCTTAGCACCTGATACACAATTGGTGCTTAATAAATTCAGTTTTAGTTAAACTTAGTTGAGTTCAGCATAATACAGTGTGCCTGGAACAGAATAACTGTTCAATAAATGTTGAGTTGAATCAAATTTTTTAACTAGAGTTCAGTTTTGGTCATTTCAACTCAATTTATGTGTAATCTGTCAACATGTGTTTATCTACATATACAATGTCCCAGATTGTCAGATATGGAAAGGAGCTTCTGTCTATTAGGAGGAAAAGATGAAAAAATTAGAAATTTACAACCCAGGGTGATTAGCACTGGGATGGAGGAATTGTGGGAGGCTGTGGGAGCCTGAAGTGGCCCCTACCTCAACTTGGGCTTCTGATAGGAGGTAATACATAAACTGAATTCATTTTAATTTTATTTCATGCTGTTCTTTTACATTCAGTTGACTTCAGTTGAAATCAAGTTGCTCATAATTAAATTGGTTTGAGATGAAATGAATTAAATTGAGTTGAGTTTAGTTCGACTATAATCAGTTTAGTTCTATTTATTCTATTTGATTGACTTAAGCTAAAATTGCTCTTGGCTAATTAGTGTGCAGCACTGAATTGGATTAAGTTGAGTTTAATTTAGTAAAAAATTTTTCATTACCATTCAGTTGGCTTGAGTTGAAGATGTTATTGACTGAACTGATTTGGCTTGTGTTAGAATGAGCTGGGTTGTTGGATTAAGTACAGTTGAGTTCAAGTGAATTAAATTGAGTTGTACTCATTTCAACTGAGTTTAGTATTCATTTTCATTGATTGACTAAAGCTAGATAGATTAAGTTGTCCTGATTAAGTGTGTTAGGTTGAGTTGAACAGGTAGAGTTGGGTTGGGTTGACTTTGGTTGAATTGAGTTAAATTAAGTTGGGTTGACCTGAGTTAGGTTGAGTTTAGGTCAATTTATTTCCATTTTTTGATTTAGGATAATGTTGATCTTGAAGAAATTGATTTGGCTTAGTCCAATTGAGTTCATTTGAATTCAATTCAATTCAGTTAAGTTTAGTTCCACTCCATGCAGTGTAATTGGCCCAAGTTCAGTTCCACTGAATTAACACTGAGAACTGCCATCTGTTAAGCTAAGTGGATCTGATTTACATTCATTTCAGCTCCATTTAGCGTACTGAGTTTGAGTTTGTTCAACTAAATTCAGTTCCATTCAGTTTTATGAGCTGAGTCTAATTAAGCTTTGTTAAGCTGGGTAGATATGAGCTCTGCTTGAGCCAGTTTACATGAGTTTTGTTTCTTCTCATGCAGACCTCTCACCTGAATCACACACATCTTAATGGGGTCCCTTCCTCACCAGCCTCTTGTACCTCAATAATTAACTGACTGAAGTCCTCATCCCTAAACCCCTTGTAGCCAATGTCTCCACTGCCCTATTCAGGCCAAGAAGGGGGAAGTTCCCCCAGAGGAACAGGGCCCCAGCATCAAGAACCTTGACTTCTGGTCCAAGCTGATTACTCTCATAGTGTCCATCATTGAGGAAGACAAGAATTCCTACACTCCTTGCCTCAACCAGTAAGTAGTGTGTAGTTAATTATCTAGAGGTCATTGTGTATGTGTGTGCACAATTTTCTGTTTTGTGTGTAAAAGCACTCATGTCTAATTACACATAAAATGTTGTATATATGAGAGCAATTGTAGGTGTGGTTGTGCCTGGATGAAATATGGCATAATTTGCAGTCATGAACATAAAATTGTGTGTATGTACACCATCACTGGTATAATCAGGCATGTATTTTATGTGTATTGATTTGTGTGAATAACATTATGTACATATGTATATAATTTTATATGTGTGTATAAGTTCATAAATAACAATAGTATTGTTCTAGTATTTGCTATGTACAAAATATTCTACTAAATGTTTTACATTTAAATTTCATTATCTCTTATAGATGTGTATGTAATTTTGTGTATTATAGTTGTGGTCTATGGGTTTAATTGTATATGTGTGTAAACTTGTAGAATGCACTTCAATGTACAATATTGCATATTGTGTAGTTGTTTGTGAATGTGTGCAGAGTTTTAATTTCTGGATTTATATGTCTGTAGAATTTTTATCTTTGTTAGCTGTTTTATTTCTCCCTGAGGTGAGTGTTAGAGGGGTTCCTAGCTCTGGGGTGCCAGGATCTCTTGGTTACTTAGATATGGAACTAATATCAGAGATTTTGAACTGAAGGATGGATGGGGTGAGTAGGTGGATGGATGAATGGAGAGGTGGATGGATGGATGGATAGATAGATGGGTAGATGAATGGAGGGATGGAGGGATATGTGAGTGGAGGCTCAGGAGAAGCAGGGCCTTATTACAGAATCACTTAGCAAATTTGTGGCTATGAGAGAACTTGAATCCAGATCCTTCTGCCTGTCCTGCATTACCCTTTGGCAGGAAGGCCAAAGTAACCTGTGCTATCTGGCTTCTGTCTGCCAAGTTTTCATACTTCAATTCTTTCATACTTTCATACTTTCATAATTCAAACTTTTGCCAGGTTTCCCCAGGAACTGAATGTGGGTAAAATCAGTGCTGAAGTGATGTGGAATCTATTTGCCCAGGACATGAAGTATGCCATGGAGGGTGAGTGCCCCGACTCCCATGTAGCCTCGCTATAGCAGGTAGCTGTGCCTCAGTGTTCCCTGAAAGGCTGTGAGTGCCCTGGATCCTCATGCCTGAGGTCGAACACCAATGACTGCCAGAGCGGGAACTGCTGAGACAGAGGGTGGCAGACCTTCTCAACTGAGCCACTCCCCTGCTTCTCCTACTAGAGCATGACAAGCATCGCTTGTGCAAGAGTGCTGACTACATGAACCTCCACTTCAAAGTCAAGTGGCTTTACAATGAGTATGTAGCAGAGCTTCCCGCCTTCAAGGACCGAGTGCCTGAATACCCTGCGTAAGTCCCCTGCCCAGAACCCAAGCCCAAGAATTGTAGTGCTGACACTAATACTGAGGCCCAGAGAGGAGGGCTTATCTACTTAGGGTTCCCTGGACATTGGGGGCACAGGTGGGGCTCAAACCCAGTGTTCTCTATTCTTAGCCATTGGACTATGGATTCCTATAACCATAATCATAAGTATTGGGAACCATCCTGAGCAGGCTCACATGTCTTTTCTCATTTAATCCTTTTTACAATCCTATGAGACAGGAGCATCATAATTCTCATTTAGTAGATGAGGAAATAGAGGGTTAAATGCTGAAAGATTTGCCCAAGGTGATGTCCAATAAGTGACAGAGCCAAATTTGAACTCAGGATGTCTGAATGGCAGGCTGTGGCGGAGAGTGGGTTGGTGGCCACTATATATTGAGGTCCTACTATGTGCTGTGTTGGGATCTCAGGGACTAAACCCACTTGCCCATGGATAGTTTATCAACCAGGATTCCCAAGAGCCTGGGCTTTGCTCTGACAGTGGTCACTTGGTCCATTTCATGGGTGAAGTAGCTGAGATCTGGTGGAAGAGGGGAGCAGTGGAGTAACCACCCAAGGACACAGGGTGAGTTCAAGCAGAGGGTCATGGGAACAAGAGATGGCAGAACACCACCCTGGCTCGCCATTCCAGGTGGTTTGAGCCCTTCGTCATCCAGTGGCTGGATGAGAATGAGGAGGTATCCCGAGATTTCCTGCATGGGGCCTTGGAGCGAGACAAGAAGGATGGGGTAAGAAAGCTGACTGACCTCCAAGCTTCCAGTCTGCCCACAGTGGCCTCACTCCCTCTGGGGTCCATTGAGATTCAATTTGAGAACAAAAGCTGCCCTTGGGATGAGACTAGTCTTTGAGGGTTGTCCTCAATCTTTGTCTCCTTCATGGTGTTTAAAGACTTTTGTTCATTCAACAAATAAATGTGAGTTTATCAAGCCTGACCCACCCAACCACCTTATGGCCTCTGTTGAGCAGTAAGTCAACCTCACACACTATTTATGTCATCCCTAGGTGGTTGGGCTCTAACCATGGAGAATAAGAGGGTTGGGCTCTGTGGACTGCTCGGCTCTGACCTCTCTCCTCAATCCTGGCTTGCCTCCCATTTTAGTTCCAGCAGACCTCAGAGCATGCCCTGTTTTCCTGCTCCGTGGTGGATGTCTTCTCCCAGCTCAACCAGAGCTTTGAGATCATCAAGAAACTCGAGTGTCCTGACCCCCAGATCGTGGGGCACTACATGAGGCGCTTTGCCAAGGTGCAGGAGTGTCGGTGGGATTGGGAATGGGGTCCAGGATAGGGCTTGGAATAGGGTCAAGTTTTGGGTTGAAGTTGAGGTTGGGATTGGGGTCAGAGTCAGGGTTAGGGTTGAGTTTGGGATTGAGGTCAAAGTTGGGGTTGGTGATATCACTGGGACTGAGGTCTGTGGATTGACCAGTCCAAACCATAATATTGGGGTTGGTCATGCCATAGATGTTGGAGTCTCAGTTGGGGACAGGATTTGTGTTGAATTGGGGTAGGTGATGTCATTGAGATTGGAGTTGAGGTTGGAGTTTGAGGTTGGGGTTGATGTCATTGAGTTAAGGTTGGGATTAAAGCTTAGGTTGAGGTTGAATTTGAGGTCAGGGTCAGGATTGAGTTTGGGGTTGGGTTTGAGGTCAGAGTTGGTATTGGTGATATCACTGGGATTGAGGTTAAGGTTTAGGTCAATGTTGGCATTGGTCCTTCCATAGAAGTTGGAGTTGTGGTTGGGGACAAGATTCGAGTTGAGGTTGGGGTTGAGGTCAGGGTTATAATTAAATTTGAAGTTGAATTTGGAGCTGGGGTCAGGGTTGGGGTTGAGTTGAGGTTTAGGTTGGGTTTAGGGTTACTGTTAAGATTGGGATTTGATTTGGTGTTATTAGAGTGAGTGTTGGGATTTATATAGAACTTCAGTGGGCCCTGGGGTGAGTTTGGAGGTTGAGATCATTGGACTAGGATTAAATTCAGTTGGATTTGCTTTAGCCTGGGTTGAAGTTGGGAAATGCAAGTAGAAATTGAGATTTGGTTTGGGATCAGGTCATGCTTGTGATAGGTGCTGGGTTAATATGATGGTTGGTTGCTCTGAAAAAGAGTTGAGTCTACATAAAATAATCATCTTCACATGGTGGTGTCTTCCCTTGATTGTGATGGCCAAACTAGGTGGAGAATTTGCCCAGCCCAGTGGTCCTAGTAGGTGCTAAAGTGGGTTCCAGTTCATCCCTCATCTCACTAGTATCTCTTGGTGGGCACCCTGCAGCCTCAGCCCCTCCTGTCAACCATTCTCTATGTCCTCCCTAGACCATCAGTAATGTGCTCCTCCAGTATGCAGACATCATCTCCAAGGACTTCGCCTCCTATTGCTCCAAGGAGAAGGAGAAAGTGGTGACCTGAGGGGACCCCTGTCCTGTACCCTCCCAGCCCCATTTTGCATCCCCAGAGCTCCATCTTTCTCTGGGCTCTGAGACCTGTGTATCTGTCTGTTTCTAACTGTGTGTGTCTGACTCTGTATGTCTGGGGGAATATGGAGGTAAGGGGACAGGTCTTCAGTGTTTCACTGGTTGTTGTGAGTGAAAACTTCAGGGTATATGTATGAGCATTCAAAGCTTAGCCCATGTAGGAGAAGATGGGCATGTGACAAGAACTCCCCTTCCTGCTACTCTCAGAGGCCCAGCCCACTTACTTGAGTCCTCCTTCCCCCTGAAAATCCTCAGAGACCAACCTCCCTAACACTTCCAGGAACCTGGTCCCTGATAATGTCTTCAGTTTTCAGATGAAAGTGTGGGACCCCAGCTTCCTCCAGATTAAGACCTTGAAACCACCAGGGCTCCCTGGCTGTGGGTGGGAGAGGCTCTGAGGAAGCATCATGAGCCCTGACTCTGCTCTGTTCCCTTCGCCAGCCCTGCATCCTCATGAACAACACTCAGCAGCTGCGAGTTCAGCTAGAGAAAATGTTTGAAGCCATGGGAGGGAAGGAGGTGAGGTGGGACTGGGTAGGGTGACACACCCCAATCCCTGCAGTCCCCAGAGCTTCTATCTGATGAATTCCAACCCAGTCGCTCTCTCAAACCCAAGCAAGCATCTTCACTGCCTGTGCTTTAGTTTATTCTCCAGCCCCTTGGGATCCCTTTCTTGGGGTTGGATGGGAAAATGCTCCAGACGCATAGATACACTTTAAGCCTGACCTGACATTCCTTCTCTCTCCTCAGCTGGACGCCGAGGCCAGTGACATCTTAAAGGAGCTCCAGGTGAAACTCAACAACGTCTTGGATGAGCTCAGCCGGGTGTTTGCTACCAGGTGGGGGCATCTCCAGGGCTGGGAGCAGAGGGGAGGGGTCAACTCCCAGACCTCTGAGCGTGAGGCATGTGGAGACTTAGCAGATATGGTGGTGAAGACCTCAGACTTGGAGTTAGACAAAGCTGAGTTCAATCCTGGCTTCACTGCTTACTAGCTGTGTGGCCTTAAGTGAGTCATTTAACCTCTCTGAGATTTATTTTATTCATCTGTAAAGTGGGGATAATGATAACAATAGTACTCAAGTAGGATTGTGCAATGAAAATTAACAACACAGGTAAATGTCTTAGCCAGTACCTGATTCTGTTATTATTAACACCCCCTGCCTTGCTCTGTTATATGCCATGTCTCCCTGATTCTGGTGATAAAAGGTCAGAGTCCACAGATTAGCATTTATGGCCTCATCTGGCCCTTCCTCCAGAAACCAGGAGAGTCTGGTCTGAGCTCATCCCCTTTATGCCCCCAGCTTCCAGCCACACATTGAGGAGTGTGTCAAACAGATGGGTGACATCCTTAGCCAGGTGAAGGGTACGGGCAATGTGCCAGCCAGTGCCTGCAGCAGTGTTGCCCAGGATGCTGACAATGTACTGCAGCCCATCATGGACCTGCTGGACAGCAAGTGAGCCACGCCAGGTGGACTGGGTCAGCCAAAGAGGGGCCATGGTGGTCGAATGGTTTGGATAGGTGGATTGGTAGAGGCCTGAAGGGATGGAAAGATGAGTGGGAAGGATTGGTGAGTAAATATTTGTATGGATTAATGGATGGTGGTTGGATGGCTAGATGACATGAGGCACAGGCGGGTGAATGGATGGGTAGATTAAAAGATAAATGCTTAAAAAGCTAGATGAATGAAAGGATGGTGGATGGAAAAAGGATAAATGGATGTAAGTGTAGATGGGAGGGTGGATGGAAGGGAGAGAGAGTGGAGGAAGGGAAGATGCATGATGGATGATGGATGGTTGGATAGTTGGATGGTTGGATGTATGGAAGGAAGACAGGGAAGGAGGAAAGAAGGAAGAAAGGAAGGAAGGAAGGAAGGAAGGAAGGAAGGAAGGAAGGAAGGAAGGAAGGAAGGAAGGAAAAAGGAGCATTAAAGAAAGTTGGGGGAGGGATAGCTTGGTGGATGAGGGGGTCAGTTGCTGGATGGATCATGGTAGATTACTCTCTGTCCTTCAACCTTCATATATCCAATCATGAATTCTTTGTTGTTTTTCCTCTTAAGTCTGCCCTAATCCTACCATTCCCTTCCCTTCCCTCCTGAGCATGGCCCCAGCCCCTTCAGTTGCTGGTTTCCATGCAACCTTCCTAATCTAATACATCCCCACTCTGTTCTTTTGAACAGTAAAGTCTGTATTTGTTTCTCTGTCTCTCTCTCTTTCTCTCTCTCACACATTCCATGGCTCCCCACCACCCTCATGCTAGGCCCAGGCCTTCCTCCTGGACTTTTAGGCCCATTCCTGTCTGGCAACTGCTGAGCTGTCCAGCCACCATTTGCTCTCCATGTATTTCATGCATTGTAGCCCCATTAGACCACACACAGTTCCCTGTACAGGCTCTGTGCCCTCTTGCATGTTCATGGGATGCCTTCCCACATTGCCCATGGTTGCAAGGAAGAACCTGGCTCTGTGGGTCAGGGCCAGCTGGGCCCTCTCTCAGACCTACCCTTCATCCCTAGCCTGACTCTCTTTGCCAAAATCTGTGAGAAGACGGTGCTGAAGCGGGTGCTGAAGGAGCTGTGGAAGCTGGTCATGAACACCATGGAGAAGACCATCGTCCTGCCACCCCTCACTGACCAGACGGTGAGGCCCACAGGAGTTGGAGGGAATGCCTGGGCCACCTCCCCTGTGGGAGCCCAGAAAGCTTGGTGCCAAAAGCATTGGGGCTTAGATGTCATTCAGGCACAAGGGTTATCTGAGGATCATAGATGCTACCAGAGGTCAATAAAGCCAAAGATTAGAGAGGCCACATCTGGATCAAAGTCATCAAGAGGCCATTGAAGGGATTGAAGAAGTCATTTAGGGGGTCATTTATTCAAAGGTCAAAGGTCAAGTAGAGTTGAATGACATCTAAGGGACGTAGAGGTCTCCTGTGAGTGAAGGGGTTATTCAAAGGTCAGAGAGCACCCAAAAAACAGAGGTTAACCTGGAGATTAAGGCCGCCCATGGGTCACAGAAGTCATAGAGGTCAGTGGGTTCATCAGAGGCCCTTGGGAGGTTCAATCAAGAGACAAAAAGGGAAGATACCATAGACTTCAAAGATCTGAGAGGAATAGAAGACAGGGCCCCTGAAGGTTTGTCAGAGGTAACAAAGAGCATCCAATATCAGAGAAGTCAAGCAGAGGTCTGCTGTCATCCAGAGACCAGGACTATGCCTCTAGGACCCTCTGGGAACAGCCCAGAGATGGTGATCTCCAGGGATCAGGCTGTGGGTAGGAGTCAAGGGGTGTGGCTAGTCATGGGTTACTCTGGGGTGGCACCAGTGGCTTGGACTGTGATGGCACATGGGTTGATGACTCATCACAGAGTAGAAGGACACTCCTGGGTGGAGTGGGAGGTTGGGAGGGGGGCCCCCAAGAGTAAACGATGGTTCAGGAAGCTTGGACCTCCCTTGGCCTGCTCCACCTCCTCTGGGCTGGGCTAGGGCACTGGTCCGCTCCCGGTACTGTCTCCACCCTCTCCCTGGCCTTCCTTGGAGACTCATGGTGACTTATTCCCCCCTCCCCACCACCCCGCCCCCATCACGGCTGACAGATGATCGTAAGTAGAGGCCCGTCTGTCCGTCTGTCTGTCCGTTCGCTCTGTGTCTGGACTCGGCCCACTGTGTGGCTGTACCCTCCCACCCAGCGCTCCCTCCTTACCCACTGGCCCTCCCACCGCCCCACCTCCTGCCTAGATGTGCCTGTGTCTGTCTGGGGTGTGGTATGGGATGGGGGAGGGACTGGGAGGGAGGGAGGCCATGCCCACAGCCCCACTCCATTATAAGTAAGGAGGCAGTGCCTCCAGGCTAGCACCTTCTTGTCAGCCACAGTCTTTTAGTTAGGACTCACCCTCACTCCCATGCTCAGATGCCACTAGGGTATTTGGGCCTCTCCCCAATGGTAGAAGGAGGTTCAAAGTCTGACCTCCACTTTGGGCTCACAACCCAATCCCTTCTTGGTTACTCAGTGCTGGCCCTCCACCACCCCTGCCTACTCTACTCCTGCTGCACATACAGACACGCACGAATCCTAGACACACACCCAGGCACCCAGGTGGGAGATGGCATTGTGACTTTGGTGTCAGGCAGACTTGGCATCAAATCCCAGCCCGGCCACTCTCTCTCTCTCTCTCATCTTGGGAAGTCACTTCACCTCTGAACCTCTACTTCTTTGTCTGGAAAAGAGGGTTAATTGTAGCAACTGCTTGTTGTTGTGAAAACAAGATGGGGTGATGCACAAAAGTGCTCCTCTCTGTGACTAGTGGAGGCAGTGCTCACTAAATTGTTGTTTAGTATTTAGACACATATCAGGGCTGAAATCAGTAATACCACTTCACAGCATCTCTGTGGGAAAGACAAGGCTTTTGCAGTATTTCACCTTGTCAGAAGTTTACAAGAGCTCATCTTACTTTTTGGTGGCTGTAGTCTGGGTCTTTGGCTATAACACTTGGCAGTTTACCCAACCACAGCTAAGGAAGTTTGTATTTATCCATGATCCCCTGTATGCCAGTCCTTCTCATAGCTGCGGTTTCAGCTTACCTTCATGGCAACCTTTTGAGCAAGGCAGATATTATTTCCATTTTGTAGATGAGGAAAGTTGAAACGCAAACAGGAGGGCTTACTTGCTCAAAGCCACATAGTAAATAGATGCCAGAGTCAGGATTCAAATTCAGGTCTGTCAGAATATGGAGCCTGTTTTCTTTTTCAAAAACCAAGAGTCTCACTTATACAGTAAATGTAAATTGATTATATTTTGGCTGTAACTTCTCTCCTTTCTCTCTGGCTCTGTATTTCTGTTTCTCCTTTTCTCTTTCCTATCTCCCACACACGTTTTGCAAGTCCGTCATTAAGACACACACATTCCTCCTTGCAATCTGGTCACCAGCCCCCTGTGCAATACAGATGCCCCTTACCATGCCCCCTCCCGCCGTCCCCATGAACATATGTGTAATTGCCCCAGTTCCCAATTCACATGGCTCTCCAGGTTGATCACCCTGTGATGTTGTCTCTGCAGGGCACCCTCTTGAGAAAACATGGCAAGGGATTAGAAAAGGTAATGAGGGCCTCGCTGGTGCTGAGGTCCCAAGATCTGGTGTATGGGTGGGTGTGCATGTATATGTCTGTGCAGGGCAAGAAGGTCAGCTGGGGGTCACAGGTAGGAAGTAGGTATCCTGTCTAAGTCCCACAAATCTAGAATTCAGAGGTGAGGTGATTCCCCCAGGTATGTGGCTTGCAGTGTGTGTGTGTGCATGCATGTGTGCATGCGTGTGTGTGTGAGCGAGCTAACATGCACATACAGCTTCCGCCCTCTCACAACAACTTGCAAAAGGCTTATCTCAGCCCTGGGTTCAGCTGAAACTATGGCTTTGTGAAGGGCCTAGGCCACTGCCCTGGACTGAACCCTGTTATTTTTTCTGTAGACTTTTTTTGTTCTAACAGTTGTTTGTTGTAAGGAGATGGGAACTGTAGCAACACGTGAACAGTTGCCCTTGCTGTGCACTCATGCAGAAGCTATTGCACCTGTGTGCGCACAAGTAGGGTCTCCACTTCATGAACATGGGTTGTAGGACTTTTCTGCTCACTCATCCAGCCTTTTGGGGACATGTTCAATGTACCAGGCACTATACACATGTATGTGCATCTGTGTAGAGGTGAAAGTGTGGGGGTTTATACATGTGATTGTGCACACACATGACAGAATTTAGGAGTACACATGTGTATTTTGGCATGTGAGTTCTACGTGTGTGTGTCGATCTAGGTATGTGTGTGCATAAACCTGCACACTCACGGATGTGCCCAGTTGTGTGTCTGTGTGTTGAGTGAACTTGTGATACCGTTAGCACATTTCTTCTAGTCAGGCCTGCCAGGGAAAAGTCTTGGGAGCTGAGAGCCAAGAGACCCTGAGCTCTGTCTCTTCTCTCCCCTGGGGTGTCCCATCCCAAGGCAGGCTGACTGTGGGATGGGGCACCCGTTCCCAGGTGATGGGCTGGTTCTAGGCTCCTAGCATGGCAGTCTGGGAGCCTGGCCCCAAGCCTCCACCAGGGGATAAGGGAAAGTGCCTAGCTGGGGAGGGAGCTCAGCATTAGACCCAGCACCTGGGAGGGAGCTCGTGGGTTGGGGAGTGGGGGAAAGCTTTGAAGGGGCAGAGAAGTCCCACTGAGTATCCTCACAGCTGCCACCTGAACTCTGACCTCCACCTGATTCTCTTCACAGGGCAGGGCGAAACTGCCAAGCCACTCAGATGTAAGACCAGCCTCTCACTGTCTGTCTGGCTCCCTCCACCCGTCACCCTACCCCGTGCCTCCTCCCACCCCTGTAGTCTGTGCCATCCAGGGGCGTTCTGTGAACCCATCTGTTGGTCTTTTCTTCCTTTGTCTGTCTGACTTGCTCGTGAGGGATGGTGGGTGGGGGTAACAGGTGGGTAAAAGGGGGTGGCAGGGGAAACTGAGGTCCAGACAGCTGGGCTACTGAGTAACTGTGCCTTGTGATAGCCTCAGTCAATCACAGATCAGGAATAAGAAGAATAGGGATAAACAGGATGGTGATAACACTGCTACCAGCAGAGTGACCAGCTCCCACAGGCCATCAAATAGATGATGCATGTAATTTCAAATCTCCCAGCTGTAAATGGTCCCCTCCTTGCCCAGCCTCACCCAGGAATCCCTGACCACCCCAGGACCCAGTAATGCAGGAGTCCTTAGCTCATTGATACTCAGTTCCACCCTACCCGCCAAGTGAATGCCCTATTAGCCAGAGTAGGAAACCGAGGCCCAGAAGGGGTCTGAGAAACACCTTAGGTCACCCAGCACAGTGATTGAGGAGGCAGAACATGTGACTTCCAGGTCAGGACCCTGTCTCCCCTTGCACTGCCCATGACCTTGAGACCAAGTACTAATAACAGTAAACATTGAAAAAAGACACCTTAGTCTGCCAAACCATGAAATTGATATGATTTCCTCTATCTAGATGGCAAAACTGAGGCTCAGAGAGGTTAAGTGACTTGCCCAGGGCCACACAGCAGAGCTGGGATTTGAACTCAGGCCCACTTAGCTTGTTGGAGCCATAACCAGGAAGCCATCTTGCTGGTGTCTGTTTTAGGGATAGGGGATGGGTACTGAGGTGTGTGTTGTTGGGGAGGATTCTTCCTTTAAAAGGCCAGACTGACATTCCCCCCAGATTACTGGAGTACTGCTCCCACCAAGGGAATGGTCTTGCGGTGGGTAGCGGGTTTCACCAGAGACCATCTCATGACTTTGGGCTGGCAAGCCCCATCCATACCCACAAACACCATCTGAGGTTCCCCCCACCCACTACCCCTTGCTATCTATCCACTCTCTATTTTTCTTCTCTGTCCCACAAACCTGGGGTTGTGGTGGAAGTGGGAGGGTGGGTAGTGTCCCCACAGGACTAGGGTTTCTGGGAATGAAGTCACCACCTCCTTTTTCCTGCGGGGCTCCAGACCTCTGTTCCTGGAACACAACCATTGCTCTACCCAGATCCTTTGGACAAGAACCAAGAAGACATCCAGGGCTAGGGTATCACCTGGGGCTTGGGGACTGAGTCAGAAGACCCTCACCCTCACTCCGACTGTATCTGTTACCTGCAGGGAACCCAGATGATCTTCAATGCAGCCAAGGAACTGGGTCAGCTGTCTAAACTCAAGGTGAGGCCAGGGGCAGAGGCAGGAGATAGGGTGGGAGGTATTCCTAGGGGAAAAATCCCAGAATGGTGATATGCTTTGCAGGTTCAAGGGACAGGATCCCTACTCAGACTGGCTTAAGCACAATTTATTTGCCCTGGTGTGTTGGAAAGACATGTATGGTTAAGCTTCGGATACAGCTTGATCAAGGGTACAAATCATTTATTCAACAAATATTTATTGAGCACCTGCCATGTTCTACTCACATGCTGGGTACCAGATACAATGATGAAAAGACAGACCCGCTATCCCACTTCTCAAAGTTTTGCAGGGATGAGTCCCATAGACAGGTAGATCCCCAATGTGGGGCCTGCTTTGCCCACCTAACCCTTCTCTCCATCCATCCAGGACCACATGGTACGAGAAGAAGCCAAGAGCTTGACCCCAAAGCAGTGTGCAGTTGTTGAGCTGGCCTTGGACACCATCAAGGTGAGAGGCCTCACCCCTGCCCATCAAGGTGAGGCAGGCAGAGAATGTGGTTGGTGTGAACATTAATCTAGGCTCTAATCTACCTTAATTTATTCAATTTATAAACACTTCCCAATGACCCTTCTGGCAGGGCCCTGAGGAGCCCCTAGCTGTGGGGTACAGCTGGATATAGACATCCCCGTCCCTGTGGGGTCAGGTTGTGATAGAGGGAAGGTTGGGATCTGGGGGAGCCCCAGGAGGGAACAGTGAGGACTTTTGTAAGAAAGCATGTGGGAGGTGGATTTTGAGGAATGCATAGGAGTTCGTAAGACAAACCAGAAAGATCATTATAGGCAGGGGACCAGCCCATGCAAGAACATGGAGACATGGTGGTCCATGCCCCCAATAAGGGGCTGTGGTCTTCAAAAAATGAAAAACATGAAAACTACTCTAAAAAATGTTTTGCTGAAATGAAATTGGCAACATAGTAAAAAGGGGCAGTCAAAGAAAGCTCCTTGAAACCTTAAAGAAAGACAAAGAACCAGGTAGAATAGAGGGCAGAGGTGGGGGTAGGGGTAGGGAGGACCTAATCACCAGTGAGCATAGTAAGTGGCACTGAAGCAGGTATCTTCTAGGGAAGACAGAGAGCTGCCAGAGAGGTTGCAGGATTAGAGTCATTAAGGGTGGTGGGGTGGGGGAGGGATTGGAAGCATGGGTGTTATTCTGAGGGCGCTGTGAACTCATGGGTGGGTTTGGAGCAAGAGTAGAGGTGGGGAAGTAGCAATACCTAACTTAGGTATTTTGAAGATCCCCTGGTCATCCTGTACATCACTGAAGAGAGCAGAGGTTTGGGGGACGGGGCACCAGGATGGGCTGGTAGGGATTCCTGCTGGCATTACCTCCCCCTTTCTGTGCCCACAGCAATACTTCCATGCGGGCGGTGTGGGTCTCAAGAAGACCTTCCTGGAGAAGAGCCCAGACCTGCAGTCCCTGCGCTATGCCCTGTCCCTCTACACGCAGGCCACCGACTTGCTTATCAAGACTTTCGTGCAGACACAGGCGGCCCAGGGTAAGAGGCAGTGGGCTAGCGCATTGTAAACCACCGCAGGGGCAGGAGAAGCCCAGCCCGGAGTAGCCATTGGCTCATCTCTGTGACGTCATGGGCAAATTAAGAGCTTCTTGGCGTATGTGAGCTCCTAGATGTCACAGAGCCAATAAGTGATTTACAGCTTGTGGGGATGGGGTTTCTGACGTCATCCGTCCAGGAGGTGATTGATTTCACCTGTGAAAATCTATGACGTCATGGGGCCAGGAGGTGATTGAAAGCTCTAGGGAGGAACCTCTTTGACATCGATGACCAAGGTGATTGACAGACCCTAGGGGCAGGACATGATGTCATGCGGTCATTGAGTGATTGGCAGCTCCAGGGGAGGAACCTGGAGGAAAGGTTGAAGGCCCCTGGGGAGGGACTTCTGTAATGTCTGGGGCTAAGGAATGATTGAAAGCCCCAGGGATGGGAGGGACCCTGACCTGGATGGGGTGGGCAGAGAGGAAGCTCTCATTTCTCAAATTCTTTCTTTCTTCTCTTGCCTCTGTTTCCTGTCCCTCTCTGAGCTCCACACACAGCAGCTTGGGCTGAGGCGCAGGACTCCAGGACCCCAGTTCCCATCCCTAGGGCTCCCCCACCCCGTTTTCAAATTGTGCCCAAGAGTGCAGACAACGGAGAGAAGTTTGGCCGCTGACCCAAACTGAGTTCCGGAGGGGGAGGCTGCGGTGTGGTGAGCAAAGCCTTGAGGCCACCAGCAGCCTCCTCCCCACCATCCCAGTCAGCCCAGGGCCCTCAGCTTCATGCCCAGTCCACACTGCTGCTTTTAGTGTCCCTGGTGTTCCCGGAGCGGGAGGCTGTCTGTCTGTCCGTCTGCAGCTGATGTTTCTCTCTCTCTTGTCTCTCCTCCCTCTCACTCGCCGCCCCCTCTGCGCCTCCCTTGCTCCCCCTACGCAAACTCGCCCTCCATCCTCGCCCCTCGATTGCTCGTCTCTGTTCCCCCTTCCTTCCTTCCTTTCTCCCCTCTCCCCCGCGATTAGTCCATGGTGGAAAAGGGACTAGGTTTACCCTTAGTGAAGACATTTATCCTGAGAAGGGTACGTGCCTCCGCCGCCCGCCCGCGCCTGGTGCCCGGTGCCTGCGCCCTTCCCGGCCCCGGCTAGTAAAAGGCCCGTCCTTCTGCCTCCACAGCCTGCGGGGCCCCATCTAGGCCAGACCCGCTGCGGGGGCCAAGGTGGATGAGGGGGAAGGACGGCTTGCTGGTTCCACATGGGGAAGGAGAAGCGATTTGAGTCAGCATCTGTTTCTCCTTAAGTTCATCTCTTAAGCCAGATCCTGGATCCCCCGGACTCATAGCCCAGCTCTGCCGTTCTGCGCCTGGGCGCCTAGGGCAAGTGTCTTTGCCCCTGAACCTCAGTTTTCTCATTTCTAAAATGGGGACAGTCAAGGACCTTAATTCATAGGATTATTTTTAGGATTCAGCGAATTAAATTGAGAGCAGTTCCTGACATTTAATAGCTAGTAGCAATTGTTATTGTTGTTATTATTATTAATTATTATACCTGAAATCACTTTTCTGAGTGTAGAAAACTTTGAGCTAGCCCTTGTGCCAAATACTTCTCAAAGATTCTTGTAAAGATTTTTTCAAGTCACCACACAAGGTGGCGGGGGGGGTGGTGTCCATCATACCATAAGTGAGGATGTTCAGTCCCAAAGGAGAAGCCACTTGCCCCTGCAGAGGGACCTAGGACTTGGGGAGCAGGGGGTGGAGTTGGGAGAGCACAGAGAGGCCCCAGAAAGACCGTTCCCCTTGGAACCAGCAAACCACGGGATGGGGGTGCCAAGCACTGCCCCCCTCCCCCTTCTTACTAGCTTTGGCCTTGGTCTGACCCCTTACCTCACCCACCACTGTCCGATTGCCCCCTGGCACCCTCAGTCTGGCCCTGATTGAGCTTGCAATGAAGCATCAGCCTGGGGGAGGGGGGCGGGGAGGTGAGGCTGAGCATGTGATTGGTGGGGGGAGAGGAGGGGGCGGGAGCTTGAGATAATAAGGAAGGCAGCCTGGTGTGGCAGTGAAAATGGGGGGGTGCACGCCCCAGTACTGGGGTGCTAGGGGTCTCCAAGTCTCTGTCCCTGAACCTCAGTCACTTCCTGCCCAGCGCAAGTGACCTGGATCAACGTTACTCTGACCTGTTCTCCTTCCCTACTCCTACCTCGGACTTTTCCCCATTCCTCCCCCTATGCATGGGGTGCGCCAGGCGTGGGGAGCTTCCTGGCAGGCTGGGGAGGGGCCTGGTGGGCGTGCTGGCAGTCACAGGTCCCCAGGCCCCCACAGGATGCCCTTCCCAGAATCACAGAGGGAGAGACAGGGACAAAAGCTTTTAAGCTGCCCTTCAGAGATCTCCATTAGATCTAAACAATCAGGATGCTCACAGTGGCAGAAACAGAAGGATGCCTCACCCTGACTCAAGCGGACAAGGGAATTTGTTGGCTCTGGAACTAAAAGATTAAGGGTTAAGCTGGCATCAGGAATAACGGGATTCAGAGTCTCCAACAATGCCACTGGTCATTGGTCTCCACTGAGACCTCTGTGGAGCAGACTTTCCCCTCACTGGCCAGAGACAGCTTTTAGCTTAGCACCACAGAGACTCTTCTCTAACAATTATAGCTGAAATCCTAGGGCCTACTCCTATAGGTCCAGCTTGAGTCACATGACCATCCCTGAGCCAATCACTGCAGCCATGGGCAGGGAATCCTCTGATTTGGCAACTATGATTCACTTAGCCATACTCGAAGTGTGGGATGGAGCCACAAGATCTGAGGTGAAGGTGGGAGCATTTCTCAATGGAAAATTGAGATTCCTCTATTAGAAGAGGAATGATATGGCTGCAGGGACAATAAAAGGAAGCCCGTACATCTGGAGAAGAGTTAGTAAGGGTGAGAGTGGAGGGAGGTGAGGCAGGGGAGGTAATAGACATATTGGTAGGGACATTGCAGGTCACAGAAAGGACTCTGATTACTTCAGAGTGAGATAGGAGGGTTTTGAGCAGAGGAGAGATGTGATCTGACTTGATAGGATTTCTCTGGCTGGTGTATGAGAGAAGATGAGAAGAAAATGCAGGGAAACAAGAAGGAGGCCACTGAAATAGTCCAGGAGTACAATGCTGGGGGCTAAGCCAGGGTGAGATTCTGGATGTACTTTGAAGGTAGAGCAAATAGGAACTTCTAATGTACCAGTACTTACGAAGTGAAGACACAGAAGAGGATCAAAGACTAATGGATGGAACTGTTGAAGAGATATATATGTATGCATCGATATAAATATATAGGCATCCAATATGCAAAAAGAGACACATAGTTTTATATACAAGGTTAGAGCTCAGTTCATATGAGTGCATATACATACAGAATTTTATTACCAGTTGACATCAGGCAGTCAACTGGCATCTGGTGTAAACTAACCAGGGTACCCCAACAGTTTGAGAATTGACAGAGGAGGAGGAAGCAATAAAAGAGGTCAGGAATGAGTAGTGTGTAGGATAAGAACCTGTAGAATGTGTATTGTTGCAGCCAAGAGGAAGCCAGAATGTCAGACTCTGCCGAGAAGCTGTATACAATGAAGACTGAGTTTTGACAACATGGCAGTCAGTCAAAAGAGAAAAATGGAAGGCAAACACATTAGGTTCAGAAAAGTTAAAAGATCTGCCCAAGATCACACAGCAAGGCCAAAACCCTGGATTCTTGGCCTCCTTAAGAGTACCTACCTCCCCAGCCAATCCTCAGTACCACCCTGTCATGGCTGTTGACCTGGTGCTGCCAGCACATGGTGGGTGAGAGGTAGTTTAGGTCCCTTCTATTGGGTGGGAAAGAATGGTGCTGACGCCAAGCATCTACACTTACCCTGCCCAGGCTCTGGTGTGGAAGACCCTGTGGGTGAAGTCTCTGTCCATATTGAGCTTTTCACTCATCCAGGAACCGGAGAACAGAAGGTCACAGTGAAAGGTGAGCAGCCTGAGGTGGGAGGGGAAGTGCCTCAGCCAGGATGCACTAGGTTCTAAGAAACCAAATTCAAACTACCTTAAGTAAGAAAAACATTTTTCATTAAAAAAAAAAAAAAAAAGTTTTCATAAAACTGGAAATTCCAGAAGTAAACCACTTTCCTGCATGGCTAGATTCAGGGGTGCAAAAAGTGTTACAGGACTTAATTCTACTTCCTCCATCTCTCAAATCTGCTTTCCTTTTATTGGCTTTTATATTGCTAGTTAGAATGCAGATTGAGCTGTTTAGCCAAGGCCTAGAATAGCAATGTCTTAAACAAAATAGAATACATTTTTCTCTGAGGTAACTCCAAGGATAGTCAGCCCAGAATTGATATGGAGGCTTTACAGTGTTGGGGATTCAGGCCACTACCATCTTTTGTCGCACTTTCATTTCTGATATGTTTTCCTCTTCTGTAGGTTCCCAAAGAATACAGCCCCCACCAGTATCCCAGATTGCAGCTAGGAGAAAGAGAAAGTTTAGGGCAATCTCCCTTTAAAACCACAACCTGGAAGTTGTACACATCACTTTCTTTCTTATCTCATTGGTTACCTAGCTACAGAAGCATGCTGGGAAATGTAGTCTTTCAGCCAGGCTTTGAAAAACCACAGCCACTTATTGAGGGACCTTGACCAATCATACCTTCCACTTCCCCCAATAGTGGTGGCTGCCAATGACCTCAAATGGCAGACTTCTGGCATCTTCCGGCCATTTATTGAAGTCAACATCATTGGGCCCCATCTCAGCGACAAGAAACGCAAGTTTGCAACCAAATCCAAGAACAACAGCTGGGCCCCCAAGTACAATGAGAGCTTCCAGTTGTGAGTTGGGTGCTCTGGGGAGAGAGCATCTGCTAAGTTAACCTCGGGGCCCACTGGCAGGAGGATTGTTTGATAGACCAATCTGAGGAGGGGTCACATCCTAGGTGGGGTTACTGGGAAGGGATGCACCTTAGTGCAGGTGACAAAATCCTCTAAGAGCCCTCTCCTAACATGATTGGTCAGACTCTTGTCTGACATCGGTGAGGGGACACTGGGAAGGAGTTGACCATGTTGGGAGGTAGGCAGGTCCCAAGGAGGCATCAAGTGTGATATAACATCATGATAAAGGCTTGTGAAGGGGAGGGAAGTCTGGGCAGAAGGGGTGTGTTGGGTGGGGCCATTTCTGGAGCTGAAGACTCCAGTGGTTAAGGGGCATGGGTGGCCATGATGGGGGAGGAGACATGAGGATGACTCATGGAGTCAGCAGTGAGCCTTGTTAGGTTTGTTGGGCCAGGTCATCTAGGAAAGTCTACTCTGTGGGGACAGGAGTGGAGTATGGCATGAAGAGATGTTTTGTGTGTGGGGGTTCACATCTAGATGGGGCTTCCTGGTGGGCAAGTGAACTTGGTCAAGGCATGGGATATCTAGAGGGAACAGACCCTGGGGTACATAAATAAGTCTGATGAGAGTGTATAGAGGGATTACCTGGTTTGGGAGTGGAGTCACATGGGTGGATCTTTTGGAGAGGTGTGAACCTTACTGGGGCAGGGTAGCACTGGAAGCTGTTCTTAGGGGACAGAAGTACAGAGGACATCAGAGCTAGGGAGAGTAGGGACTTCTGGGGGACAAGAGTCTGACCAATCATGTTAGGAGAGGGCTCTTAGAGGATTTTGGAGTGATGGGTCACCTGATACAATGCTTGAGAGCAGGAGCATGGCCTAGTGGGGGACAGATGTTTCCTGGGGTGGGCTGGAGTACTTGAGGACTAGGAGCACAACCTGGGAGGAAGACCTGCAGGAGCGATGTGAGCATGACCAAAAGGAGGGCCTCTTGATCAGCTAGCATTAGGGCAGGTTACCTGGGGACAGGAGCCCAGCTTCTCCAGGGACATAGCCTTGTGGTGTGTTGCGGGGGTGCGGGGGGAGGTGTCCTGGAGTGGGGGTCACTCATAAGACATCAGGGCAGGGCTGTGTTGGGAGGGCATCCTGCATATAAGAAGGGTGGGCTAGGGAGCATGGGGGAGAGGCCACATCAAGGGAAGAACTTGGGTTCAGATGGTAGTCTGGTAATGGGGTTTCTGGATACAATATCTGGGGCCACAGGGTGGTAAGGGCAGCCACTCAACCTACCAAGGGTGTGGATGCAGGTATCACAGAATTTTGGGAGCATGGCCTAGCAAGAGGCTCTGGGGAAAGGGTCACTTGGGAGGTGGAGACATGGTTTGTCCCGGCTCATGGGGGCATCGCTGGGTGGGAGAGAAAGGAGGGAAGAGAGACATGACAGACATACTTCGGGAGTGGTGGAGGTGGTATCAACTGGTGTGGATATGGTTCCGAGCAGGGTTGTAGAGTGAGTCACCTGCGGGCTGGCTTGCCTAGAGTGTTAGGTCGTAAAAATGAGAGGATCACGCATGAACGTGCCGGAGCGCAAGGCGGGGCCGGTCCACCTGTAGGGCGTTTCTTGTGGGGTGACAGGGCCCTCGTGTGGGCGGGGCTATCAGCAGGGCGTGGCTGAATGGTGGGCGGGGCCTTTCCTGATGCACCATCCCCCACAGCACGCTGAATGCCGACGCGGGCCCTGAGTGCTATGAGCTGCAGGTGTGCGTCAAGGACTACTGCTTTGCGCGCGAGGACCGCACGGTGGGACTGGCTGTGCTGCAGCTGCGCGAACTGGCCCAGCGCGGGAGCGCCGCTTGCTGGCTGCCCCTCGGCCGCCGCATCCACATGGACGACACGGGACTGACGGTGCTGCGCATCCTGTCGCAGCGCAGCAACGACGAGGTAGCCAAGGAGTTCGTCAAGCTCAAGTCAGACACGCGCTCCGCCGAGGAGGGCGGTGCTGCGCCTGCGCCCTAGCAAGGGGCACGCGGGGTGGGACGGCTTCTGTGTGCTGGAACCTTCCAGAGGGCAAGGCTTAGGGCTCTGTGCAGAGGGTGGTCTTTGCCTTTGCCCTTGACTTAGCTTTTAGCTCTGGGGAATTATGAGTGGACGACGCACCTACCCCCACAGGAGGCCACACTGTAGGGCGAGAGGAAGGAAGAAGCCACATCCCCTCTTTGAAGCAATGCCCGCAGCGCCTAGGGGGCCTTTTGAGCTAGGTTGGGGATAACCCCGCCTCATAGGGAGGAGGCCAGTCCCACTGCTCTGGTTCTGAAAGGCCCCGCCTCTTGTCCCCTGGAAAAGCCATAAGACGGGTCCCCAACCCTGGGGCCCAAGACCAATTGCCAAGCAGGGAGCTCTCGGGTCCCTCAAGGAGCAGGCCCTGGGCAAAAGACAGGGCTTCCTGGAGCATCCCTGGGATGATCTGGGAGCTGGCGGGACTGGGATGGTAGTTGGAGAGTTCTGGGGGGACCGGAGTTCATTTTGATATTTGTGCAAAAAATAAACAGAGAGACGGGGGGAGGATTGGATTTCAAAAGCACATGCGCCCTTGGGCGCCCAAACCCTGGGGGCCGAGGGAACGGCCCTCTGTGGCACCCGCATTTCCCTGTAGGTTTTTCTATTTATTCCCATGTGCCCAGCCCTCAGCATAGAGTTCAACCCACACATTTGACAGATGGCAAAACTGAGGCCCAGAGAGTTGCTGAAGGTCCCAGTGCCAGACCGTCTTCCCACTCCCTTTGGCCTGTGTGCCCCATCCAAGGGTGGGCTGAGGTAGTATGACCTCACACAGCTCCCCATTGCTGCTAACTCCCCTCAGGGGACCTTCCCCAACCCTTACAAGGGATGTTCTGGGCCAAGGCGCCCACTGCCCCCTCCCACTTCTGGCTACCAAGAGAAACCCTTGCCCTGGGCCCTTTCCTCTGGGACTCCAGTAGGGAATAATACCCTGTGACCTCCTGCCAAAAAAGAGTGACGATATTTAATTCCCTGAACCCAGGCCCGCCTACCCATTTTTCCTCTCCCAGAATTCTTCAGGCAGGAAAGAACAGGAAGAGAACAGAAACTCTAGGGTGTGTGTGTGTGTGTGTGTGTGTGTGTGTGTGTGTGTGTGTGTGTTTCCCCAGCACCAGCCCAGGCATGTGTTTTGGAAATTTCCTCATTTCCTCCCTCTTATTTTCCCAGAGAATTCCTGCTTATTCCTCAAAAGTCATTACAAATATACCCCCCTGGAGAAAACCCTCACTGCTCCCCCTCAGGACTTTCCCATCCTCTGTTCTTGAAGCCATGGGACTAGGGGTGTCTGTGGCAGATTCTTTTTCCCCCAGATTAGAGTCTGAGGTCTCCCAAGTTCGCCCAGCATAGGCTGGACAATGGGGATGGCAAAGAGGGCATGCCTAGTTGAACTATGTCGTGGCCATCTGTGTGTGCCAACGCATCCACATGTGTGTCTGTCGATGGCCATCTCTATCAACCTTCTCCCCTCCCACATAGATCTGGGCACACAGGAAGTGTTCAAGCCAGGCTGTGGCTGAGTCACAGGACATAAAGAGAAGGTGAGAGGAGACATAGAAGAGACAGGAGAAGAATCCAGAGGGCCAAAAGGGTTTGAAACCAGGAAGTTTTCTATTGGAACAACAAGGCTCATAGACGAGCAGGGCTTTCCCCAAGGCCACCCAGCAAGTGGACACAGTGCCAAACTTTGGATGACACCTCTGGGCTTTTGCCACCTCAC
The DNA here is from genome assembly GCA_004027375.1 of Macroglossus sobrinus. Taxonomy (NCBI): domain Eukaryota; kingdom Metazoa; phylum Chordata; class Mammalia; order Chiroptera; family Pteropodidae; genus Macroglossus; species Macroglossus sobrinus. The sequence continues at coordinate 1,081,643 of PVKZ01000214.1, forward strand.
TGGGGTACCTGGGGTTCTGAGCCCTAGAGGGGTCTCAGGGTTGCATTGAACCTTGTTTCATGGCAGGATCTGGCCCCAGATTTTCATGGATCAGGGAAAGGATGAAGTAGGATGGGCCCCTAATGGTGTAAAGGGGTGTGACATTGAGGGACATCTTGGACAGAGCCAATCCCCTGCCCAAGAGGGACAGAGAGGCAGTGTAAGGACACAGAGACGAGGGAGAGAGAAGGTAAGAAATCAGGAAAATGAGATTATACCCTAGTAGAGAGAGACCTTGAGATGGAGAGACAGAGAAGAAAAAGCAAAGTTGGGGACCTAGAAAAAAGAAGGACCTGCTGTTCCAGCTCTCACCAGTCAGACCTGGAAGGATTTACCTAAAATGAGATACCTGGCTGTACCCCCAACCCCTCTGACTCAGATGCTAGAGCCTGAAACCTCACCGTGCCCCCATCAGAGATGCAAAAAAATCCAACTAGTAATCCTTGGGACCTCAAAGACCTTTCTGTCCTTGACTTGCTCCCCCTGCACTGTCCATCTTGCAGATGGAGACACGAGGGGCGGGGCAAAGCAGAGTGGGGACAGCCCAGAGTCCTCCCGAACTCTGCTGCTTGGATGCAGAGGGAGGGGAATTTGCTGGGGACTTGGTTCATATCATGACCCCATCTGCACCCCTCCCCCCCAAACAGTCTTTCTTAAGAATCGTCAAGGACCAAAGTTGTCTTCACTGACACATGTTGCTTTTCTCTATGCCTTTTTCTTTTTTAAGAGAGAAATCAAGTTGACGGTGTCGAGTAAGACCCCTCTACCCCCAGCCCCTGCCCAACTATAGTGGCTCTTTCAAGGCGCAGGTCACAGGCAGAGGGTTGCCCATGCATCCTAGGCCAATAGCCAAGGGCTCAGACCCCACCCCTGGCTCCAGTCCCCTAAGACACCAAAACCTACCACAGAGTTCAGAGAGGTTCTTCTTCCACACACCTTCTCTTAGCATGTGATTGCAAATGTGAAATCAAAACACTGTTTTAACTCGATCCCATCAGTCTGGCATCTGCAGAGATGCCTCCATTTCTCTGTAAATATGTGACTTGGAACAAATGTTTAAAACAAACAAGAAATGGTCATGAATGCATGGTGTTGAGATGTTTTGCACTATTCTCACTTTTTCGTCTCTGTAAAAATATTTTATTAACAGCAGACATTAAAATAAGAAAAAGCACACAGCCTCAGATGTGTAATAGTGGGTTTGCATCTCCATAAATACAAAAAAAAAATAACCTCACGTAGCACTTTCTACATGCAGACACTGTTGAACATGCTTCCCACCCGCAAACCACTTCATCTCCAACTAACATTTCCCCATTTCACAGAGTAGGAAAACTGAGGCCCAGAGAGGTAAGATGTTCTGGAAGGGGTGGAGTCAGGATTTGAATCTGGAACACCATGCAGCTGTTCTCTCAGCTCAAGCAAGTTAGAACACAAATGCCAGGGATTCACCCCTCCCCCCAATTCAACCTACAGCTCCATGTTTTCTGGGATTTTTTTGTTCTGTTTTGTTTTGCTGTAGCAAGCAAGAGTCTCATAAACTCAGAAATGCAAAGAATAAAAACTTCACTTTTCTACAGCTGAACTTAATTTCTGTTTTAAATCCCCCGCCAGGGAGCAGAAATGAAGTCTTCCTCAGCTCAGGGTTTCCTTGGTAAGACTCCCCTCCTAAGATCTGGGGCCGTTTCTGCATTTGAGCAGTCAGAGCTGGGGCCATGGGATCCTCTGCTGGGAATGGGTTCAGTGAATGGTTTTAGCGGCAATTAAAAGCCAAAAGTACTAAAAGTGGAACAAACAGTGGCTATACCACAGAGGTTACCCAGTACTCAGCAGTTCCACCCTCAGGATTTGCACGTGGGCAAAAAGACTGAAGGAGCATCAATGTTTTGGTATTTTCACATGGGAAATATTATACAACTGTGAAAACGGATGAACCACAGCTGTCTGCATGATGTCAGAAGAGGCAGCCCACTAAGGACCCTGAGGGTCTCTGTGTGTTCTTGTGACTGTGCCAGACTGCAAGCTTTATCTTCTCCCTAAGATATGGCACTTTCCATAGTGAGACAGGTGGGCCATGCAGCCTGATTTCTGCATAACTGCTTGCTCTCTGATGGAGGAGAGCTGGCTTGCTTGTTGTTTAATACAAAACGGGTTCAGCCCTTGGCCCTGTGTTCCTCAGGTTCATCATATCACCTGTGGAGCTTGAAGACTGAGGCTTATGCTGCTTGCTGTGTTCTAAGTCATAAACCATCTTGCTCTAATCCACTGAGTCTCAGAGTTGACTCTGTACCTATGGACAAGGGACAGGTGTACTTCTGCCATTCTCTGTGAGTGAGGTCCTCTGGCTAATGACATGAATGAATTTTAGAAGTGTGATGTTGAATGGGGGAAAAGTAAATCCCAGAAGGCATCAGAAAGCATGACACCACGTTTACACCCACAAAATACACCCACAGAGATATAGTTTAAGGATGCAGAAGTGTGATTAATAAAAAAAATAAGCATGGAACTAAAGATTAAAAAATCAAGGATTCTACCTCAAACCTATCAGGATGGTTACTATATATAATGTGTGTGTGTGTGTGTGTGTGTGTGTGTGTGTGTGTGTAAAAGTGTTAGCAAGAATGTGGAGAATTTGGAACCCTTGTGCACTGTTAGTGAGAATGTAAAATGGTGCAGCCACTGAAGAAAGTGGAGGTTTCTCAAAAATTTAAAAATAGGATTACCATGTGACCCAGCAATCCTACTTCTGGGTATATATACCTGAAATAATTGAAAGCAGAGTCTCAAAGAGATGGTTTATGTCGGAAGCCAGCTGACAAAGTTGAATCAGGTTCCTGAAATGGGGAGCGGGGACTAAAGAAAAGAAAGCAGACAGAAAGTGCAGGAGGGAGGACAGAACCTCATCTGTTTCTCCGAGTTTATTTAGCACAGCATATTTATACAATCTGAGGGCGTTTTGCAAAACTTGGTTACAATACCACAGTTTCTCATGTCCTTGAGGACTGATAATCTCAGCACTTTACAGTCTCAACTTCTTATGTAGTTGCCAAGTACACAAACATCCTTTGTTCCTTAATGTGCCATTTCACATGTCTTAAAATGGCTCCCCACAGTTATAGACCCATATTCACAGCAGCATTGATCACAATAGCTAAAACGTGGAAGCAATTCAACTGTCCATTGACAGATCAGTGCAGAAGCAAAATGAGGTTCATTCATAAAATTAAATATTATTCAGCCTAAAAAAGGAAGGAAATTCTGACACCTGCTACAACATGGATGAACCTTGTGAACATTATGCTAAGTGAAATAAGCCAGTTACAAAAGGACCGATACTGTATGACTCCACTTAAATAAGGTCCTTAGAGGAGTGAGATTCATAGAGACAGAAAGTGGAATGGTGAATGCCAGGGACTGGAGGCAAAGGGTGGGGAGTTAACGTTTAATGGGGACAAAGTTTCAGTCTGGGAATATGAAAAAGTTCTGGAAATAGTGTTGACAGTGGAATAACAATGTGAATATACTAAATGCCATGGGATTGTACATTTGAATATGGCTAATTTTATGTTATCCAAATTTCACCTCAATTTAAAAACAAAAATAACAAACAAAAAAACAGGTGGCTGTCCAGAGTTGGTCCATGGGTCATTATTTGCCAAAACTTGACCTAATCAATTCTTCTTCAACTACCCTCCCCTGCTCACTTCTCCCAACCTTAGGCTAACTCATGAACACCATCCTCATGCTCACTCCACCCTCTGCTCTCAACTGAACCCTGGCCCCAGCCTCACCTCATCCTCATGCTCTCACCCCACCCCCTTAATCTACTGTACTCTCACCCCCATTTACCCATGCCTTTTATCGCCCCACCTTTCAACATGGCAGGATCACCCAGGCAATGTCAACAAGATGCACCCTCAGTTTCCTGAGGGTGTAACAATTACATGATTCATAATCCCTGTAAAGTTACATTTCATTACATAATTTATTACACTACATAATAATTACTCTGCCCCTAATCCTGTAATTACATATAACGGTTTCTATGATTATGCATCCTACAATTACACAATCACTCTTACCATCCCCATAACACACAGTAATAAACAAGAAGGAAGTTGTGGGTAGACAATAGCCCTCACCCCAACCCAACCCCTTTCTGGGCAGAAGCTATAAAGCTGCTGTCATACTCCTGGAATTCCATGTAGCTGGACATGTGTTGAGGCGCCAGTGGAACTTTGGAAGGAAGAAGGAACTCGTGCTGTCTTAATTTTGCTTCCTCTTCATTATGCCAGCAGTCAACTTTGGCAGGTGTTGAAAAGCAGTTGTGGAGGAGGCAAAGTTGGCATCCTGTTCCTGAATCACAGTTACAGTGTATGTGCCCAAAGTTGGAGATTTCAAGGACCTCCTGACTCCCCCACCTTCTGTGATTGTGGGAAGCCTCAGTTCCCCTGGCAAGCCAGTTCTGCAGAATCATCCCTGCGGGACCAGCCCAGGTCCTGCTCCTCTGTACCAAGAGTTGGCAAACTACATCCCCTGGGCCACTGTGGCCCACTGTTCATTTTTATAAACAGAGCTTTATTGGCACACAACCACGCTCGTTCATTCATTCAGCTCAGTCTGTGACTGCTTTCATGCTACATTGGCAGAGCTGAGTCCTTATGAATTTCCTATATTAAGCCCCTTCCTGTTAAAAGACCTCAACTGGTTTCTCTTTCTCATCTTAAACTTGACTGATACATTATGTTATGATACATAATAAATTATACATCCATGGAGTGAGAGAACTGTAGCTATGCTAAAGGATGAACGTGGTAGACTAATGTCCCCTGCCTCAAAGATATACATTTCCTATTGTCCAGAACCTGTGGATGTTACTTTAAATGGCAAAAGGAACTTTGCAGATGGGATTTAATTAAGGATCTTAGGTGATGGGGAGATTATTCTGGATTATATGAGTGGGCTCTAAATGTACAAGGGTCCTTACAAGAGGGATGAAAGAAGGTCCAATGAAAAGTAGATGTGAAGACGGAAGCAAAGGTTGGAGAGACACAGGAAGGGGTCGTGAGCCAAGGAATGCCAGCAGCCCTCAAAAGCTGGAAAAGGCAAGAATGTGGATGCTCCCCTAGATCCTCCCAGAGTAAACAGCCCTGCGGACACCTTGACTGTAGCACAGTGAAACTGCTTTCAGACTTTGGCCTCCAGGACCGCATGAGAATAAATGGGTAGTTTTAAAGTCACTCAATTTGCGAAAATTTATTACTGCAGCCATAACAAACTAAGACTATGAGCCAGTGGACCAACTGAGGGGTTTTCCAACGAACATAAATCATTTTTTAATTAAAAATAATGGATTAAAACCATATATATATTTCATATATATTCATATATATGACTATGATTATGAATCCAGAAGGAAGGATGCAGCTCTCCTGAAGGTTAAGAGAGGAAAGGAAGGATCCGAGTTAGGTCATTGGACATGGTGGGGACATTCAAAATGAAATTCAGTTTCCCAGGTATTATCAATAAACTTCTAATCCCTTCAGTCTGGAGGCAGAGCTTGAGAATCTGTTTTAATCAGCGGTATTGTTTGGCAAAGGAAACCACTTGATGTCACAAAGACCCTTCCAGAGACTCATATCCCCAAGAGGCTGAATGGAATTGGATGCAGGGATTCTCAACCATAGCACAGTGAACTTTTGGAGCCTAATCATTCTTTGTTTATGGGGCCGCTTGTGTCCTATAGGATGTTTAGCTGTATCCCTACCTTCTGTCCCAAAGCGAATAGCACCTGCCCAAGTCATGACCACCAGGATTGTCTCTGGACATTGCCTAATATCTCCGAGGGACCAAATCACCCCCAGTTGAGATACACTAGGTTAAAATAAGATTTAGAAACATCACATGTAATCAACAAAGCGACTCCAATGTCCTGTAAGGGGGGACTGGTTACTAAATTCAGATCATCTGCCTTGGATGAATAGTGAGGAGTTAACAAGTAACAATGACGGCCTCTACTGAAACTCCAAGTGCACATTCCTGCTAACTCAGCAATTCCTCCTGTATCAGCTTGCCCAACTGAAATAAAATTTCAGCAGCAAAGATGTACAATATTATGCTGTTCACTACAAGCTGTTCTTCCATCAGAATGGTCCGATAAACTGTGGTCCACCACATCACAGAATAGATCAGTAGACATCTGCACAGATTAGAATATCCACGATATGTTGTTAAATTAAAAAATAACTGATCACATGTTATAAAAAAAAAATGTGTGGCATGGGGGAAAAGAAAGCAGGTTGCAACAGAGTTTATGTAACATAATCCTCTTTTTTAAAAACATGTATAGTTTTGCTCCATGTAAGTGTGTAAGACTATTAAAATCTTAATAGTCTTCACCAAAATGTGTAGGATTTTGAGGATGTGTAGCTTAATTTGGCTTTTTCAGTTTGCTTAGCTGTATGTCCTAATTTTCCCACAAGAATATATTTTTTTTTGTAAAAGCCTTGGGTATATGACTACACATCCTAAGGGCTTAAGAGTCTTGAGAGCCCTTAAGTATTTGACACAGAAAATCCAAATGTGGTTGGGTGTGGATCAATGCCCCACCTCCCCCGTTCCTGGGGTAGGACCACTCTGAGGTGTCTGCTTGAGGCTGTCTCCCTGAGGTCCCCAGGTGCCCCAGGAGTCAACTGTTTGTTGGTACCTCCTGCAGGGCTCCATCCCTTCTTGTCTCATGTCCCCACCCCCATCAGCACTTCCTGGGGTGACTTCAATAACCAAATCCTTGTCTTGGGATCTGTTTCCTGGGGACTCCAAACCATGACCGCCCCTGTCCGTATTCAATCCTGCAGTTGACCACACAGGATAGGCAAGCTTGGCCATCTGTCCCTGGGCTACTTCAGGGATGTTCTACGGGACAGGCCCTCACTGCCCCTCACTCCCCGCTCAGCCTCTCTCCAGCACCTGGTTTCCTCCCACACCTGGGCCAGCAGCAGAATGGGAACTGAGAGTGGTGTGTTGGCAGTGAGCAGAGTATGAGGTAAAAAACACAGACTTATGTGAAAAACAACCAGGAACATTTAATACAAAAATAGGCAAGTTATCCAAGACCTGACCCAGGGAGCAGTTAGTTATCCATCCCTAAGAGTGAAGCACCACTGGCCGGCTCTGACATTTGTTTTTGGCTGAAGGCACAGCAAGTCCTCCATTCTAAGCTGTGGAACATTCTGCCCAGGCCACAGGCAGCGCCCCAGTGCTGCTGAGCCTGCCAAGGTCCCAAACACACGAAGCCCACCAAAGGCTTGGACAGAGGACCCCACTGAGCAGAGATCACACCTGAGAAGCAGGCCAAGGAAGTCAAGCAAACAGGACCAGGGGTAGCAGGGGAGACCCAGTCCTATCTTTATCCCTGCCCCCTCCAGGGGGGCTGGGTCCAGGGAGCCTACATGCTGCCATGGAGTCACTGGGACCCGCAGCTGCTCCTGGTGAGAGAAGAGCCAGCCTCCCTACTGGATGGTGGAGGGGGGGACGTTTTCTGAATTCAGCTCAAGTGACTGGGGGATGGACGAGGAGGACTCAGACTCAGCCATTCTCTAACCCTACTGGAAGTCTGTGAGGTCTGGTACATAGTAGGCACTCAATAAATACCTACTGCAGGAATAAAAGGACTCATTTTATCTCTGTGGCCCAGCACACATGTAGGTAATCAAATGCTGACTGAACGACTGACTGTCATGCTGTTTTGTATCACTAATGCCTGGCACACAGTAGGTATTCTTCAGATGTGTGGGAAGAAACCAGTTAGGGTGAAAAGCACCTTGTTTATCTCCATCCCCAGCACCGAGCTCAGCTCCCAGCATACAACAGGCATTCAATAAATGCAGAGTCGATAAGAACTTTTATGTACCAGGCACAGAGTAGGTGCTTGATATGTTTGAGTAAATAAAAGTATCTTGTTTATCTCAATATTACTAGAGTCTGAAATGGTGCCCAACATACAGTAGGCATTCAATAAATACTTGAATTTAAAAAATGAATGTGTATGAACAGTGCCTGGTTCTTGGTGGGGGAATTAATAAATGCCTGACTGAACCAATCACTGAGGGAATAATTATGCCTCATTCACTGCCATTGCACACAAACCTGGTACACTGTCAATGCTTAAAAAACGTCAGGCACACTGAGAGATGAATGATGGCTTGTTCCCACCCCATCTCCTGGTGCCAAACCCTGTTCCTGGCATACTGTAGGCACTCCGTTAATGCTGCCTGCATGCACCTGATTGCTGAGCAAGAGCTGGCTGGACACCAGCCTGTGTGGAAAGCCCTCCATGGCCTGCTGGGGTCCACAGGGAACCCTGATGTCCCTGGCAAGCATGTAGAGGATGGGGCAGCGATAGCTGCTTTGGTGTTTTGGCCGCTGCCCCTCAGAGTTCGTCCCGGGCAGCACTGTCTAGTGGGGACTGGAGCACATCCGAGTTCTTGGCCTCGCGGCTCAAAGCCTGCTGTTCCCGCATCTTCTGAGATTTGGCACGGTCCCAGTCAGTCTTGACATGCTCATTGTTCCACACGACTGAGGTCTCTGTGTCACTCACATACCCATCGTCCCCTGTGTAGTGCGTGGGGTACACAAGCAGGGGCTCCACGGAGAAGGCATGCAGGTTCCGGGGGGAAAAGTGGACCTTGTACTCGGACCTACAGAGAGGAGAGTGAGGGGCAGCAGTGGGTCAGGGGAAAGGACAGATGGAGGGAGAAGTGCGAGCAGACAGACTAAGACAGAAGTGGGGGGCAGGTACAGATAGAACCAGAAGTGGAGGGGGCACACAGAGGAAGGAGCAAAGGAAAAGCCACCTTCCTGAGAGTCCCCATGCCCCAACCCACCTCCTTCAGGACAGCTATACAGTGAGACCCCAGCCAACCTGCCCACCACAACCCCCTCTCACACTGGGTGCTTATCGAACATGACTGGCAGGAACTCGTCAACGGGCAGCATCTTGGAGAGCGGCCGGGCAGCCAACAGTTTGCGGGCGCCTTGCAGGGAGATCACATAGGCCAGTGTCCAGTAGGAGTAGTCAGCCACCACCAGGTTCCTCACATGGGGCACAGCCTTCTCGGGGTGCTCCACCTGCATCCGCTTCCGGCCCACATAGCTGGGTTGCAGAATCAAGACCTGTCACCCTCCTTCCACACACCAGAGAACACTAACCCAGAAGGCAGGGACCTAGTGAGCCCCTGTCAGGCCCTGGGGTAAGAGCAGGCTTGTTGTGTTTGAGGCACAAGGAGGCTTGTGTAGCTGGACTGGCAGGACCACAGGACAGGGGGGCCTGCGAGGAGGAGGATGTATTTTTTTTTCAAGGGTTTCAGGGAACCATGGAAGGATCTGAAACTTGGGAGAATGGGATTTCTGGACATTCTCTGAGGATATGCCACAAGGAAAGAGGGGTGCTGAGAGGGAAGCTGCTCTGGGATCAGAGGGCTCTGGGGCAGTGGGGCGGGGTGAAAAGATACAGTGAGCAGTCAGGAATTAAAGTACGTAGTTACTGTTGTTATTAATAGCATGGTCCAGAGTCTGGGGCCTAGAACCTGGATCAGAACCCTGCACACTAGTGGGGGAGAGAGCAGGAACGAGGCAGGGAAGGAGGAACCAACCCACCTATATGAGATCCCAAAGGGCTGTTCTGGAAATAAGCTGGACACACCTGACCTAGTGCTGGTCTAAGACTCAGACTCCCTAGCTACTTCTCATGTAAGATTCTGGTTAAGCTACTAAATCCTGACCACACCCTAGGCCACGCCCCTAGCTCCTCAGCCACACCCATGGGCTTCCCAGGCAAATCCCACCTGCCCTGAAGCCCTCAGGTTTCCAGGCCCTAAAGAACGGCCCCTTCTTCATGCCAAGTCCTAGCCTTTCAGGTCATCCTCTCAAGGCCCTACACCACTGGCCTGGGGCCATGCCCCAAACCCTGACTGCCCTCAGACCCAGGAACCACCCCACACAGGCCACACACTGAAGTCCTCCTTCTGCCACACTCCCAAGCGTTGGTCCAGTCTATTAACCCACAGATGCCCTCAGAACTATGTGCTCTAGACCCTACTTCTGAGCCCTGGCCCTGCCCCCAGGTCCAGCTCTCTCCTACTTTATACTCTACTCCTGGGCCCTAGCCATGCCCCAGACCACAGCCCCAGTGCTGGCCTCAGTCCCAGGCCCCACACTTACATGAGGTCCCAGTCCAGATCCTCCCTCTCCACATCCCTCATGAGGTTCATCAGGCGCCTCTTGAAGAAAATCTCGAAGCGCAGGTCATCCTCGAATACCAGCGATTTCTGCAGTCCCCGATCCACAACCTGAGGGAAACCAGCCTGACTCTGCTTAAAGGCTCTGGGGCATCAGGAGAGAAGCAAATGTACCCTTCCCCCACCACTCTGTGGACTGACCTCCCCACCAGGCCACCACCTCCTCGCACACTTGGTAACAGACTCCTCAGCCCAGCTGCTCCTTCCCACCCCAGGGCCTGGGCCTGTGCTGACATAGCACCCTCCTGCAAACAGTGGTGGGCAGACTCCCTCTCACCCTTCAAGCTTCAGCTCCAATGGCACCCACCCAGGAGGCTCTCCCTGACCACCACCCAAAGCTGCCAACTGAGGACAATTCACAGCCCTGGGCCCCTTTACTAGATTCATCTCACTTATTTCACTTTGGTTTATTTCTTTGTGGTATCATCAGTCTCCCCACCTCCTGGAGCTGTGAGTCCCCTGAAGGCGGCTGGGTCTGTCCCGGTCGCTGTCATGTCCCCAGCACCAGGCTGGGTGCACAGTAGGTGCTTGACAAATGTTCCCTGTATGAATGAACTTGAGAATCTTCATGACTGCCCCCTGAGGCAGTAACCCTGTTATCTGGGGAAACTGAAGCTTAGACTTGGAAGCGCCTTCCTGTTCACAGAACTAACCTCTCTAAGAGGCAGGGCTGGACTTGACCCCAAGTGTCCCCTGCCTCTAGGACCACTTGGACACATAGCTTCTACCTCATGCCATCCACAATGAATCTCAGGAAAGAAGTGCATCCTGAGTGAGCACCTAGCACCTCAAATACCTGGATGCCCCCTCCAGGCACCCTCCCACCATGCAGTCCAACACCCCATCTGGCCTCATGCCTTGCAGTTCCAATCTGGCATCCTCACCTATCATAGCCTCTTTTCCACTGCGAATGATAAGGCTGGCATGGGGTCCATGCTAGTTAATGTCACCATGGCTGTTATTTCTATTAGTAAATTAGACCAGAATCTAGGCTTGATATTTGAAAGCAGCCAGGTATGAAGAGGCCTCGTTTGGGGAGTCCTTGGCCTTGGACCCCGCCTATTTTGGAAGTGGGCTCACCCTTCCCCATCCCCAGTCTGTTTTCACATCCACACAATGGAAGGACGTTCACTAAGGAAAGGCCCTGGGTCCAGCTGCAGCTTTGGAAGCTGCCTAAGGTGCAGGAGGTGCCCTCCCTGAGCCATGGGAAAGACGAGGAGGGACCTGCCCCACCAGCCCGCCAGATGCCCAGCCCCATGGGACCCACCTCCTTCCAGATGTTATAGTGGCTGAGGAAGCAGCCCAACTCGCCTTTGGTGAGGGGCCGCCCGTGGTAGGGGTCCCGGTAGCCGGGCAGCATTTGGATGCCCAGTTCCTCCACCTGGCTGGTGTTCATGGCCCTGGAAGAGGGGACAGGAGGGGTCAGTGGAAGACCTACTCTGCCTGCCATTCCACCATTAGTGCCACCTCCCATGGAGCAGCTATCTCTTTCCCCCATTGGCGCCACTCCTGGACTCCTGGCCAGGCCTACAGGGAGTGGTATACATCCGAGCATGGCTCTGCACTCCTAGAGATGAACTCACTTCCAGTCCACCATGGCCACCACCAGCACGGTCTACATCCGCAGGTGGACCCACCCCTCCTCTGAGCTGGACTCACTTGCCATCCACGGCCTCCACCAGTCGGCACTCAATCTCCTGCGCCTGAAGCGCCTGCAGCATGCGCTCCCGCCGGTCCTGTCGCCGCTTCAGGTTGATCATAAAGACCTGTGGCATGGAGCCCCCATCAGTCTCTCCGGACCCCAGCCCCCCACCCTGCACTCCCCTCCCCCAGCTCCAGAAGGCCTGGCCCACCTCATCAAAGCCCATCTTGTCGGCTGTCTTGGTGGGCACGGAGACAAACCGGGAGGGCTCTGCTGGTGGGTGCTTCACTGCAAGGCAGAGAGAAGCCGAGGCGTTGCTGGGGTCACGGGGCTGGAAAATCCAGCCTTTCCTCTGCCTTCTTCCCAGCCCCTCCATGGCTCCATGTCACCCTGAGTTCCACATCCTGGTGTTGGAGACCTTGCCTGACTTGTCTCCACTCACAACACTGGTGATAGTATCTCTCTCTCACCCTCTACTCACTCTGGCTGTTAGCATGCCAAACTCACCCATTCCTACTTCAGGACCTGTGCACATGCTAGGCCGGTACCTAAAACATCCTTCCTTCTCACCCCACCACCAGTTCTTAGCTAAGATGTCTTTTTGAGGAAGGGTGAGTCTCCCAATTCCTCCAGACTGAGTCAGGTACCCACTCCTGGCCCTGAAAGTGCCAGGGCTTCCACCATCAACTCCCCATCCTGCTATCCTAACCCCGTCTCCTCTGAGCCCTGTGGGATGATCACCAGAGCCATCCACTCACACTGGGTCCCCAGTGCCCAAACAGGGCTCAGCACCTTGACCTATCTGAGCCTCAGATTCCTAATCTATAAAATAGACTAATGATCTCTCAGAAGTTTCATGAAAAGATGCCATGAAATCACACATGTTACAGGTTGCATGGTATCCTCCCCACAAAAGATATGTTGGTATCTGAACCCCTGGGACCTCAGAATGTGACCTTGTTTGGAAATAGGGTCTTTATAGAGGTGATCAAGACAGAATGAGCATGGGCCTGAATCACTGTGATTTAGGTCCTTATAAAAGTGGAAAATTTGGACACAGAGACACATGCAGAAGAAAGACACACAGGGAAAAGATGGCCATGGGACTGAGTGATGCATCTATAAACCAAGGTTTTACCAGAATTTCAGAGTAGTCATGACTATTTCCTTTTTATCTGTTGTGAGTAATGCTCAGAACACATCCTTGGGACCATCTTGACACATCCCTGACAGTTTCCTGCAGGAGGATCAGAACCCAGGTGGACTTGAGCCTAGGGAGGTCCCTGACCACCCACCAGGCTAGCCCAGAAAAGCCTACTGTGACAGGTAGTGTGGTGTCTGCCCTGCCAAGAACAAAGGCCCTATGTGAGCTCAAGGGACAGACACAGGTCCCTCTGTCTGGGAGAAGCCTAGGCAAGGCCCAGTGCCAATCAGGCACCTCCCACCTCATAACCTGGGCCTCTCCTAAGGCCACCGCATCCTGGGGCTTCTTCCCACCCAGAGCTTTTCCGCAACTCGATGCCCCACCCTTCTTGGGTGAGTCAAGACCAAGGACAAGACTCCGGGATCTGAGGACATAGGCTCAAATCTCAGATGCCCCTTCTTCTTCTGAGCCCCTGTGCTCATCCCCAAATGGGGGTGTGGATGGCGACTGTACTTGCCCATGGGGAGGTAAGATCTCATCACCCTGAGCTTTTCTGCGAGTTTGAAATTTCATTGTAAGAAAGATCTTTGAACACATAAAAAAATCATATGCACAGCCTGGGTCCAAGTACCCACACATAGGTGTGTTCTGGCCCTCAGGAAACAAGCAGATATTCACATCTGTTGTGGCTGAGTTTCTAACAGTAGCATAAACAATTTCCTTACAGAAACAACAGAAATATATTTGAAATTTTAAATTAGAAAAAATATGGCAGCCACAGACATGCTTCTCAGGGTTCAGTCACTGACAGTAGTTGGTGACAAGTAGAGACCTACCTCTCCTGACTGTAACCCAGTGGGGTTCCTGGGCTGGGCCTGAGCATCTGCATGTGACAGACACTCAGGTGTTTTAGGGTCTCTACCCTGGTGAACTTGCATCCTCCAGGTTCTCCCCAAAACAGAGGGCAGGGTGCCATTCTATCTTAAGCCACTCCTCCCTCTCTCTGAGAACCTTCCAGAATGGGGGAAACTGAGCCAAACTGCAGGAGCCTGGCCCGCCCCCCATGTGTGCAGTGAGGGGGATGGCTGTGCTGCCTCCCAGGCCTTCTCAGGGATGTGTGTGACCAGTGCAGGGCAAGGCCCCTATGAAAGCAGATACCGTACCACTGTCCTCTTGCTCTGGAGACACCTTCCCAACCTACATACTCCCAAGCCCCGAGGAGCCCTGAGGAGCCCCCTCCTCAAACAGCCTCCATGGCAGCTCGGCCCTGTACCCTTTTCCCATCTCAGGGGCTGCTAATTTAATAATTATGGTTTTATTTGTTTAACTATTAGAAAAGCATGAGCTTGCAATTGTAAAAATGTGGTTTACTTTTTAAAATAATGTACTGAAATTTTTTAGAAGTGTCTGCTTAAGATAAATATTAAATAAATAGTAGGTGTGATATTTGAAAATGGCCCAAAATGGCTGTGTCCCAGACACTACCACGCATGTGAAGGTTCATCAGTGAAAACCTGCTGCCCTCCATGCTCCCATACCTTCTATGGCTCCCAACTATCCCTGGGGAGAATTTCAGTGTCTAAGGCTGCTGCCACAGTTCTCTGCCTGCCAGCCCTACCCAGTTCACCAGTCCTACTTCTGCCCCACTGACGTTGCTGTTTCCGGAGCTCACATCCACTCCACCCTCCTATTATCTGTATGTGCTTCTCCCCTTGGCTACAATCCACCTTCTGGCTAACTCCTACTCAGCCTGCATCTTAATGTCACCTCCTCCACAAAGCCCACGCTGACTGCTATGCACAGCTGCTTACAAGCCAGCGCTGCCTGAGAGCAGGAACAACTGTCCACCAGAGCCCGGCAAAAGGATTTGCACTCAGTGGGAGCTCAATCAGTGTCACGGGATGGATGTGAAATGGTGGAGAAAGGGCACCATGAGCAGACTCACCCATGACCTCCAGCTGCACGTGCATGAAACTCTCAGCCTCATCCTGGAGGGTACTGTGAGTTCGCAATGGCACCGGCAGGAAGCCATACACCTCCTTGTTGCAGACATACATCTGAACCTCTGGGCCGAGGAAACAACAATCAAAATTGAAAATGAAGCAACAAGGTGGCAGAGGCTGCCTCCAACCACAGCACCAGTCTCGAGGGCAGAGCATAAATGTGTCCCACTATTCCTGGCAAGCAGAGACCCCTCAGATCTCCATCTGGAACTGGGAACCAGAACAGGGGTTCCTACTGGCAGACGAGATAGTGACAAACTCCAGAACTGTTAACAAGCACCTTGTACTGCCTGCAGGATTCCATGACAAAGCGCACCGTAAAACAGCGGGAGGACAGTAAAGATACACATTTCTGCCCCAAAATGAAATATAGCTGGACAAGACGTTAGTGACATTACTTCTGCATTTGTCCTTTCCTGAACAACTAAAATTTTTATGAGTGTGTATCTTTTTTTAAAGTGGAAAATTCAATAAAATTATTTTCATTTTAACTGTACTTTTTTAACTGGCTTTTTCTGTACTGAGATAGACGGTATAAATATTTCAGGCTGCTGGCCCAATGGTTTCTGTCTCAACGACTCAGTTCTGCCCTTGGAACATGAAAACAGTCATAGGGTACACTTAAATTAATGGGCGTGGCTGCACAATGATGAAATTTTCTGTAATTTACAGGCACTGAAATTTGAATTTTATAGAATTTTCAGATGTCGCAAAATATTATTTTTTTCATTTTTTTCTCAAACAGTTAAAAATATGAAAACCATTCTTAGCTTGTAGCCATACAGAAACAGATGGTGGGCCAGATTTAGCCTGACAGCCACAGTTTGCCAACCCCGGGTTTAAAGTAAATAACAGGTCAGGATATGGCTATATTCCCTTTCTCTTTAAAACATTTTTCCCCCTAATTATACAATTAGGGATCAATTATATTCAACTACAGAATATTGGGAGAATATAGAAAAATACTGAATTATATTATTATTATTGACCTATTCTATAAATAGGTCCTAAAGACCTGGGGTCTGAAGACACCCAGCAAAGCCAGGGCTGGAAAAAGAATAGGTCCCGGGGACATCATCTGAATATCCAGATACAGCTATACCTGAAGCCACCCCTGCATCCTAAAGTTTGGCTCTATAAACCTCCTTTGGGCTGTTTGAACTTGCTTAGCACAAATCCCAAAGAACCAGCCAGATGACATCCCTGGGACAGCAAACCCCTAAGGGCTCACCTGCCTGCTTGCAGGAGAAGGCAAAAACAATGATATCATCAAACGACCAGGTGTAGTCGGGATGTGGAGGGTAGAATGCCAAGTTCCTGGATGCCGACTTCCGTAGGTCGATCAGGAAGGTCGAGTGTACCATGGGAACCGCGAAGCAGCCCCGGCGGTCCCGCTTTCGGATGGGGATGTAGGCAGGCGTGCGCTTGTAGTAGCCCTGTGGGAAGGGGGCAGAGTTCTGCATGGGGGTCCTTTAAAGTGAGGCTGGAGGCCCAAGCGATGTGAGGCATGGAACACCTGGAGAGCAAGACGTGGGTGCCAGCTCCTGGCTACAGTGGGCATTCTCTGAGCACAGGGCTCTAGGTATGGTCAGTAACAGTCTCCACCCCGAGCACCCCAGGTGATGGGACACTGGCAGATAAAAAAGAAATGGTTGTCTACTTGCAC
The DNA here is from genome assembly GCA_004027375.1 of Macroglossus sobrinus. Classification (NCBI taxonomy): domain Eukaryota; kingdom Metazoa; phylum Chordata; class Mammalia; order Chiroptera; family Pteropodidae; genus Macroglossus; species Macroglossus sobrinus. The sequence continues at coordinate 1,098,435 of PVKZ01000214.1, forward strand.
ACTTGACCCTTCACTACAGATCAGAAATGAAGCATTTGAAGGAGGAAATTAAAAAGCTGAAAAAGGGACTGGATATTTGATATCCTTTGATTTATATAGAAATTGAACATCAATTCAATTTTGAAGAAAGTTTTAAAAGCTTCTGGAACAATCTAGAGTTGGCATCTCTCTTCCTCTTACCCTTTACAAATTAGAATTGTTAATGTGTAACATTTAGATTTCTATGATAAATTTTTAAAAACAGAAAATAGAATTCTTCACTTTAAAATGGTAAATTTTATATTTTATGATTTGCATGTCAGTTAAAAACAAAGACAGGAGGAGACAGGATGGTTTGGCCTCCTGGCTCCAGCCACCCAGCTCCCCTCACCCTGGCATGGCACCTACTCCAGCACCCACCTCTTTTCTCCCCCTAGCTTTGGCTGCAACCCCAGCCTCAACCTAGGGTGAAATGTGTGGCTCAAGCCTGGCCAGCAAAAATCTGACATTTTCTTGGCTTCAGTGATAGGTTCAGCAGTAACAGAAAATACTGGACAAGGTCCAATCAGAGAGGACCTTGGCTGTATGCTACTGGGATCATTCCCTAGGAGTTTGAAAAATGAAGCCACACAAGGGATGGAGTAAGATAGGACTGTTGTTTGAACACGGGGCTCAAGCTGTGCCTGAAGTCCCATCTTAGCACAACCACGTCCTAGCTGTGTGAACTTAGGCAAGTCATTTCCTCTCTCTGTGTTTGTTTCTACCTCAGTAACTGGGAAGAATGCGGGGAGGACATAATCACGGACCCTCCCTCGGGGGCTGTTTACGGATTACCATGATGGTGTTGTGAAATGCTCACCATGAGGTGATGTGATGGAAGTTAGGCCCCAGCCTCCTCAGGCATCCACCCTACCCCAGCAGCCCCCTGACCTGAGAAGTCATTCCACACCAGAAGTTGGAGTACGCAGCCCGGGAATCCAACATGGGTGCCACCACCGTCTTGTTCTCAGAGATGAGCAGGGTCAGTGTGTCTGGGTTCAGAATCAGGTTGTCTGCGTCCACAAACTGCAAAACACCCAACATGGCATCCATGTGGGCCACCAGAGTTACCCGGGCTGGGTCACAGCTCAGAACAGTTGGGCAGAGGGTCCTTGGGGTCTGGAGAATCTGGAATAGCACGTGTGACCCTGGAAGCCACCCGGCACCTCGCCGACAGCTCGGCCCTTAGTAACAAGCCAAGTTACATTCACATAATGAAACAGGCTGTGCAGGAAAGAAAAGGAACAGACCACACAGCAAACGGCAACACTAATGGGTCTCAGACACAGTGCTAGTGAGACAGCAGACATGACAGCGGCTGCACCACATGGCTCCATTTATGGGAACTTTTACAACAAGCAGCGCTGGTCAATGAGGAGGATGGTCACTCTGTGGGGAGTGGCCGGGACGAACATACTGTTTTCTTAGTCAGTTAGATACCAATAAAAAGTTCATAAAAATAGAAACTTTTTTTCTTTAACACCTTGAATGCTGGGGTAAAATGATGGTAACACTTGCTGCAGCAAAGAAAAAAGCCTGGAAGGAAATTCATCAAACCATTAATAGGATCACCATAGTTGGGGGGTACCTGCTGGTCTCTCCAAAGCCTTGTGTCACCCACACCTTCCAGAAAGGCCACACAAGGATGGTCACTGTAGTAATGTTTGTCGCACAAAATGGGAATGATCCAGGAGTCTAGCAGCATTTGAAAGAAGACTTCGACAAATCAGCTAGAGAAATTCTGGCTCTGTCTCACCACAAGTGAAAATCACACCACAGAAAATGATCAGGTAAGGATGTGCCTGTCTACTCAGATATGAAAACGCAAAGGTCGTGGTATATCACAGAACTATTTGGAGGCGGGTTTTTTAAAAATACATCTGGTTCACAGATATGCTTTCTGTTACCTACACAGGACTTTTAGAGTGGTTGAATCACTTGTAATAAACAACAGCAAAAATTAGAATTCCAGGCTTCTCCTGAACTATGGGAATGGCATCCTGACATGGCGGCCCTCAGCTAGAGACAGTAAGTGGCTGACCCCTGGGACAAGCCACGCAGTTGTATTACATTCCCCACTCAGCCCATTGAGGACATTTAAATTTGTGACCTCTGAATACATATAAGCAGTAAGAACAGCCAGAACAGTCTGAAAGGTAGAAACAACCCAAATGTCTAACAACAGATGAATAAACACAATGTGGTTCATCCACACAATAAAATATTACTCAGCCATAAAAAAGATCGAAGCACTGACACATGCTACAACATGGATGAACCTTGAAAACATCACGCTGAGTCAAAGAAGCCAGACAGAAAGGGCCATGTGTTGTGTAATTCCATCGATACGAAATGTGAAATGTTCAGAACAGGCAAATCCAAAGAGACAGAAAACAGATAGTAGCTGCCAGGGGAAAAGGGGATGGGGATTGATTGCTAATAAGGACAGGGGATGGGGAGTGATTGCTAATGGGGACAGGGTCTCCTTTTGGGGTAATGGAATGTTCTGGAATTAGGTAGAGGTGATGGCTGTATGATATTGTGAACGTGCTAAAAATCACTGAATTGTACACTTTTAAAATGTTAATTTTATGCTATGTGGATTGCACCTCAATTAAAAAACATACAAAAAAGCCAGAAAGTGAGTCTCTCCGAGGGTTAAAATTAGTGTTTTTTCTTTCCTAAGCTACTTATTTTTTCTTGTATATTTTCTAAGTTTGTAACACCCATAGTGTTTGTAAAAAGAAAAAACAAGAGGCCCATTTAATAATAATTTTAAAACGTAGGATAAACAATTTCACATTCTAATATGGATTTCCAAAGTCCCCAATTTCAAAATTAATATGGTGTGTCAAAAGCTGCTTTGAGTTTTGAGCCAATGCCTTGAGCTCTACCCAGGTTTGCTGAGGGGAAAAAAAAAGTGAAAACCAGCCAACCTAAAACCATGAAAGCAAAACAGATGAGGTGGCCCTATGTGGGATGGTTCCAGGAGGGGCCTGCCCCATTTTTGTGCCTCACTGCTTCCCAGACCCACCTAACAGGTTGAAACCTCCCACTCTAAGCCTCCATTTTCCCATCTATCTAATGGGTCTAATGAGGCATCAACCTATAAGGCCCACAGAGGAAGCCTTTCTCCTCCCAGAGTATGGCTTTGTCCTTTCCAAAGGGCTTAGGCCAGGGCCTGGAGTCTTCCCGGTACCCACACATCCAGTCCCCAAGCAAAGACCTATCGCCTAGGCCTCAGCATACATCCTGAACCCACCTGCCTTTCTCCACAGCCCTATCCCATATAGGCCTCCACCCCAGCCTCCTACTGTCCCCACTTCTGCCTCCAATGACCCAACTCCCATGGCAGACACAGGGGCTTCTGAAAATCATTAAACCAGAACACAGCCCTTCCCATTACCATCAGAATAAAATTCAAATGTCTTTCTCAGCCTGCATAGACAGGCTCCCTCCCACCACTTAAGTATCATCCCTTCCATCACCCCTTCAGTCACACCACTCCAGTCACACTGGCCTCCTCATAGTCCTTGAACACCCCAAATTTGCTGCCTGCTCTCTTCCCTCTGACTCAGACACTGTCCCCTAGCTTCCCCCAAGGCTGGCTCCTTCAGGTATCTACTAGGGTCCCTTCCTAATGAAGGCCCCCTGACCCTGCTTACTTGTCATTGCCCTGGTTATGCCATCTTTTGTAAGTTGGTAGTCCTCAAAAGAAACATGTTGAAATCCTAACCCCTGGTACTGTGACGGTGACCTTATTTGGAAATATGGTCTTTGTAGATATAATTAAAATATAAGTTAAGATGGGGTCATACTGGCTTATGAGTAGGCCCCAAGTGCAAAGACTTGTGATCTCAGAGGAAGAGAAGACACAGGAGAGACATCCATGTGACCACAGAGGCAGAGATTGGGGTGATGTCTTTGCCATAAACCAAGGACAGCTAGAGCCACCAGAAACTGGACGAGGCAAAATGAATCCTTTCCTAGAGCTTTAGAGGGGAGCACAGCCCTGCCGACATCTGGATTTCAGACCCTCCAGCCTCCAGACTGTGAGACAATATATTTCCATGGTTTTAAGCTCCCCAGCATATGGGACTTTGTTTCAGCAGCCCCAGGACACTGAGAAACCAGCAATCATCTTTCTACAACTTTGTCACAGCACTGGCTGCCTTCCGACGTATCTTCACTCAATTTGGTTTGTTTTCTGGTCAAGTCCAGACACTAGGAAGGTGGGGTTCAGCCTGTACAGATCCTGTATCCCCAGGGCACAGCAGGTGGGTACTCAGAAGGACTCGAAAATGTGTGTTAGTTGATAAAGAAGGTACAGACTTCAGCTTAGGGCCTGGCATGTACACGAAACCAGGGTGGTTGAACACACAGATGCTGTTAGGCTGGCATCTGTGTGTTCAACCACTCTGGTGGCCCCGTCATCAATGTCCTCCCATCTGCACTAGGAGAGAGGATCATGCCCAGGTCCAAGTGACAGGAAGGCATGTGACCAGTGGGCACTTATCCAACATTATTGTGTTAAACACTCAACTGTCCCCTTCTTCCCAGAAGCAACGCCAGCCCAAGAGGAGGAAGTGAAAATCAGGCCTCAGCAGCTCTGCATCACCAAGGGCCCCCAGCCTCCGAGCCAATCTTCTGCTTCTTGAAGTGACCCAGAGGGTATCATCATGGATGTGTGGACATCTGGCATCACTGGTGATAGTGGTAAATGTGGAGACAACTGAAGTGTTCAACCACAGGGGACAATCGTGGACACAATCTGAGATTAGAAACCCAGAGACCCCATAAAGAATCCCAACTCTTCCAACTAACCAGTTGGGTCACCTCTGACAACTCATGTCCTCTCTCGAGCCTCAGTTTCCCCCTCTGTAAAATGTGGTTAAAATGGTCTTCATATCCACTTTCCTGCCTTCCTTTCAGACACCCCAGACACCTTATGATCCATAGGCCAAGAAACTTACCAGGATGTAATCAGCCCACATGTCCCGGGCCGATTTCAGGGCTGCCTGGCGCAACTTCATGACATGCTCATAGCGAGAGTCAGACCAGTGTTTGGGGCCCTCCTCATCTGGGTAGGACCTACAGAGAGGCAGTTGTGATGTGGGCAGCACAGGCACCGTCTGAGCCCAGAAAGAGCCCAGGCTGTTGGGTGGTCAGAGAGGGCTTCCTATAGGAGGAGATGGATAAACTGGATCTGAAGGCTGGGAAAAAGTGAGCAGGAAGAAAATAAGTTGAGGGAGATGGCAAGTACCAAGGCCTGGAGGGGAGAAAGGCCAGGCAATCTGTAAGGAAAAAGAAAGCTCAGAAGAGTGGGGAGCCACTGGCAGAGAACACGGAGCAGAAGAAACTTGGAGCCTCTTCTCCCAGAATCAGAATCTTATCTGAGCGGTGGGTGGGTACAGAAATAAACCCTGAGTGACAGGAACCAAGGTCTGAACTGTGAGAGGTGGTGTTGGGAACAAAGCAGTGAACTCACCCAAAAGGCATGGGGTTTAAGAGAATTACAGGTGAAGGGAACAGCTGGGGCAAAGGTCTGATGGGGAGATTAGGGCCAACTGTGAAGCTGAGGGTGGGTCAGAGTAGTCAGAGCTGCTAGAGGTGGTGTTTAAGGCTGCCAGGAGGATCAGGACCTGAAGGGCTAGAGTTCTGTCAGAGGACGAGGGGGAGTCATGCATGGTGTGTGAGCAGAAGTCCAGCAGAGTCAGACTGGGAGAGCTTGGGGCAGGACTTGACAATCACCTGGGCTCCTCTGCTGGCCGCCACTCTACAGAGTGGTACAAATTCTTCACGGCAACCAGCCATTCCCGCAGCACCGTTGATGTGTTGTCTGAGTTGTGGTCCGTGGCTACCCTGGGGGAGAAAGGAGACAACGAGGTTGGGGAGACAGAGGCAGGACAGGGCAGCAGCGCAACACTGGACTCTGCACCACAGCTCAGCCTGCCTGTCATCACACAGTCCTAGGCAAGGCATTTCTCTGTACCTCAATTTCCTAGTTTGTAACACCGGGTGAAGATACTTCACTAGGCTGCAGAAGGTATTAAACAAGCTATTTTTAGAAAGACACGTGAAACACTGTTACTACTATTGAGTATCTAGGATCTTTTAAGAATGTCCGGTACTAAATTTAATAAAAATACAAAAACATCATAGTCACGCCCCACCTTCCTTGATTCTCTCTTATGAATGACACCACCTCCGAGTGGACTGTGGTTACTCATTTGTTCAACAAATACATCTTAAGCACCAACTGTACACTTGGATTATCTGAGCTGAGGGATCTGGGATGGAGGGAAGAGAGACACTTGGGAGTCTAGTTTGACCATGAAGCCCAGAGCGATTCTGCCTTAGCAAACTAAGTTGATAAGGACAACAAAGATGACAGTAATAACTGTGGCTCTGGTCACTGATCATACCAAGCCATGATGCCAGGCACAAGGGCTTCACACCCATTAACTGGTTAATCTTCAGAGACAAGCCCAACCAGAGTTGTATTAATAGTCCCTTTTTCCAGATGAGGACACTGAGGCAAGAGGCAAGAAGTCACCAAGCAGACTTGTTCATTATGGTTCTGCCCCATTCCCCTTCCAGAAAAGGTCGAGTTAACTCTCCCCTTACCCTACCCACCCACTCCAGTTAGAAGGCCTGATTCAGGCTGGTTAAGGAGCAATGCAGCAGCAGGAGTGAAAAGATATTCAGTTAGTAGAACTGCAATGTGGGTCAAGGCAATGCCCTGATGGGGACTTCAGGTTCCCCTTCTTTGGAACCTGTGTGTGCTCCAAAGGGGGTTAGGGGGTTAGTTCCAAGCAGGAAGGCCTGCCCTGGGTGTGGTCCTGGATCTGCCCTAATGGGGGGCCAGCAGGCAGGACTGTTGCCTGACCCATCCTAAAAAGGCTGACAGGCAGAGAAAGGGTCCCGCCTATCCTGGCCGAGAAGAGGCAGGCACAGAGCACTCGTAGCTCTGGCCCGCCCAATGGGGGACAAGAAGCAGAGGACACGCGTGGGTCTGGCCTGCCTGCCCGGTACCAGAACAGCAGGCAGAGTGCGGCGTAGACCCGCCGACGAGGCAGCAGGTCGGACACGGCCGGCGGCGTTGCGCTCACCACAGCGCGGTGCGCTCCGGCGGGTGCTGCAGCCGCTCCAGCGCGCCCAGAGTGGCCGGCAGTGCGTGGGCCGCGTTGCGCGCCAGCAACGCGATGAGCACGCGCGGCTCCTGCAGCGGTGACTCTGGGCTCCAGCGCTCCTCTGGGAAGTAGGCAGCAGCGCCCGGCGGGCCACCTGGAGGCGGCAGCGCCAGCAGCAGCAGCAGCGGCAGCACTGGGAGCGGCCGCCCGCGCCGCCGGCACGCGCGTGGGGAAGCCGCCATCGCGCCACGCGTCACCTTTAAGTGGCTTTTCTGCCGGAGGACGTGGGCCGCTCCTTAAAGGGGCAGTCGGGGCCTCGCCCCCGCCGCGCGCCTTACAGAGGAGAGCTCCCGGCGCGAATCAGCCATAAGGACCTGCCTCCCAAGCCCCGCCCCCGAGCCGCCTTAAAGACCCAGAGTGCTGCTCACTCTCCGCAGCCACCGCCCTACACGAGTGACGTTAGACTGCAAGCGGCTTGGGATGCCCCGCCTCGCTCCCGCCTTAAAGGCACAGAGCTCAGAATCCTTTCTCTGGGCCACTTCTGCGACCGTCGCCTGATGCGCCGTCCAATTTCCATTTAAGCCCCGGATTGTGCCACCAGGTGGACCTGGATAGTTAGGACCTGGTTTGGGACCCGAAAGATCTGAGGCTCAGTTTCTCTGGCTGCAACGTGAGTTTTACCATCCTGGGCCCCCAGTGTTGCTGGGATGTCCTCAAGAGATGGTGGGTATTAAGCTCCTGGGCCCTGGTGTCCCCAGACCTGGCTTCCAATACATCCTCCACATGGGTTAGCTGTATGAGTCTCATTATGTCCATCTATATTATGGGATCATAGTGAGCCCACATCGTTGGCTTGAGCATAGAGCCCGGTGATGCTTGAATGTGCTGAGCATACACTCTGGAGGCAGGATGAGCCTTTCCATAGAAATGCTACTAGAGGATTGTTTTCTAATACTCAAATGTATTTTCTAATTGATCATGTTGGGATCATTCTTAAAAATGATGTTTTAAGAATGATGCTCAGATGTACATTTATTAATGTGTACATAGCAGGGTATTAATATTGTTAAGTAAAATCTAGGGCGCAGGTTATGTGTCCTGGCTGTCCATCAAGAGACAAAGCAAGATTGGGCAATGAGCTTGACCAGAAAAGCTCTAAATCTCCCAGCATGTCTATGGGAGTAATTGATACTCCTTGTCTCCATGCTTTTCCTCTTGTCCATCCCATTCCTCCAATTATTTTTGTCTCCTTGGCTTCTATTTTCTAATTTTTTTCCTACAGTAATTATCTGCACAAGTTAAGTTTTTGGCTGAATATTTCAGAAATGCAGCCCAATCTTTACTGGTTACATGATTGATTCTGAGTGGAGGAAAAGGGATGGGGCCAAACTTCGTCAATGTCAATAGAGGCATAGGAGGTCTCTGTTTTTGGGGTGTGCTTGAAACTTTCCATAATAAAAAAGAAAAACAAATTTACCTTCTATGGACCTGGCAAGAAAAAAATCTTTCATAATGAAGAAAAACAGGGTGACAAACACATCCTGTCCCTTGATACACTGAGAAAAGACTAGAAGGATTTAGCCCCTGGGGCAAACGGTGGTTTTCCCAAAGTAGGCAGGATGACAATTCTTGTTGCTGTAATATTTCCAGAATAATATCTATATCCAGGGTCAAAAGAAGACAGCTAGAATGAGCTATGAAGTGCAAATATATTTCAGAAGATGGAGTTGGCGGGGGCGGTGGGTGGTGGGTGGGAAATCAGCCTCTCTTGTAGGAGGCTGAAAACTCCCAGGACAAAAATGGGAGGAAACCATCTCCATGGAGTGTGCAGGTCCCCTTTTGAAGGCTGAACCAAGAAGAGCGTTGGGGAAATCCCTCCGGAACCTGGTCCGGAAGCAGCTGGAAGGCTTGTGATGTGGAGAAGCTGCCAACCTCAAAAGGACAGATGACTTTTCTGGCAAGCAGAGGGAAGTCAAGTTTCTCTCAGCTGAGAAACTTGATACCAACTTAAGATTTGGAATGAGCAAACACACCCAAAAGGCCTGCAGCAAACTGAGAAAAAAATACCTAACCTAGATAACAAAGTATTAATATCCTTAGTATATGAACAGTTATTAGAAATCAATAAGAAAAATATAAAATCTCTTGAAGTAAAATGTAGATAAAACCATGAATGGACAATTCAGTTAAAAAAAAAAAAACACAAACATATAAATGGCCAATAAATATTTTAGGTTCATTTTAGTCATCAAAGGAATCCAAAATTAAAAAAATGAAATGTGTGTATGTATATCAAATTGACTTTTCTTTTATGAAAATTCCTAGTGTTTGGAAAAGATGTGAAGAATATGTACAAATACTACTGGTGGGAGTGAAAAAAGGTACAGTGTTCCTGGAAAGAAGTGAGGTGGAGGTTGGGGGTTATAAAAGCCTTGAAATTATGTGTATGACTCAAAAAGTCCACTGGTAGATGTTTATCCATTGGTAATGAAGATGTATGTGGGCAAAGATTAAGCTTCATAATGTCCCTGGAGACAGCAGTGGGCAGAGTGGCAGGACCTCAATACAGGAGCCTGGCAGCCTGGAGCAAGTCTCTCTCTAAGCCTCAGTTTCCTCATCTGTAAAATAGAAAGTATCATAAAGATGCCAAAATATCTAACACATCAAATGCCTGGCACATAACAAATGCCAATAAATGGGAGATAAGCAATAAAAAAGTAATAGAAATTTATAAGTATCCAGAACATTAAGTGAGCCAAGGAGAGGAACAAAACTTCACAAGAGTTAAAAGCAGCTCTTAAACTCATGAAAATATGCTCATCTTCATTTCCAAGAAAATGTGTTCATTAAAATGAGGCCAAGACACCATTTTCCACCCAGAAGATATGAGAAATTTCCAGTCAGCTGACAACCTGTGCAGCCTGTGAGAAAATTGGCCACCTGCAAAGAGGTGAGGGGTACCAAGTGAAACCAGGCTGGTGGAGAGATCTCTGGAGATCACTAATGGAATGACAAGCATACATGCTCTAAACCCTGAGATTTCACATTGGGGGATTAACCCACAGAGACCTTCACTTCCCTGGAAAGTATATACAGGGTCATCCTCTGTGGCATTACCTGTTAGAGGGTAAGACTAGAAGCAAAACACCCATCATTGCTTAGATACCAATTAAACAGATTAAGAGACCTGCCCATAATCTCTCATTGTCATTTGCAAATCTTACAATATTCCTACTAAGTGTGAATATTCTTCAATTTATCTGCAGCAACTGACTACAGGATGCTGCCCCATATCTGCTAGAGAGTATATTAGTTTGCTATAGCTGCATAACAAATGATACCAAAGGTTAGCAGCTAAAAACAACACATGTCTATTATCTCAGAGTTTCTGTGGGTGAAGAATATGGGAGCAATTTAGGTGGCTGGGTTGTCAAGGTTATCATAGCAGCAGTTTCCAAGGGAGCTGAGCTGTGAGCCACTCAAGAATCCCTGCTTCCTCTTGCAGAACCCTTGTTCATGGTGAACCCAAGGTCACCATCACCATAATTTCTCCTTCCAGTAGATGCTGGAAGAGGCCCCACTGGGTTTGGGCCCGAAAAGATGAGACACAAATTTGTGTGCATGCCTGAGCCTGGGCTTAGAGGGTCTCTCTGTGGTGGCTCCGACATGCTCCATGGCTCCCCACTGCCCTTGTTCACCATAAGCTTGGCCAGCCCAGCCACATTAGAAGGCAGGTCGATTCTGTTCCATCTAGGAACCTATACTCTCAACCATCCCATACTTCCTATGTAGACTCCCCTATGCCCCAGCAATTCATTGGCATGGCCTAAGAACCTGTGAGGTCCTCACCTGCTCACATCTGGTCCCATGGGGCTTCTGAGCAGCCATCCAGAGAGCAGGACACGTCACTGACACCGAGGGCCTTTTTCAATTCTAAAACAACAAATAAACCCTTGGATCCACCAGGAGAAGCCCGAGCATCAGTGGACCTCTATGCATTCTCCCAAAGAGGCCACAAGAGGGCAAAGGATGGAAGAAACATCTCAACCAGGAACCCTAAACAAGTGACTCACATAAGCCTCTCTCCATGCTTGTGCCTGTGGCAGACATTGTGAGCCAATCCCCAGTCTTCACGGAGCTAGATGCTACCAGCTCCACCTCCCAATATAGTGTTCCAGTGTCACAGATCAATTGAGGATCAGACCCCCTAAGGACATGGAAAACCTCTAAGAACAGAAACACTGGGGTTACCTGTTTCTGATTTTTTTTTTTTTTTCTAATCAGAGAACTGCCTTTTTCCATTTAAAGTGTCCCCTATTCTAAGGGAACTCAATTCTTTTGTTTGGCCACCCACAGACCAAGCACACATCCTCGCCCTTGCTTCTGAGCTCTCAGAACCCTGCTGTCACCTCTCTAACTGCTCTCTGTGTCCCTTCTCTCTCTTTGTATCCTTCAATACATGTTCTCTAGGATGCATCTCCTTTCTCTACACTCCATCCCCAGGTTGTGGTCCCTCCCATGCACTTTGTGACACCTCAGGCCAGCAACTCTGGCACCTCTGTTCCTACCTTGTCCTCATGACTGAGCTCTGTCCTCTTTGTGGCTGCCCCTGCTCAGGCTCATCCTTTGTCCTCAGGACCATGCCTTCTGCCTCCTCTCTTTCAGTCTGGCCACTATTGTCCTCTGCTCACACACCTTCCATGACTCCCTATTGCCTGCCCTAAAAGTCTAAAAGCCTCCATCTGTCATTCAAGGCCCTGCACATCTGCCTGCTCTCCTTCTGTTCCCCTTCCCTCCCTCTGCATCAGCCATGTGAATACTGTAACATTCCCTAAATCACCATCACATACTGCTCAGTCCCCAGTTAATGCACATATCTCAGTGGTCATAGGCATTGAGTCATGAGCGAACAGACAAAGTGGGAAGGAGAAAAGACAGTTTTGGAGCCTTTTCCCAGGGCAAGAGACCCTGAGAAACCTACCCCAAGTCCAAGAACTCTTGGGTCCTAAATGCCAACCCACAGAAACAGAGGCAGTGACTGTTGAATGTCTAAATGTGAATGTCTATCTAAAGTTTTTTAATTTTGCCTCCTTCTGCTCATCTGGAATTTCTATACACTCCTCAGAGCCTTGCTCCAATGTTTCCTCCTTCAGGGAGCGGCCCCTCTAGGCTCACCCACCCCAGATGCCCTCTATCCCAGTCCAGATCCTCAAAGGGTTAGTGTTCACAGGAAGCAAAGCAATGGGGACTGTGGTAGTGGACACAGCCAGGGGTCACCAGGGTACCACCAGCCATAGGTCGTAGGGCTCACCTCCATCAATCCTCTGCAGCAGGACCCCCCGGACAACATCCTCATAGATGCCCTCGATGGTCAGGGCTGGGCTGCCCACAGCAAGGACATCCCCTTCGAACTCAGACAGCTCCTGGAATGGAGATAGGTACAGTGCTAGGCTGGAGGTGTGGGTATCATGGGTCCCAGCTCTAGCCCTGATACTGAGGTGGAGTGCCCTGGGCCTCACTTTCCTCATCTTTAAAATGGACTCCTCAACCCATATTCCCTTGGGTTGCTGTGCAGACTGATGAAACAAAGCACATTCCACCACCACAGGCATAGCACAGGTGTTTCTGCTAGGACCACCCACAGCCACTCCCTCTGGAGGAACCTGTTAGCACCGAACGCCAATTCCTAATGGTGCCCCTAAGCCCTGTGTGGCAAGGCCCCTGTGACCTCCCCCCTCATTACTTTTCCACCCCTCAACTCAGTGATCTCCTGCTACACTGGCTTCCTCACTGTTTCACCAAAATACTAGGCACAGGCCTACCTCAGGGCCTTTGCATATGCTATGCCCTCTGCCTGGAATGCACTTCCCTGGGACATGGCTCATGCCTTCAGCTCACTGCTTCTCAAGTGTCATCTTCTCAAGGAGGGCCTTCATGACCACCATGCACCCCCCACATATCCGCACCCCTTCTCTGCCTCCTCCCTTCTCTGAAGACTGTGTCACCTGCTAATACGTGATGCTTGAGCCCCCACCCTAGTTCTCAAGTGGAAAACACTGAGCATTGTCTTGGGAGAAGCAGAGGGTAATGTGGGAGCCCAGAGGAGCCCCAGAGCTCAAGGAACAAAAGTCTCTAATTGTCACAGTGGTTCTGTGAAGGAGAGAGCACTCTGCCCACTTTACAGAAGACAAAGACACTTGGTCACCCTTAAGGACCTGCCTGCCTGTCCCACATTCACTCACCGCTTTGCAGCTTGGCTCCAGCTGGCTCAGCACAAAGGGTAAAAAGATGCGGAGCTGCCACTCACGAATGAACCTCCTCTGCACTAAGCCACTGTCTGACTGGAACTTCTGCACGACACACATAGCGACAAGTCCAGTAGCCATCTGAGCACCAGGCCCATGCCCGTGTCCTCCCCATGAACCTCACCTTTAGCACACGCCCCCTGACTTTCTCCAGCTGCTGGGCAGCCTGGTCACAGTCCAGGGCCTTGGTCAGACACTGGTCAGCCAGCTGCAGGAAGGTAGCCACAGCATCTGCCATGAGCTGCAGGAGGAGGAACTACGATGACCCCTGAGAATCCATGCTGTGGCCTTATCAAGCTCTTTCCTGTCCAACCAACCCCTCCTCAGCATCCAACCTGTCCCTACCAGCCACTTCTCCTCAATTTCTTTTTTGTCTCAAGAAATAGCAACCCCTCTTCTCAGGACCCTGGGGATATCCAGTGAGTGGGGACCTATGTGCAAACAGGCAGAAATCACCCTCTCCTCTGGAAGGTGGTGCCAGGATACCCAGCCTGGGGGGCAGAGAGCTGGCCAGAGTTCAGCCTCCTCAGCTGAGTGCTCTTGTGCAGTGTACAAACCGAACAACTGTGCCAGGCAGCATTATATCTTCTCAGTCCCTATCTCCTATGCTCAACATGTCTATTAGCAGGTCCCATCCCCTTGGTTGTCAAAATACACCCTGTTTCTCTCCACCAACAGCACAATTCCTGGTTCAGGCCTCCTCCACTACTACCTCCAATAGCCTCTGCTCCCCAAGGCAGGCAGGGCGCCTAAGCTTGAATTTGGCCATGCCCCTCCCCTGCTCACACATCTGCTGTGGCTCCCCATTGCCCTTGGGACAGAGCCCAGCTTCTTAACCACACAGAGCTCTGACCCATCTGCTCACCCACCTCACTGGCATATCTCCCACCTTTCTGCCCTCACTGGAAACCTACAACCTAATTTTTAAAAATTGTTTCATTTTCTCCAAAGGCTGACAAGCTCGCTCACTTGCCAGCACTTACACACATTGTTCCCTCTACCCAGGGCATGCCCCACCCCTCATTTCTCCCACTGCTGCCCCATCTTAGAATTCCTCTCCAGAAGTTCTCCCAACCCTGGAGATAAATCAGAGACACCTCATGGGGAATCCCATAGCACCTTGTACATACTCATCACAGCCCTGTCCACCACATGTGGTCACTGCCTGGTCATGGGCTCATGTCTGCATGACACTGAAAGCCCAGTGAAAGAGGGCCTGGTCTGTCTCGGTCATCATGATCTCCTCAGCACACACCTGACACCTGCTCAGTGGAAGCTGCTATTCTTGCCTCCTTCCTCCCAGCCTCCCATTCACCCTCACCTGCTGTGCGAGATCCTGGGCCCCAAACACTAGACTTCGTCCTCCGAGGAAGCCAAAGGGTGCTGCCAGCTGCCCCAGGTGCCTCTGGCTCCGCCTGGCCTCTCGGTAGCAGGTCTGCATCAGCTCTGGGTCCCACGGCATCTCCCCAAAGGAGTAAACCTGTGCTCCAAAAGCAGTCGGGCAAGAAAAACACCACCAGTTGATAAAAAAAGCAGGGTCAAGGACCTCACAGTCAATTCATCAGAGAAACACAAATGGAAACATGCTCCACATTAATTATCACACACACAAAAAAAGACAACAAAGTAACAGTCAGGTATGGTATGATGGACATAAAATGGCAAAACCTGGAAAATATAATAATAGTCAGTGCTGGCATGACTAAGGGGAAATGAGCACACTTAGGCCTGTGATCACCACCTGATGACCTCTCTGTGCTGGGCCCTGGGGCTGCAAAAATAGAGTAATCCACCACCATCTGTGCCCTCAAGGGGCTCACAGAAAAGTTGGGGTGACAGACTAGATAATGAGCCACAGTGGTGTGTAAATGCCTCCACGAGGGGGGAAGCACAGGCAGCTGCAGATGCAGAGAAAGGACAGGGAAAGTTCCTGGAGGAGATTATGAAACAGAGGCTTAATATCAGAAGTTTTGTGCTGTCCTGCATGGAGAACAATTCTCTGGCTCAGGAGACAGGGTAGGCTCTGGCTAAAGGAATGGGAGGTGGAAGAGTTTGGGAGGAAGGAGACTCCAGACTGATGTTACTAAAGTGCTACTCTTGTCATCTTACTCCTTGCTTCCCACTGTGCCTCCCTGACCATAGCATGGTGTTTCACAATAAATAAAAAGCATCCCAGAAAAAAATTCAGAGATTTTTCAAAAGAGAAGTTTGTCAAGCAAGATGCAAGGTTCATGCAACTCTTTTATGAAGTTAACACACTGCCCATGGGTCTGATGAACCCCCCCACCCACTAAAGCTCACCTCTTTCCGCAAATGCGCTCCCGAGGGGCTCCCACGCAAGTGGCAAAACAGGCGGTCCATGCCCTGGACTATGAGGGTCTGCACTGCTGCGAGCGCGCCTTCCACAGTGTTCAGCAGCGTCCATGTGACCTGGGGCAGCTGCGCATCCACCTTTCTGTGCAGGCACGACTCCAGGGGGCCTTGGACCTCAGCTACGAGTAGAAGACACTGACCTGGGTCTCTTCCGAAGATGGGTTTCTGGGGAGACCCTGGGTTCAGCAAGGTGAGGTGGACGGCAACACAGACTCTTTCGAGTACCCTCTCTATCCCATTTTACAGATGAGAAATGGAGACACACCAGGTAGGCAGAGTCCATATTTCTCCCTGGTTCTCTTTATAAGTGAGCGAAGTGGGAGCCACCTCCGCAATCTGACTGGACAACCAGGGTCAGACAAGCCACTGCCAATGCCTCCCCTACTCTCGGGACTGGATTTCACCCACTCCATGCCTGGCAAGAATGCCTTTCCACGGCCCCGCCCTCCTTCTTGACCCCACCCACACCTTGTCTCAGGCCCGAGGCCACGCCCACGCTCATTTACACCCCGCCCTTCATGCCTCGCCCTTTTATTTTCCGATCCTGCCCTTGCTGGATCTTCTGGTACAAGATTCTAGACCCTGCCCTTTACACCCACCCTGTTCCTCATCTTCCTCAGGCTTCTGGCCCCTCCCTAATTGCCCCCCTCCCCCGCCTGTCAGGCCACGCCCCAGCTAGGCCCTGTCCCGCCAAAGCTCGTCTACCCGCCTCACCTCGCAGCCTTCCTGCCACGCGCGCCCGCAGCCGCAGCATTTGGTCCACGTCCGGGCGGATTGTTCTCTCCAGGGCCGCGAGCAGCTCGTCCTTTTCAGGCTGGAAGGCGCGGAGCCCCGAGGAGGCCCGGGCCAGAACGGCGACGTGAACGGCATCCAGGAGCTACCCAGACCGATCGAGGGAATGCCACGGGCCAGGAGCGCAGGAAGAGTAGATAGGGAAGGGTGGGAAGACAGAAAGAGACAGGCGCAGAGAGACCGGGAGAGAGTTAGGCGACAGTCTCTGGCAGGGCAAAACTGGGCACCCGGGTCCAGCCCCCATCCCCCACTTTGGCCCCCTGCGAGTTCCTGCCCCACCTCCGCGACCCCCTGCATACTTCGATCCAAGCCCAGGCCCGGGCTCGGCCGGCGCCCCGCAAGCTGGGCAGGGTTGTGGCTCGCAGCGCCGGCAGCAACTCCCGCACCAGCACCGTGGTCAGAACCTGCAGGAGAGAGGAACGTGGGTATGGCTGGAGGCCGAGAGAGTTCCTGGGATTCCCGGTGTGGCCCAGCGCAGCACTGACCTCGGCGTCCGAGCCCAACGTCACGTCGTCGTGGCCAAAGTGACCTTGGTGCTGCCGGTAGAGACGTATGGCGTCCAGGAAGGCGCGGGCGGCTGGGGCCTGACTTCGCTGCAAGACTAGTGGGCAGCTCCTCAGTGCCCGCCCATCCCTCCTCTTCTCTCATACCTGCCTGACTCCCCATCACCCCAAGAGGAAGCCCTCACCCTCCTCACCAGGTCCGGAACACCCAGGTCTCACCCACCTCCAGACTCAAACAAGAAATGCCCTTCACAGGGAAGATGCTCCCCCAAGATCATCATCAGCCCATAAAGAGCCTTTTATACAACTAGGAACAGTTGTGACCTGCGGGCAGTCACAGACCAGGTTGAACTGGAATCTCACTGCCTCTCCAGTTAGGTGCTGTTTGTTCAGTCAATAACCTGTCCAGCAGTATGTGTTGGTCCTGTTGTCTCTCACCTGGCAGGCCCCTCATCTTTTTCAGACCCCAGCTTTGACATCCCCTCCTCTGAGAAGCCCTCTCTGACCCAGGCTAAGACGCACAGGGCTGTGTCCCCATCATAACCCTATCCCCTGTCTCTCCCACAATACATTTTACAATAAGGAAATTAAGCCTTGGAGAGGGTTCTACAGCCAGCAAGGGCACAGCTCCACTACTGCCTTACCTTCCCAGGGACCCACCTGTGCCACGAAGCCGAATACCGCCCTGCAGAGCTAGCCTCCAGGCACGCTGCACCTCCCCTGTAGCTGCTGAGAAACAGAGATGCCTGCGGAATGGGTGTTGCAGGAACAGGGGGAAATTCACTGGCATTTCCAAGAGAGGGTCAGACTCCTCTTGTGTATGTTCTCCTGAAAGCAAACAGAGGAGGTCATGTCCTCATTCATTTGCTTTACAATCATCCATTCACTAGTAGAAAATAACCATGAAATACTTAGAGAAGTCCCTGGCATAGGCAGTTATTTAATACATGGTTACAGCTACAGTATCCTTATTCCAGCTCAGTCCTGGGAAGGTGGGGTGAGGGGGGCACACCCAGGGCAGACATGAGCAATCCACCTCAGCACTGTTTCCCAGCCTCTGTATCTTTCTCCACACAGTGGCCTGAGCACCCATCAACAGCCTATCCTAGTTGTCATGTGATCTGGGCCCTGCTTCCAGAGGGGTGCTGGAACCAATCAGACCCAGATTTGAACCTGACCAAATCATTTTCTATGTGTAGGACACAGTTTTTCATCTCTCTGATCCTCAGTTTTCCTCCCTTTAAAATGGGCTTAAAAGTGATACTAATGACCTAAAACAGTTGGGAGGACACAATGTGAATTTAGTGAATTTAGTTTTGGTTAATTTATTTAGGGTATCCTAAATCCTTAGTGTTTTGTTTTGATATCCAGAGTAATACATACAGACTAAGGTAAAATGTAATAATCCAGAAGGCATTTCCTGGTCACCCCAGCCCTTCAACCACAGCCACTAGGGATAATAATAGCTGTTAACAGTTTGGGGGACATTATTCCAGGTTTTAAAATCTATACAAAGGTGTATGGGTGCATTTTTGTAACAAGATGGAGCTTTCTGATCTATAAGTGGCCTTTTTCCTCTTGCATATGTGTGGGACACCTTCAGTGGCTGCACAGCTTTCCTTTCTAAGGGCTGGGTCATAATTTATTTAATCAACCCCAAAGGATGATGGGTATGTGGGTGGATTCCAATGTTTGCAACATCTACAACATTGCTGCAGACTGTCATATTGTTGCACTTGCATCATTTGGTAGGAAGATAGTTCCACAGTGAAACAAAGGATGAAATTCTGGCTCTGCCCTTTACTGTGTGACAGTCCTCAGCATCAATGTCCACCAAGTGTGAAAGGGGGTAGTTAGTGACAGGGCTGCCTGCTGGGCAAACTCAATAAGAACACAGGCTCTCATCACATGCATCCAGCCCAGATACGCTATTTCTTACCCTGTTCCTGCACAGTATCTTAGGAGGGAAGGAGAAAAGATGGGAGAGAAAGAGGAGGGGAAGGGGAGGGGAAGGAGGAGAAGGGGGAGGTGAAGGAGGAGAAGGGGTAAAGGAGGCAAGGAAGGAGGGAATTACAGAAAGAGAGAGAAGGTGGAGGAGGGGAGGAGAGAGAAAGAAAGGGGAAGAGGAGGAGGGGAGGAGGAAGTGGAGGGGGAATGGAAGGAGGGAGGGAAAGAGGGAGGGAAGAAGGAAGGAAGGGAGAACGCTTCTGGACACGCTAGACTGAACAATACACCTGGCAACAAATCTGTGTGATTTCCCCACCCACCAGTGCCCATCTTCCCACATGCTTGCTGACACTAGGTTTTATTTTTACCCTTTACTACTCTGATCCTGGTCTGGTGACCTACCTCTTTCACTCTGATGAGAGTGGATGTTTTTCTTTCTAGAGCTAAGGTGCTCACCCAGAAACAATTCTGACCCCTCTCCCCAGGGGATACTTGTCAATGTCTGGAGACATATTTGGTTGTCGCTCTTGAGGTAGGGGCTGCTACTGGCATCTAGTGAGTAGAGACCTGGGATGCTGTTCAGTACCCTACAGTGCACAGGGGCACCCCCACTGCAAAGAATGATCAGACCTCAGTGTCAACAGCACTGAAGTAGAGAAACCTGCTTTTGGGATCCCCAGGAGCCCTTACCCGGGGAATCCAGGCAGAGAGTATCCAACAGGTGGAGATATTCACGCTGGGAAGTCAGGACAGTGTACCCCGTCAGGGCTGTGGAGCCCAGGGGGCGGCCCCCATTTTCATATTCCTACAAAAGATGTCAAAAAAACCCAGCTTGGGACAGGTCTAAATTGTGGCTTCCATGTCCCAGTGTAGGGTCAGGGGAAAGCTTTAGGTTAGCTGGGGAAATCCTCTACCTCCCCTCCCTTCCTCTAGCCCTTCCTTCTCTCTCTGCCATAGTTGAGCACCCATTCTCCACTAAGTTCTGGGCTGGTCCCCAGTGTTGTATGAGGATTATCTCATCAAACCTACACAGCCCCTTGTCTCGTAGACCATCATCACCCCATTTTACAAAAGTGGAAACTCACCCCAGGACAAGTGACCTGCCCAAATCCCCCAACCAGGAAGCGGGGCATGAGTGTGACATGAAAAGGCCTTAGTTTCAACCTTGGCTCTGCTAACAACCATGAGTGATCCCCTCCCCATTCCCTGGGCCTCAGTTTACACACCTGGCACAGCAGGAGCTGGCCTTCCACTCCTCCCCAAAATGAGCACACAGGGACCCTTGATTCAGGCTAGATGACTGAAGAAAGGAGGGAGGCTATGCTAGGAGGGACCCTATACCCACACTAGGGAGGGTGGGATGGAGAATCTGGAAGCCAAAGGGACTCAGGCTACTCACCTCTCTGTGGCTGAACCACTCAAGGCGGCCGTCCCCACGCAGGACACAGAAGATTGGCTGCCACTGGGGTGGTTGGCCCCAAAGCTGGGTCAGAGGCCCTTGGTGCTCTCGGACTCGGGACAGCTTCTGTGGGAAAAGGGGCCCTCAGATGTCAAGGGCATGGGCTAGTGTCCCAGTGTCCAGACCACCTGGACAGCTCCCATTGCATTCCAGGTGCCACTAAGTACAGGGTGCTTAGGCACTGCTATGTGGCACTCCTTTATCAAGCACACTTAAAACATGCACTTGTTTGTGGCCCTTTCAAATACGAACTGATGTAATTTTTCCCTGGAAGGCAGAATCTCTTGTCATCCCTACTTCATGCAGAAGCATATACTTCCCCACTTGAGCCTCAGATGAGACCCCTGCCCTGGCCAACATCTTGATGTCAGCCCATGAGAGATCCTGAAAGTAAGGACTCAGAGAAGTTGCAGCTAGATTTCTGACCCACAGCAATTCTGAGATAATATATGTGTGTTGTTTTAAGCTACCGATTCGTAATATATCATCAAACAGCATTAGCTAACCAATACAAATTGGGTTGCTGGGTCATGAAGCGGGTATAGTTTAACTGTATGAGAAACAGCCAGTCCTCTGTCCACCAACCAAGCCCTCAGACAGGGAGAATATTTGTTTTATTTTCTTTGCCACTCTTCTCATTACTTGACCACCTGAATTGTGTTTTGTGTCATCATTGGGTCCTAGGGCAGTGCTTGATGCACTGTTGGCATGTGATAAATATTCAATGAATCAATTAACTGTATTTGAGATATTTTGATTCTTTGGTGGGATGGTGGGAACTCAGGTATTTGTTAATAATTTTCCATACCTTTTCCCAAGTCTGAGAATTTTCATAAAAGTATTCTTAAAACATTATTATAGAAATTATATATAAAATATAAATATGTAAAAGAAGTATTATATAAAAATGTTTAAACTGAAGTGAGGGGAAGTCCATCCATGCTGCTTGAAACCCAACGTCAGCTGTGCCCTGGCCCAGGTGGCAGGAACCAGCAGATGGTGAAAAGTGAAGGTAGGAGTGACTCCTGGGCCCCAAGATGCCACAAGTAGGACAGGGAGAGTCCTGGGTAAGACAGGGTTCTGTGTACACAGCACCAAGGAGCCTCTACTGCAATGCAGGCACAGCTGGGAGAAGAGGCATCTGAGAGAGTTGGGGAATCTCAGAGCCCAGATGGGGCAGGGGACCAAAGGTTAGTAAGGATTATGGGCTTAGGGATCAAATCACGCCTCTGCATCTTGCTGGCAATGTGACCCCAGGCAGGTAGTTTGTCTCTCTGTGCCTCAGTTTCCTTGCTAGTCAAAGACCCATCTCCCAGGCTGGTGAGAACTGAGTACATTGTTCTGGGCACATGGAGGCCCGGGTGCCATTGCCAGCTCAGCAGACATGTAGAGCTGGGGCTGGGTAGCTCTAGACTCCTCTGTTCCATTGACAAACTCTTCCTACTATGTGCAGGCACCATATGGGCATGAGGAATCCGGGGGTGGGGTAATGTCTGGCCCCTACCCTCAAAGAGCAGACAGATCCATGGAGGTAACAAATGTGTGACCTAGAGCTTTGCTGGAGAAGCAATGGGATGGGGGTCCCAGAGGAGGCTCCTGACTCAGGTAAGAATTATGGTAATTAAGGAAGTTTTCTTGAAAGAAAGGCAGTGGAAGCACAAAAAGGAACAGGGAGAGCACGCCAGGCAGAGGACACCACACATGCAAAAAACTTGGGGTGGTCCAGTGGCTGTGCTGTGCCTTTGAGCATGGCACTTGGACAGGGCAAGACTTCCAACCTCAAGGCTTTTGCACTGGCTGTGCCCTCTGCACATTCTGGGCTCCAAATCTGACTCCTTATCCTTTACATCTCAGCTCAGAGGGGCCCCCTGCACCCAAACAGCTCACTCCCAATGGCACCTTTCCTGTTGTCTTCCTAGTACCTATCAGAAGTTATCCTGTGTCATGATATGTTAGCTTGTCTGGGGTCATTTTTCCCAATCAGACTATGAGCCCTGGATGGCAGAGTGGAATCTATCTCAGTCTCTGCTGTCCCCAGCATCCAGCCTAGGCATGCCATGTAGTAAATGCCCAGTGATGTTATAGTCACCCCAATTCATGACACCAGCAAGGACAATGGCCTCTGAAGCCTTGTTCACTCAGCTGCCCACCCCCCATTTGTGGTACCCACTTTGCTGTGCAGCAGTTGGCATCCAGCCGGCTCCTGGGGGTCTAGCTCCTTGGAGATCTGCCACAGGACTGAAGCTGCCAGCTGCCCACGGTATTGGGGCAGGAAGTTCCTCAGTAGGGCATCTACCTGGCCTGCAGGTACAAGGGGACAATGAGGTGGCTGAATCAGGCCATCTGCCGGGAGAGGACAAAACAGGAGGAAAGCAACTACTAGGCTTCTACCCTCACCCTAAACCCAAAAGCTGCCCCACAAGAAGTGCTCTGAATTCCATTTACTCTTAACCCTCCGATGTCTATTTCCAGCCACACGAAAGTAGGGTGGGGGTGGGGGAGAAGTTAAGGGACTCTAGCTTAATTTATAACTGATGCACAACAAACTTTAATTGTATAAAGCACAGAATTTAATGAGCTTTCACACATGTCCACATCTTAGAAAACACCACCATGATCAAGATAATGAGCAATTCCATTGCACCCGAAAGTTTCTCATGCGCCTTACTTAGGGAGATTATCATAATCTTTTGAAAGCCTCATTCCAGCACAAGAGAACTTTCTGAGGTGATAGAAGTGTTCTGTATCCTGACCTAAGAGGTGATCACACAAGTGTTAAAGTTCTTCAGGTTGTTCCCCTAAGATGCATGCACTTAACTGTATGTGAAATATACAGTCTATCTCACTGCCAAGAATGTGGACTCAACGGTTGGAGCTTCAACAGCCTTTACGAGCCATGAGGTGACCTCAGGCACAGAAGACATGCATGGTAGAGCCATGAGATAAAAGGAATTGGATTACCTAACTTTTATCAGTCTGCCTGCCACTGTACCCCTCTATAGGATAAATAAATCCTTGCCTTGTTTAAGTCACTACTGGAAAAAAATCCTGACACTCATAGAGTAGCTTGTTGAGTCCATTCATCTAATAACTTGACCTTCCTTCCTTGTGTAGATCGTGAACCCATCATATCCCGTCCAGCACACAGTAAGTACTCAACCTTGTATATGGAGTAAGGAAGGCACTGGCCATTCTTTGTCTCAAATCAGGAACTATCACTCTGTCCCAGAGAACCACACAGAGGGGTCTATTGGTTCTTGCCCACCTTGAAGATCATCCCACAAGATCTTGCTGGACTCAGGGCACCTCTCACCTGGCTCCATACCCCTACCCCAAATCCATGCCTTGAATGGGTTACCAGATTTAACAAATAAAAGTACATGACACCAGTTAAATTTGAATTTCAGGTAAATACGAAATAATATTTTAGCATAAGTATGCCCTCATGTGAAATTTGGAACATATTCATACTAAAAAATGTATTCATTGCTTATCTGGAATTCACATTAATAAGGCATCTTGTTTATCCGACAACCCTGAAACCCCCCTCCCCACGCCCACCTCTCCCCATACCTGCTCACCCCTCAGGTGCTGCTGCTGCCTCTTGTCCAGGGGGCTTGAGGACCTCCCACCCATTTTGCTGCTGTGTCCTGGGCTCCTCTAGAGTAAAGCAGATACCCCTACCCTCCCCACAGATTCCTGGATACTGCAGAGACCAACACCTAAGGTCAGAAGGTAGAGCTTGGCATCAGTGTGTGGGGAAGATGTCAGGCCCCTGCCCTGCCCCACCCTACACCTGCATCCTCTAAAATCCCCTGGGGCCAAGGTCCCCAGAACTATTAGTTTCTGTAGAGGCTGCTGGGGCAGCCCCGGGGCGAGAGAGAAAAATATTAGCTGGCTTTGGAGAAGGGCTGCAGGGCAGACATCTGGCAGGACCAGGTAACCGGTTATTGGAGTGTGGGGGTAGGGAAGGGGCATGGGCATCTACCCCCACTGTGCACCCCCGTGCTGGCCAATGCTGGGGGGATTCAGCCCCCAGAAGCTCCCAAGCTGGGGTGACAGAGCTGGACAGATACCCCTAATCCCTGGGTTCAATGCCGGGGCTGGGGGTGCGAGTATTGGGGTCCCAGAGGAGGAGATGGAATGGGGGCCCAGTGAGGAACATAGACACTTGAGGGGGCTCTCATTCCTTCCTCACCCCCAACATCCTCTTCAAGCAATCACCTAATCTCCATGTCACTCTTTAAGTGACTCTCGAAGGTGCCCCTTCTCCTGGGCCCTAGCTCCCCACCTCCAGCACACCCGAAATTCTCAGCCCTGACCTCTAGCACCTCTTGAAACTTCCCAGTGCCCTCCAAGGAAAGAACTAGCCCCGTGGAGCCCTAACCTTATCACTCAATGACCCCCTCCAGTCCCACTCAGAACCCCAAAGCTGCCCCCATGGACCATTGGTAGGCACACCAACAAAACTGTCAGACAACGATAAGGGCAAGGGAAAAATAGAGAACAGAAGGGGCAGAAATGTGAGGGTCAGGAGGAGTCAGGGAGGAGATGCTGCACCCAGACCTGAAGGAAGCAAGAGCCCACGCCATGCAAAAAGCAGGAGGAAAGAGAACCAATAGCTAGCACAGCACATACCAAGGCCCTATGGTGGGACCAGCACAAGGCATGTGGGCTAGAGCAGGGGTCCCCAACCCCTGGGCTATAGACCGGTATCAGTCTGTGGCCTGTTAGGAACCAGGCCACATGGCAGAAGGTAAATGGCGGACGATGAGTGAAACTTCATCTGTATTCGCAGCTGCTCCCCAGCGCTAGCATCACCCCCTCAGCTCCACCTCAGATCATCAGGCATTAGATTCTCATAGGAGCACCGGTCCCTGGTGCCAAAAAGATTGGGGACCACTGGGCTAGAGGTTGAGTGAGAGGCAGATGTTAGGAGAGGAGTGTGGAGGTTGCAGGGGCCACACAGAGGCTTAGGAGCCAGTAAAAAGGGTGGGTTTCACTAGAAGCGAAAGGGAGCCACAGGAAGATCTGGCATAGGGACAGCTACAGTTACAGCAAGGGGCACAGGAGAGGTGACATGCCCCAGGCAAGGCCCTCCCAGTGGGATCCCAGTGCCTGCCTTGTGATTTTCCCTCTGCTTCTGGGCACCCCTACCCTGTCCTCTGCTCTGGGGGTCATTGCCACCTGCACCTGCCCAAGCCCACAGCTTGGCTACCTTCCTTCCAACTCCTTCCTCTGCTTTTCTCAACCTGTTTCTGCTAAGGCCTTGGCCCACTTCCTCACTCTCACATCTGAGTGAATAACCTTGACAAGACGTTGAAGGAAATTTCACTTCCTGTGGTTTCAGCTTCAAGGTTCAATTCCCATGTCCCCTTCAGTGCCCCTGCAAACCCCCCATCCCCACCCCACCCCACTCCCCACCTCAACTCCCATGCTCAGCAAAGCTCCCACACTGTGCTCACCAGCCACCCCACTGAAGTCCCTGGAGCCAGAGAAGCTGACAGTGGCCCACGGTGGGCCAGAGCAGATGCTGTGAGCCCAGGCAGAGCTGAGACTGCAGAGGCACCCTGGCACATTCAAGGCTTTGAGTAGGCCTGAAGCAGGGCAGGGTACAGTGGTTGTGAGGGCCCTTAAGTGTCAGCGGGAGCTCAGCCAGAACAAATGTATAGTGGGTTGAACTGTGTCCCCGCAAAAAAGATATGTCCACAGGCAACTATTGGAAAAAAAATAAAGAAAATAACAAGCGCTGGTAATGATACGGAGAAATTGGAACCCTCATGCACTGTTGGTAGGAAAATAAAATGGTGCAGCCACTGTGGAAAACAATATGGAGATGCCTCAAAAAATTAAAAATAGAATTACCATATGACCCTGCAATTCTACCTCTGGTATATTCCCAAAAGAACTGAAAGCAGAGTCTCAAAGAGCTATTTGTATACTAGTGTTCATAGCATCATTCACAACAGCTAAACCATGGAAGCAACCCATGTGTTCATCAAAAAAATGAATGGGGAAGCAAAATATGGTCCATCCATATAGTGGAGTATTATTCGGAGGAAGGATATTATAACATGTGACAACATGGATTAACCCTGAGGACATTATGTTGAGTGAAAGAAGCCAGACACAAAAGGACAAATACTGTATGAGCCCACTTATATGAGGTCACCATAACAGTCAAATCTATAGAGACAGAAAGTAGAATGGTGGGTGCCAGAAGCTGGGAGAGGAGGAAATGGGAAGTTAGTATTTAATGGGGACAGAGTTTCAGTTTGAGATCAACAGTGCTAGAAATGGACAGTGGTGACGTTTGCACAACAATATGAATGTACTTAATGCCACTGAACTGGAACATGCACACACACACACGCGCACACACACACACACACACATAGAGAATATGTCCACATCCTAACCCCTGGAACCTCAGAATGTGGCCTTATTTGAAATAAGGAGTCTTTGCAGATATAATTAGCTAAGGATGTTGAACTGAGTTTATCTTAGATTTAGGGTGGTCCTATTTTCAATGACAGGTGTCCTCAGCAAAAAAGGACAGAGAGAGACACATGAGAAGGCCACGTGATGACAGAGGCAGAGACTGGAGTCACACTGACAAGCCAACGGTTGCTGGTAGCCCACAGAAACCAGAAGAGAGGCCTGGGACAGACTCTCTCTCAGAACCTCCTGAAGGAACCAACCATCACCTTGACTTCAGACTTCTGGCCTAAAGGGGTGTGAGAAGACAAATTCTGTGACAAATACTTCTAGATGAGTTTCCTCATTGAGAGTCCCCATCTCTGTCCTCTACCTACTGAGACAGGGTTTCGGGTTGGCCTAGGTGCCCCTGGTCCCACTGCCCACCAAGGACCACAAGACAGTGAACACTTGAAGCAAATGGTCCTTTTAATATCGAGTCACCCAGAGCCAGGGCCAGTGGCCTAAGCCCCCAGGCAGGGCTAGTGACCGGACCCTGTCAGCACGTGGCTTTTCTAAAATGAAGCCCGGAGTGTGGCGGTGGAGAGGCCCAGCCTGGAAGGTCCCAGCTGTGGCATTCCTCAGGACCAGCTACAAAGTGGAATGCTTCTCGAAGGGCAGAGTCAGGAGCCGGGCTGCTGCCTCATCCAGGAACCAGCAGAGTTTCCCAGTGTGGGGCTGAACTAGGGCAGCAGGGAGCGGGTTTTCCTCCTTGTTCTCCAAAATGCGCTGCATGGAGAGGGCAGGTGTGTGAGGCCCACAGCACCCCAGCACCCCTCAGAGCTCCCAGGCCTGCCATGGACCAAACTTTCCCACTTTCAAGATGCGATGTCACCCTTCCAGCTGCCCTGGCTTCAGTCAACAGGGACAGTTCCCTCCCCCTCTATCATCTGTGACTATATAACATTGGGGTCAGCGCACTTTTTCTGCAAAGACCAGAGTGTCACTATTTCGGCTTATATCAACATATAGGTGCATAGGTTCCGACAAATGTTTATTGGTGAACACTGAAATCTAAATTCCACCTAATTTTCACATGTCCAGGAATATTCTTCTTCTTTTGAATCTTTTCCTCAACCATTTAAAAAGGTAAAAACCCTTCTTACCTGGAGATTTGACCACACAGGCTGTGATGTATCGACCATCTGATGTGACTTCATGATGAGTAGGTATTATAAACCCTGCTTTCTGCCACCTGAGCCTGCCTCACTCTGTCTGTTACTCACTGACTTCTGACCATGGCCCTGTGAAGCCACCTCTGTTCTCATCTCATTTTACAGTCAGGGAAGCTGAGGCTCTGGGTGGCCTCTTTCAAGGGGTCCACGGGGAGGGGAACCTCCAGACGCACCTCGTAGATGGGAAAGTGAAGCCATGCTGGGTATCACCGACAGGGACATGGGTCTGCTGGACTCTTGAGTCTACATCCCAAACCCCATAACTAAGCCACCCCTGTGAGGACATCTGCACCCTATTATTTAGGGGAGAACTGTTATTTATCTTTGAAAATATTTCCAGTTTCTCCTACGGTTGTTGATCTTTTCAATGATGGCAATTAAAATATTTTCTCATTTAGTTTATTTTTAATCTTATATTTTCCTATAACATTATAACTATACCTTTTTTCTTATACCTGTCTTATTCCTACTTTTTTACTTATTCCTACATATGATGTTTTTCCTTCTTGATTAGCTTTGACAGGTGTTTGTCTATCTTTTGGATCTGTTTACCATTAAGCTTTTAAAAATATTAACTAATTCACTAATTCCTGATTTTGATTTAATTTATTCCACATGCTGACTTTTCTGAGATTTATGTTATTGTTCATTTTTCCTAATTCTAAAGTGCTAGATTTATTTTAATAGTTTCCTATTTAATAATTTTTAAATGCATATTTTAATGTTATAAATTTACCTCTAAGTACAGCTTTGGCTTCATCTCATCAATTTCCTTTCATAATGGTTCATTTCTAACCAGCCTGTAATTAAAGTTTCCATCTCCCCTTCAACCTCAAAATTACTGAAGTATCTTGGGATCCAATGCTTCTAACACAATAGTACCTGAGTCAAATTCTATTCCTGTGCCCACATGCCTGCAACCTTCCTGGGAATAGGACCTTTGCTGTTACCTTCAGAACAGCTGCTTTGCCTTCTCCAGTCGCCACAAAGATGACAGTTCGGGCTGCATTCAGCACAGGAAGTGTGAGGGTCACACGCTGTGGCGGTGGCTTCGGGGAGTCATTAATGGGGGCCACAATCTTCTCCCGCTCCTGGGGTAGGGAAGCCCGAGGTGGAGGCAGAATGACAACATTACTTTGATTTCTTGAGTACTCACACATGTCAGGCACGGTGCATCCATCATCCATCTCACCCTACTAATTTCCTGGTACTTAAGACCCCCATTTTCAGATGGGTAAGCTAAGGTTCAGAAGAGTTAAGACCAGTGGGCATGCCCGTTAGTAGAAGCTGACTCAAATTCTGTTGTAGGCACCTCCTGGTCTCCCTCCGGGAGTCCAGATGGCAGAGCCTAGGGCTGAGGTGCTGGGCCTGTGGGGTGCACTCACCTGCAACAGGGGATGGTTTGGGAAGAGTGAGCAGGTGTGCCCATCGGGGCCCACCCCCAGGATCAGCAGGTCAAAAACTGGAATGGAGTCCCCTTGGAAGGCCTAGGCGAGGGAAGAAGATAATTGAAAGAGGTTGTAAGGGAGGGGCTCAAAGGACACAGAGTCAGTTGTCAGGAGAATCACAAGCAGCTGTAACACAAGGAGCAATGCTTAGCCTCACATGCATACAAGGGACTAATCCACAAGGTTCCACATTTCACCTGCCCGACTGACTGAGGGTCTAGGGACACAACTGTCTTCAAGATGTGAGTGAGGACTCAGGCCCATTACCAGAGTGTCAGAGGTGAGGCCACCCTCAGGGACCTCAGGGTGGGGCTGTGGCCTCTCAGAGGGGTCTGTTCAGGGTGGAGTTGGGTCTGCTGACTGACCCCAGGGCAGTTTCTGCCAGTGACAATCATGCAGTACCACCCACAAGGTTGCTCTGTCATCCTTGGAGTAGCCATCTCATTGATGAGGTCTTCTGTGGCTGCTCCAAAGGACTCACCTGTCTCAGCTTCTTGGCATAGTCCTCAGCTGCCTCTTCCACAGGCAGCTGGGGATTAATGGTGATCACCTGGCTGTCAGGGATGGGCAGCTTGGGGAGCAGGTGAGTCTGTGGCATATGGAGGAACAGTGTCATCAAAAGTAACACATGGGTCACAGTGGTGTGGGGTTTGCATGTGACCACCTGGATCCTGTAGGTGAGGATTTGACTTTCATTGCACCCACTTCCCATGTGAGTTGGGATCCTCGTGAATCCTACTGTCAATATGCAAGGGGTCTTTCAAGTCCATCCTGACTGGGGGCTTCCTGGCCTTGGCCTGTACCTATCTGGCCATACCACAGCCCTGTTTCAAAGCCCCCATATTTCCTTGGCCCTTGAGATAAAACCCAGCCCCTCTCTCTTCTTCATGAGGTCCTGCTGACCTGCCTGTCTCACTCAGCCTATACATAAGCTATACACTTGTGTGAGGAGGGGCATGTTCAAACCCAGGCTTCCCCACTAGTCAAACGGTAACTCAGGCAGTGCTGCTCTTCTGACCTCAGTTTCTCCATCTATGAAACGGAAGTACTAACAGCCCTTATCTCATAGGCTATTGTGGGTTTCATGTGATGATGTGGATAAGCACTTGGTAATCGTTAAATCTTCCTGCTTATTAAAAATAAATAAATCACCAGCTCTAGCTTCTATGCAACACACCCAGGACCTGAGTGACCTGAGGTTCCTGGCTAAACCCGCCCCTCCCACACTTCCCTGAGCGGGTTTTCCTCCTCTTAGGCAGAAGGAGTGGACACAGATGCAGCGGGGAGACCCCAGGGCAGACCGCAGCTCCTCTAAGCCTCAATTTCCCTGCTTGTAAAACGGAGAGTGTTCTCTGATTCTATAGGTGCTGGGGCCCGAGACCAAAGACAACCAGCCTTGGAGGTCATCGGGGCACAAGCTGCATGGAGGCCATCGAAAAACTTGTCCAGCTTGTAGATGGGGAAACAGGTCCAGGCTCTATGCCAAAGCCCTCTGGCCTAAACCTTTCCTAACCCTGCGCTGGCACGCTCCGAGGCTGCGGCGCCTGAATTTCCCTAGGTCTTTGGCATGTTCTACTCTTCCCCATTCCGTGCCTTTGCCCAGGCCTTTCCCTTTGCCTGGCTGCCTGATAAAACGTAAAGAGGGAATTCGAAGCCCCCACCAGCCCACCCAGATAGCAGTGCAGGTGCGATCCAGGTGGGGGCTCTGGGCACTCGCGGACCATTCCCAGCTCCCGTCCAGATAGAGAGCAGGTATGACCCCTGGCGGCCCCCGTAGCCGCGCTCAGGCGCCGGGTGCAGTCTTCTCCGCGTGAGCCCCGGCGGCCCCCGTAGCTCTCACCCGGTAGAGGCCGTACGTGCTGTCGGCGTGCTCGAAGGGAACCAGGCGCTCATCGCAGAAGCCCAGCGTCCAGCGCGTGAGACTGGCAGGCCCGGCGGGAGCGGCGGCGGCAGGCAGCTCGCGGGCCAGCATTGAGACAAGGCTGCCCCCCGACAGGCCGAGCGCAAAGCGGGCGCGGGCCCCCGCCAGGCAGCACGCGGCCCGCTGGGCCACCAGTTGCGCCAGCGATGCGCCTAGCTCCTGCGGGCTCGAGAAGACGGAGATGAAGCCCGGAGCCGGCGCGGCCATGGCGACGGCGGGGAGGCGGAAGCGCTCCCAGCGGCTTCCAATGCGCCTGCGCACAGGTTAGCCTGGCCACTCAGTGCTCAGTACTCCCGGGCGACCGCCTATGACACATGCGCAATCCCAAGAGTGAAGCCGGGGCGGAGCAGTGGGATCCGACTCACTTTTTGCCTGTTGGATCTGAGTTTTTCCTTGCCTGGGGCTGACGGAGCGGGCGCTGCTACCCTCAACCATGTGGTGCCAGGGCGAAGCCAGAGAGGGGATTCCAGAGCTGGGGTACTTCAAGAGGAGGACGTGGGGTGAGGTGGAAGGAGATGAGAGATTTGTTAGAGGAGGGCGCATTTTGGTGGACTTGGAAGTTCCTGAACTTTCTAACATTTATCTTGTTGCTAGTTGTCTTTCATTAAAACATGATGGCGGGGTTTGTTTTGTTCACTAATGCCTGGAAAGCCTCCTGAGCTATGTCTGGCACACAGTAAGGGCTGAAAACATACTTGTAGAATAAAGATGTTCCCTGGCGACCTCTGTGTCTCTGAGGACCCAGAGGGCTCCAGCCTGGCTGGTTCCTAGAGGAGCTCCCAGATTGGTGCTTCTCATTTAGCATAAATAGAGAGCTCTTAAGCCAGGAGGAACTTTAAATGCATCTTGCTAAGTGAAAGAAGTGGGTTTGACAAGGCTACACATTCTGTAATTCCAAGTGCATGACATTCTGGAAAGGCAAAGCTATGGAGACAGGAAAAAGGTAGGGGGTTACCTGGAGTAGTAGGGATGAAGAGATGAGCACAGAAAATTTGGGGAGAGACTATTTATACTGTAACAGTGGAACAAGTCATTATTCATTTGTTGAAACCATATGACTTAACACAGTGAACCCTGAACTGCTGACTTAATAATGATCTATCAATATTGGCTTATCAATTGTAACAAATGTAGCATTAATGCAAGAAGTTAACAGTGAGAGGATAGATGGGAACTCTGTGCTTTTTGTTCATTTTTCTGTAAACCAAAAGCTGCTCTAATAAAGTCTATTAAAAGAAATACAGCTTGATCCTGAGTCATCAAGATTACTTTTTCCCCATCTTGGAGGGAACTTTTTATGCTTTGGGGGCTAGAGCCACAGGCTTTGGGAATTCTCCAAGGTGCCAGGCCACTTTCTCGACAGGAAATGACTTCATTCCCCTCCCTATGCCTGTTTCCTCACTGTACAACAGGGACCATGATGACACTTATGCAAGTGGTCGTGACATCTGAAGGGATGTTAATCCAGACTGCACCTGCCTGTCAGATCACCAGGGGTGCGCCATCCCCACCAGTAGCAGGCCTCCCTCCCTCACTGGGCATCTCAAGGGCTTTACCCTGCCTCTTTCTTCTTACTATAGGTGTGTCCAAGGACCTGCCCAACACATAGATGGTTCATCTAGCCCTCACCCAGCCAAGGCCTTGTCCATCCCCCCATCTGCCCCCAGGGGTGCCCCCTTAGCCCCACTCCCAGCCAATGCTCCTTCACAAACGTTTCTTCCTCTGTCCCCTGAAGTGGAGATAAGATGAGACAGACATTGTAATACTGGAGAGAGAACAGCAGAAGGTGGAAGTTGAGAGTTTAGACTCAAGAGCTGGGTGTCCTAGGTTCAAATCCCAGCCCAGAGAGCCAACCCTCACAGAGCCAGTGGCCCTCACCCTGCTAGCCCCATACACAGAAGAGTACCCTTCCTGGGGGCAGCCAGATGTGCCAGGACATACCCTCTATTCTGGACCATCATGTGCAGTTGTCAGAACCCACAGATTGCCCATCCCTCCACAGGGATCACTAAGGCTGGTGCAGTGATTTTGAGGAGCCCCATAGGCTGCAGAGGGGTGGCAAGAAGCTAACCTGAGTTCCCATGTCCCCAGAGGCCTTGCAGGTGAGGGAATAGGTAACAGGGGGCAACAAGAAAAGGCAGAATTTGCCTTACTTGTGTCTGGCGAATATGTTCACCAGTGAGAGTCCTGTTTTCTGAGACTCAGGAAGTGTTCTGTGCCACATAGGGACAATAACTGGGCTCCCATCAGGCACTGGACACTGCAGGTTTATTTCTTAAACTCAAGTAGGAAACAAAACCTTGGTGCTTGGAAAGACCAGTATAAAACAATGCAGGGTCACTTGCTGCTGGCCCCTCTGTTCTAGGTGCTGAACAATACTGCTGGAGGGACTGACAGACAAGCAGGCAAGATAGCCGGCCTCAACAACAGGAGTCTAGGATGAGCCACCAATAAGGGCAATGGGGATGTCTGAGCCATCTCAAGTCGTGTTATCTGGATGTTACCACCAACACAGAGTCCAGACTGTAATTACCAATGGCTGGAACCCCTAAGACCATGTCAGACCTCCCCCTATCCCACTGCTGCTATTCCCAAAGGTCCCATGGGTTCCATGGCAGCCACATTGGATGAGGACACCCAAGAAACCTCTGCCAGGGTAAGCGTCTGAGTGGTGGGCCAAGCAGCCACCCAGGGTAGTCTTCAGGGCTCCTCCAGCAGGAGCTCCATGGAGATGCCTGAACAGGGACATCCAGACAGGATCAGCATCCACATGGTCACCATCAATTCTGGAAGCTTCCAGGATATTAGGAAAAGCAGGCAGGGCAAGGAAGATCCACCAGGGATGGGAAGTGCAAAAGGCACCTGGCTGATCCAGCTGAGGAGCAGTTTCCAGCTAACCTGGAGGTCCCTTGCCAATGACCCCTGCACCAAGGTGTGGCAGACAGACCACCCCTGGCTCCTCCATTTGGCAGGAAGAGCTGGGCCAGTCTAGAGGTAACACAGGGCTATAGCATCCTGGAAACCAGCAGCCTCAGGAGGCCTGGAATGGGTGAGCCCCTTAAGGCACGCTGAAGGGAAGGTGGGAAGGCCCCACCCTGGGCCTAAGACCCAACAGGGATGACAGATGGAGGCCCCCTGCAGGCTGCAGCTTCTAAGAGACATCCGCTTGCACTTGAAAGAATAACAGGAGGGGCAAGGGGAGAGACTGAGGGAAAGAGGGAAGAGGTGAGGGCAGATGAGGGCAGCAGAAGGCTAAAGCCAGGAAGCAGGGAGAAGAGACACACACACAAACACAGACACAGGATCAGAAGACAGGTAGGGCAAGGGGAAAGAGCAGGGAACCAGGCCAAGGAGAGTGAGGAAAGGGAAGAGACAGTTTCTTTCTGGGGTCCAGTTTCTCAATCCCAGGACTGGGCAGAGCTGTCTGGCTCCAGCCCACCTAGCTTGCCAGGCCTGGCTAGGAATCTGGACAGCAGAAGAGGAGTGTCAGAGGGCAAAGGCACCCGAGCAGATGCGGGTGTAGACATCCTGGTCCAGGGGCAGGTAGTGTCCCTGCTTCAGGTCCAGGAAGAAGAGCCGGTCCGAGGTCTGGTGTGGATCAAAGCCTTCATGCTGCAGCCGTGTCTTCTGGATCTTGAAGGTGCCTAAGGGAGTGCAGGTGGAGGTGAGGGAGACTCAGCAGGGGGCTTCTAAGAGCTTCTAACTCATTCTCTCCTGAGTCTCCAGGCTTCTGCATAGGCCATCCCTTTGGTCAGGAACATTCTTTCCCATTTTGCCTTCTGAATTCCCCTGGTCCTTCAAATCCCAGCTTCATGCCTGTTCTCCAGAGAAGCCTCTCTGACCACCCCCCATTATAGTCTGAAACTGTGTCCTCCCTGCCTAGTCATCTGTCCAACCCCCAGGAGATCAAGGCAGAGTGGGGTCTGTCACAAAATAGGTCAAGGGTCAGCAACTTAGAGCCCAGAGACCAAATTTGGCTCTTCACCTGTTTTGTAAATAAAGTTTTATTGGCACAAAGCCTCGGCCATTCATTTACACACAGTTTAGGCAGCTTTTGCACTACAAGGCAGAGCTGAACTTTTTGGGCAGAGACTGGCCCACAAAACTGAAAATATGTATTATCCAGGTTTTAAGAAAAAGTTTGTACTCCTTGTAGTAGATAATTAAAGAAGAGTTTTGTGAAGAATAAAGGTTGGAGTTGAAAGGCGAGGGAGAATACCTGTGTTGTTTTTCTTAAAACTTCAAAAGCACAAATGATAATTTTTTTTTTTAAAGAAAAAGTATGTGTCAAAATTAAGGGTTTCTTTTCAACAAAGGCCACCATAAATTTAACAGACTCCCAAATAGGAGAAGAGACTTACAATGTCTGAAATGGCTAAGGTATTAACATCCAGACCATTACAAGGAACTCCCACAAATCAAAACGAAAAAGTGAGAGGCAATACAAAGATGGATGAAAGATAGAGGTGTGAGATGATTTGTTCAAATTTCCTAGTCATCAGAAAAATGCAGAAAATGAAGAAACAAACACACAACACTGCAGGATGCCTAACGGGGATGGGAGTGAGGAATGGAAATAATTAACTATGTAAATAAAACAAGAGAAGGGTCTACACAAGCCCACAGTGCCAGGCTGTCTGTGTACTATTCTGTCAGATTTGGCCCAGGGAACTAAACCAGGATAAATAAGTAAATGGTTGCTAAACTAACAGGCAGTTGGGCAGACCAAAAGAGGGAAAGGGCGCACCTGTGGTATCCACCTGGGGCAGGAGGCGCAGGAAGATGGGCCGGGCATAGGGCGCCAGCACCTTCTGCAGCTCCTGGTACAGCGCATTGGGGCTCAGCTGACCATGGGGGTCAGCGATGGCTGCCATGCCTGCTTTGCCTTCTACTCCTAGAGACAGAGGCTCAGTTGAGAACACCATCCCTCGCCCCACCATGGCACCAGATACACACTCAAACATCAGCCTCTGGCCTTTGATCCTTTCTACTTGGGCTACACTCACCAAAGCAGCACATATCTGATTAAGCTCTGCTACACTCCTGCAACCCTGGGCCAGAGTAGCTCTCATAATCCCATTTTTCTAGATGAGGAAACTGAGGCTTAAATCGCACAAGTGAGGTAATTCCAGATCCAGTGGCTCCCACCCAGGTTGTTATGTGCAGTTGTCCAAGTTGTGCACTGCCCAAAGGCACTTGTATCTCCAAGCTCTAGCTAGGCTCTTCTGAGGCTGCCAAACCCTAGGACCACCCCCTGAAGCCCCAACTTGCCTGGCACAGCCACCCCATACACGGCTACATCTGTCTGGCCCAGCAGGCGGCTCAGCACACCCTCCACCTCAGTGGTGGAAACGTTCTCCCCACGCCAGCGGAAGGTGTCCCCACTGCGGTCCCGGAAGTACATGTAGCCCAGCTCATCCATCACCAGCACGTCACCTAGCAGAGAGGGGAGAGGCAGGTAAGACAGCAGCCGCCATCCCCACAGCCAGCCCCCACGGTGTGCGCACCTGAGAGGTAGGCGCTATCGCCCTTGTGGAAAACACTGTGGGCAATCTTCTTGCTGGTGGCACTCTCGCTGATGTAGCCATCGAAGCGACGCAGTGGGTCCTGCTGGTTGATCTGGCCCACAAGGAGGCCAGGCTCCCCTAGGGAGACCACACTCAGATTTCACTATGTGGGCAGGGGGTGGGGACCTCAGCTCCCAGGAAACTAGGTGGGGTCCCCCGCTCACCAGCCTGGCATGGGATACAGAGACCCTGGGCATCTCGCTGTAGTTCCAAGGTGTCCTCATTGACCTTCACCAGCCGGATTGGGTACACATGTGGCAGGATGCGGCTGTTGAAGCCACAGGAACCAACCTGGGATAAGGCAAACTGAGTTTGCAAGGAGTCCCAGGGTGGCACAGTGTCCTCTCCGCAACACTTTGCCTCTCCTGCCCCAAAGTCTGGAATATAACCCCCAGGGTCAGCCCAGCTCATGACTTTGGGTGATCTGAAAAGGGGGGTATTAAGCAGTGTCTCCCCAAGGACTCATGCTCCTCTTCCCACCTTCTCAGCCTCCCCTACAGTCACACTGGGAAATCTGCTGGCCCACCACCACTTCCTGGTCCATAAAATCCTCTAGATTGGCAGGAAGTGGGTACCTGGAGTGACCCTGGAGCCAGATGGGGGCACTGGCACAGCTTGTGTTTGTAGAGTGCTGCCAGTGGGGGCTGCTGTGCTGAGCTCATGGTGTTAGATAAGTAGAACACAATCAATGAGCTGTTAACCCCTTTAACAGAAGAGGAAACCGAGGCCCAAGACTTGCCCAGTAGGAGGGAATCAGCACCTCACCTCCATCCTGGGTGCCTGAGCCCTGCTTTCCTTGCTACCTCTCTGGGTGGAAACAGGTTCAGACAGGCTGAGGCACTTGCCAGGGGCACACAGCCACGCCATAGACTTGAACTCAGGGGCGACAGTCACACGGCTGGCTGTGGGTGCTGGAGGAGGGACCCCTCCCCGACCTTATGCCTCTGCCAAGGCACCCAGGCCACAGTGATCCCTGTACCCTGACTTGTGCCCCGCACCCCACTGCGCCCACCTTCCCGTCCATGTTGGCAA
Source organism: Macroglossus sobrinus (assembly GCA_004027375.1). Taxonomy (NCBI): domain Eukaryota; kingdom Metazoa; phylum Chordata; class Mammalia; order Chiroptera; family Pteropodidae; genus Macroglossus; species Macroglossus sobrinus. The sequence goes on from PVKZ01000214.1 coordinate 1,136,585, forward strand.
TGCTGCAGTTGCACTCAGTGGCGCCGTAGAACTCGCCGATCTGGCGAATTTGGAAGCGCTGGGTGAATTCCTCCCAAATTGCAGGCCGCAGCCCATTGCCCACTGCCAGGCGGACTCGGTGCCGTCCCTCTGCCTCGCTCACTGGCTGCTTCAGCAGGTAGCGGCAGATCTCTCCAATGTACTGGACCACCTGTCCGATGGGGAGTGAGTCATGGGTGGGAGCGAGGGCCAGAGGGGAGAACTCCCCCAACCCTGGGCCCTAGAACAAAACAGGCCCTAAGGATGATAACTCTGGGGAAACAAACAGTTCAGTCCTAGCAAGGGCTCTGGGATGCACCTTCTATTCAAGTGGATGCATCTGGGTCCCCCCACCATGCCCCTTTGCGGTCCCTCTATCCCCATACCGCTTCCTAGGGACACCCCAGAAGACAAACCTAGCCCAGAGCCCATGTGCTCTACACTATCCCATGCTGTCCTCCCAGAACAGAGTCAGCTGAGATCCAGGCTTCCACCAGGTGCATGGGACCACTGTCAGGTGCGTGATCTTCATTTCCTCCCTGAAGTCACAGCAGAAGAGCCCCAGTTGCCCACGGAGTCACCTGCTCATTTGGAGTTACCTGCTCATTCACAACCCCTGTAGGGAGCACCTGGACAGGAGCTGAGAGCCCCAGCTATGAATCCCATTAGGGTGACTTTGTACACTGAGTATACACACCAAGTAGGTGTGGAGAGATAAAGGCACATCTTAACCATTTTAAGTGAATAATTCAGTGGCATTAAGTACAGTCAAATTGTTGAAAAACCATCCCACCATTCATCTCCAGAACTCTCTTCTCAAACAAAAAATCCATTAAACACAAACTCCTCATCCCCCTCCCCCAGTCCCCATCACTCACCATCTACTTTGTGTTTCTGTGAATCTGACTACTCTAGGGACCACATATAAGTGGAATCATACAATATTTGTTCTTTTGTGTGTGGCTTATTCATTTAGTGTAATGTCCTCAAGGTTCACCCACATTGTATAATATGTCATAATTTCCTTCTTTTTATAGCTGAATACTATTTCACTGTATAGATGGACCACATTTCGCTTCTCCATTTATCAACAGACTTTTGGGTTGCTTCCATGTTTTAGCTGTTGTGAATAATGCTGTGAACATGGATGCACAAATATCTCTTTGAGATCCTGCTTTCAAATCTTTTGTTTTAAAAATGGTCCTCACCACACACAAACAGCCACACAATATATGATTTCATTTACAGGAAATGTCTAGAACAGGAAAATCCATAAAGACAGGAAGATTAGTGGTTGCCAGGGGTGGGGGAGGGGTATGGGAAGTGACTGCTGGTGGGGACGGGGTTTCCTTTTGGGTGATGGTAATATTCTGAAACTAGACAGAGGTGATGGTTGCACAACACTGAGCATGCTGGATGTCATTGAACTATTGTGCACTTTAAAATGGATAATTTTACTTATATGAATTTCACCTTAATTAAAGAACAAAAAAAAATAGTCCTCATCTTTCAGAGCTTTTACTGAAATATCTTATGCAGAAAGCATGCTGCTGTCTGGGTGGCTTCACAATGATGCAGAAGGAGGGATGTGGTCGGGGGAGGAGAGGTCAGGACAGAATGGTTGATGGCCCCTGGAGCCAGAGACAGGTGCTCAGGAATCCCCAATATTTTTCTGTCCACATTTCTATGTATTAGCAACTCTCAATAATTAAGTTTAAAAAAATCAGATTGTGCATTTCAAGATACAGATTAGCGTTAACCTCCAAGCTCCCCCAACCCCATCACCACCAGCAGAATATAAATCTTCAAAAGCAGAGGAGAGCACAGTCATTGTCCCAAGGGATACTGCAGGAGGCCCTGCCCAGAGCCCCCACCCTGCTCAGCTGTGTGACCTGGGCAAGGGGCTGAACCTCTCTATGCCCCACCTGTCCAAGGTAGGGTGGCAGCTACCAATTTACCAGTCCCTGAGGGTACCTCAGTCTCTCCCTTGTACCCTCCTTCCTCCTATGGGAAGGGCCTGGCACCTGTATTTCCACCCCCACAACAGTGCTAAAATCCTTGGCCTGGGTTCTTCTCACCAGAGAGGGGAAAGGAGAAAAAGAGACGTGTCTTAGCCAGCTTGATCTCCAGGACAGCAATGCCCTCTTCCTCTGCTTCATGTTCATACCACCTGGAGGGCCTCACACCCTGTGGCCTTAAACAGCCTAGGATGGTGACCATACCTGCCAGTCTCATTTCCATGCAGCCACCTGCAGGGAAGACACCCTCCACCAAGGCCCAGGGCACAGGGAGGCAGTGCCTTAGGGAGCTCAGGCAACCTGGGCCCAATCCCAGTTGCATTATAAGCCTTAGTTTCCTCACTACAAAATGGGCTTGATGCCTTTGCCCACTCCCAAGTGATTATGAGGATCCAGTGAGTTTACATGTGCAAAGTTTAGGCCTGGGCTAGATATAGAGCACGTGCTCAAGAAACACTGGCCACTCTTCTGTCCCCATCCAGAGGCCCTGGAGAGGGGGTGGAGTAGCAAGCAGAGTCATAATGGTGGGTCCACAGGAGGGGGCAGGGCCTGACCGTGCAGTTGTACTTGACGCAGTCATCCCAGAAGCGGCTGGCTGAGAACTTCTTGCGGAGGACAACCGTCAACCCGTAGATAAGACACTGCCCCACACCCATGATGTTCCCTGCAGAAGACAAGCTTGGTGAGGGGTCCCCAGTCCCTTGTCCCACCCCTTCCCAGGCTACCCCATGGTACCTGCTGTGTGGTACAGGGGCAGACAGTCATAGAGCACATCTGCTGCCTGCATGCTGTAGGCATGGTGGCCAAAGGCTGCGATGCGGTAGTACCTGCGGGGGCAGGGAGTGCAGGGGCTAGAACTACATACCCCAGGGAATGAGAGTGGAGGAGTGTACTAGAAACTGAGGATACAGCAGGGACTGAGAAAGAGCCAGCCCAGCTCTCAGAGGGCTGGCGGGAGAGGCACATGCAACAAATAAAGAAAAACTGTCCATGGTGCTAGGTGCCCTGAGGGATATAATAGAGTAAAGGGACAAAGAGGGGCTGAAAGTGACACAGCCAGGGAGGTCGCAGTTCCCGTCTAGGGAGGTGACACATGAGCTGAGACCTGGCGAGAAGGAGCGGAGGAGGCGAGCTAGGGAAGAATGCACAGGTGGTGGGCATAGCAGAAGCAAAGGCCCTGAGGCCAGAAGAAGCCTGGCCAGTTTGAGAAAATGTGGAAGGCCAAGAAAGGAGTGAGCAAGGGATGGAGAGAAAGAAAACAACATCAGAGAAGTGGCAGAGCCACACAAAAAGAGTAGGGGCTTTATTCTGAGGACCAAGGCAGATACAGGGAGGTTTGGCACAGGGGAGGTCTGATTTAGGATTTTACACCCCACTGTGGCTGCTGACGGGAGCAGGGCCATCAGGGGCAGGAGTGGGGGCAGCAGAAGGCTGAGGAGAGGCTGGGACAAGTCCAAGCAGAGTGAGGGTATGGGGATAAAAGTGAACAAATTGAAGGGAAAGGCCCTGCAGAGCTGAATAGGGGAAGAGGCGGGGCAATGAGGAGCCCCAGAGCACCAGGCATAGGGCAGCGCTACACCCTGAGATGGGCTGTGAGTTTTATGAAATTGGGATCAAGATGCCCTTAGATCCCAACAAGAGCTGGAGTTAGGGGGTCAGATACAGAGATAGCCTGGAGACACTCACCAGGCTAGGGGCAATGCCCACAGGCCCCTCACCTGCTGTGCACGACAATAGCGGCCTTGGGCATCCCTGTGGTTCCTGATGTGTAGATGTAGAAGAGACGATCTGCAGGAGATGCAAGTGTTGGGGACTGGGTGCTGAATGGGTGGGATGAGGGAGGCCCTACCCTGGACTCACCGTCCATGCCCTTGCCAGGGGACTGGGCTGGGGGAGCTGTGGATGCCTCCTTCAGCATTGGGTCCAGGAGCTGGGTATCTGGCCAGACGCCCGCAGAACTCAAATCTCCAGAGCAGAACTTGAGTAGACTCTTCCCCAGCTGTCCACTCACCTCAGCCACCGCTGCAGCCCCAAACAGATGTGTCATGGTCAAGGATGGACAGGCCCTTCCCAAGGCCTGAAATGCATGGTCTGACTGCCCTAGGCAGCCCCAGGACCCTGCCCGAGATGATGCCCGTTCCGAGCCTCACCCGCTGCTAGCTCCCCTCCGAAGATGAGGGCCTTGGCGCCTGAGGTGCCCAGGCAGAAGGCCAAGGGCTCATGTCGCAGGTTGACATTGAGCAGAGCAGCCTCCACACCCATCTTGGCCAGGCCCAGCCACAGCCCCACGAACTCGGGCCGGCCCTCCAGGAAAATGGCCACCACGTCGCCTGGCACAAGACCCAGCTGGTGGAAGACGTTGGCCACAGCATTGGAGTAGGCATCTAGCTGCGCGAAGGTCCAGCATGCACCGCTGCCTGCATCCACCAGGGCCAGGCGGTCAGGCTGCTGCTGCGCCACCACCTGGAAGATCTGCGGGATGGTGTGATGGGCGCGCTGGTGCCGCCACAGCTCCAGGCGCACACGGATCAGCACAGAGAGGCCACTGGGAAGGAGGATGAAGGGAACGGCATCAATGGGTGCCCAGCAAGACCCTAGGAGACTCCTCCCCAAAGCCTCAGTATCCCCAAATGGAGAAAGTGGAGGAAAAGGTCCCTGTACCCCCAAGGGCTGTGAAGGTTCAAGGAGGATCCTTTGGTTTCTGCGTCTCTTGGGAGACCAAGGGCCATTTACCAACCAGCTCAGGAGGAGATGGATTCTCAAAGCTGGCCAGGCCATGCAGTACAAATCAGAATCACCCTGTCCTCTTCCACCCAGCTTGCTCAATGACTCTGAGGGAGCCAGAGCTTAGTCCTGTCTTCATTTCTCTCCCCTGGGACATCCCAAGTACCCTATGATAAACCCCTACCACCTCCAGCTGGGACTCCTCATGCTCTGCCTGCACCAAACAGATCCCAGGATCCAACACTGAGCTGGGCAGCTGCTTCACCCCCATGACACTCAATAGCACTTGGCACAGATGGTCTCTATCCCAGGTGGGATCAGAAGACCTCCTGTCAAGATAGAGGAGATGCAACTCAATGAGCATTTGAGGCAGGTGTGTCTCACTCTCCCTTCCCCACTTGCTAGTGGATATGAGGTGATCAGAAGCCACAGGGGACAGCAGGACCCCCAACAGATGTAGCCAGGTCTCTCAATGACCATGCAGAGTTGAGCAGACCATAGATACCAGGCTGTCAGATGAGTGAGAAATGAACTGTTTGTTGTTAAGTAAAGAAACATTGCTTTAGATCCAGAGAACCAAGAAATCCAGAATTTCTTGGTACAACAGCTCAAGAAACAAATGGTTCCCCTGGCTTTATGTGACACCTCCCAGATTCTTTGGCTCTGAGAGGCAACCTGAGCTAGGGTTAAGCCACTGACAGTGGGGGCTGTTTTGTTATAGCAGCTTGCTCTACCCTGACCAATACAGGTGTGGTCTCAACTCTGCCCCCACTTAGGCCTCATCTGGTCAATGTGTTCCACCAGCTTTAGTGTCAAATTTATTATCAAATCCATTTTTTTGTACCCAGCTGCCTCCCCCATGCCTCTTTAATGCCTGCAATGGCTTCCTTACATCTCCAGACTCAACATGTCCACAATGGACTTCAGCACTGACATTCATTTATTCATTCTCTCCCTCCTCCATTTACGCAGACAGCTGATATTTATCAACACCTATTGTTTGCTAGGCAGTTTTCAGCTCAGAGAGGAACAGATCTGACCCTCAGGAGCTCACAGTTCTCCCAGGAGAGACCACCTCCTTATACATGAATGAGCACGAGGCAAGTGTTGACTGGTGACAAGGCCCTGATAGGTGATGCAGTCAGAGTGATGTGGACAGTGGCAGGGGTGGGAGTGGACCTAGAAAGAGGCAGGCAGGTGACATCTGAGCAGTGCCTGACAAAACAAAAAGAAATAGCCATGGGTAAAGATGGGAGTATAGCCAGTGCACAGGCCCTGGGGTGGGAATAAGGCACATTTGAGAACCAGAGCAGAGGTCAGTATGGCCAGAAATGGGTGAGAGGGAGGTGGAGAGAGACAAGGTGCTTGGTGGGTAGGCGGGTCTGTCAGAGGAGAGGATGTACATGCCTGTCAGTATCTGCAGTTTTTCAAAACAAAGGTTCAGGGCTGTGATGACATTTATGAGACTTCCTGTTTGGGTCACAATGCTTACCCTGGGGGCCCCTGGGAGTCCCTCCAGCTGTTCCTGTAAAGGACCAGGGTTATGTGGTCCTTGGAACTCTACTGAACCCCAGCACCCAAACAGATGCTACCCACCAGCACACTAAGCTATGCACAGATGTATATGCCCACCTTTTCACTGGTCTCCTCCCAGCATCCTCACTACCTTCCCCAGGAAGCCTTCCAGAGGTGGCCCTTGCATGTTCCCACTGCTCCCCATTATAGCATAGATTCCCCCAAATGGGACCAGACTGGGTCAGAGTCACACAAGAGATGAGAGTCATTCCCAGCAGGGAAGGGAAGTAGGTGGAAAATGGGGTAGGCATTTGCTGCTTGAGGTAGAGGGCTTAGAGTCTTTCATCCCAAAGCTTGTGTGACTCATAAAAAAGTAAATGTTACAAGTGAAAGTGGAAAGAAGAAAGCACCAGGTGAGAAATAAGATGAAGAATGTGCACAATTATGGGCACAGAGAACAAAATGAGGTCTGTATAAATTTCCATAACCATATCTTGTGAAAGAGACCCTGAGGAGGGAAACTGCAGAGCTGGGGGCAGCAAAGAGAGGCGACAACTTTCACTGCACACCCCTCTAGAACATTTGAATTTTGTACCATGTGTTATATACTAACTACTACAAAAAATAAGGAAAGACGTAAAACATTAAAAGGTAGCTGTTTATACATCTACCTCCCTGGTCAGATCCCCATGGCTCATTCATTCAACTAATAAATAAAGTAACTAAGATGAGCAGCCTCTGTATTTATAGACCACCTACTATGTGCTAGGCACTGTGCTAACCTTAGGGCTAACCTTCAATGTAGGGACCTAAGATCCCCATTTGTCAGATGATAGATGAGCTGGGAGTTCAGAGAGGTAAATTAACACACACAAGGTCACACAGAGAGTTGGGGACAGAATAACCCAGAACCAGGCCTCTTGGCAGGGTTCTTCTGCTCCCCCTCAGGCTGGTCACAAAGGTAGGCCAAGTGCCCATGGTGCACATAGCAGATCCTCAATTCATGCTTCTTAAAGGAGAGGCATTATACAAGGATTGTCTTTACAGATGAAGGAGAGCCAGGGTCCACAGCTAGACACACCATCTCTGGCTACAAGCTCCAAATCACTAGCCACCAAAGCATCCATTGCTGGCTGGTGGCAATCAGCACTAATGCATCTCAATGCCTACTGTGGACCCAGCTCTCCTCTTAGAGCTTCCTCAACAGAGCAACTCAAGAAGCCCATGAGGGGATACTAGTGTGACAGCTATGAGGAGAGGGCCATCGGTGAGGTTGAAAATCAGAGGAAGCAGCCCCAGCAAGGAGGCTCCCCATCCACAGATGACACAGCAAGAAAAAGAAACTGAGGGGCTGCAGCTGGTCACATTCCGGTTACATAAGTACTTATAGCCGGAGCACAATCTTCATGGCCTGTCACCTGTCCATCCTGCCCTAGTCTCCAGGCTCTCTGAAGCACACCCACACAGGCAGGCAGTGGACACAAGTACTCAGCTCCAGCCACATGCCTGGGCATCAGCCCAAGCCATCCCCACCCTGGGGACAAAGAGGCTACTCTCTGCTTCTGGGCCTTTCCCAAGGCCTCTTCTAGCACCTCTGTCTCCTCCTATTTTCCCCCAGGGCAAGAAGAAACCAACAAGGTTAAATGTGGTCAAATTTCATACTACGATTACAGGATGAATTGAGAGAACTGGAGCAGTATGCTTAAATATTTTCTGAACACAGGGTCCAAAGGCAGCCCCTACCACCACCCCAGCACAGCACAGCAGCTAAGAACACAAACTCTGAAGCCCTGGCTGTGTGTTCCCAGGCAAATGACCTCACCTCTCTGTGCCTTGGTTCACCAACCTGTAAAATGGGGTTCATAAACATTCCTTCCTCATAGAGGATTATAACATTAAAACAAGGCCTGGCACACAGAGAGGGCTATATGAGCTGCATTAGTTAGCTACTGCCATATAACCAATTACCACCAAAACTACCACTGTAAATAACACTTATTATCTCACAGTTCCTGTGGGTCAGAAATCTGGGACCAGCTTAGTGGGATGGTTTTGGTTTGGGGTCTCTTTTGAGGCTACAATCAAAATGTCAGTTGGGGCTGTAGTCATTTCAAGGTTTCACTGGGAGAGAATTCACTGGAATTCCAAGTGGGCCTCTCCCAGGGCTATCTCACATGGTGGCAGCCAGCTTCTCCTAGAAGTGACCCAAGAGAGGGCACCCAAGATGGAAGCCACAATCCTTTTTTTTTTTTAACCTAATCTCACAAGTAATATCCCATCACTTCTGCTGTGTTCTAGTCATTAGAAGTGAGTTACTAGGTCCAGTCCACACTCAAAAAAAGGTGATCAGATAAGAGTGTGAAGACCAGAAGGTAGGGCCATCTGCAAGGCTGCCTCCTACAGGAAAGTGTGTGAAGCCCTGTGTCAAAGATTTGGAGCAGACTCCACTCTTGCCCTGTTGCCAGGGCAGACAGGGCCAGGCATGGATACCCCAGACTCCATAGGGCAAACCCGGGGCCTGGGCAAGCCCAAGGAGGTAGGGAGGGCCTTTCAGCCATGCTCCTGTTGTGTGTGAACCTGAGTGGAAGCCGGGGCCACAGTGCCACAAAGAACAACACAGTCTCCATCTAAGCCCCCATAGGGTCTACAGTCTAGTAGGGGGAGAAAGACTCAAGAATTAAAAGGCAAGAAAGCGGTCACATTAGATACTTACTAGTGTTTCAAGTCAAGCTTTGGAGCCACACTGCCTGGGTGCAAATCTTGTCCCCACTACTTGCCACCTGTGTGACCTTGAGCAAGTGACAAAACCACATTGTACCTCAGTTTGCTCATCTGTACGATGAAGACAAGAGAGTACCCACCTCATGGGGTTATTGGCAGGGTTTGAAGGAGTCATGCTTAGCATAGCACTTGGCATGGGGGAAGCACTCTGTAAATGTTAGCCATTCTGCCTAAGAACAAGGTTGGAGGTGGGGGGGAGAAGTCTACAGAGACACAGTGTCAGGGAAGGGCTCTCTGAGAATGTGACATTTAAGCCATGGCATGATGAAAATAAAGAACAGGAGAATGATGCAGGAAGCGGGAACAGCAAGTGCAATGGCCCTGGGGCTAGAACAAGGCTAAGCATGTTTAGAAATAGCAAGGAAGTCAATGTAGCTGGAAGAGTGACAAAAGTGAGGAGGCTAGAGATGTGGTCAGGAAACTTGCATGGTCTAGATTCTAAGGGCATCAGGGATCCATGTGAGGGTGCCAAGCAGGAAAATTCAGCAAAGGAGGCAACGTCATAAAGTGGCACCAGACAGGAGGCCCAGTGTGTTCCAGGAAGATGGAGCAGCCTGAATCTGACAAGGCAAGGTGATCTGGGGACCAGGCAAATCTATGGGTAGTGGTGAGAGGGCAGGATATAGGGCAGCAAGACCTCAAGTGCCCAGTGGGAGGCTGAGTCTTTCTCCTGCAGAAGATGAGAGTCATGGAAGATCTGTGAGCAGAAGACACAGTTAAATCTGCAGGGACGTGGGCCAGAGCACGGAGAGGAAAGGACACGTTCTGAAAGGTTCAAAACCAGTCTATTTGCAGTGGAACTTTTCCTAGATTCACCCTATCCCTGACACTCACAAACCTGTTTCCCCCCCCGCCCCTTATAATGGCTTAGTTCCTCTCTGTCCCTAAGAGGAGAGGGGGCCTGCCAAGGCACCAAGCCTGGAAGACCCAAAACAGGTGCTCACATACTCCCCTCACATGGGTGCTGCTACTGAGATTTGCTCCAATGGGGACCTCTATAAACACCTATTTCACCCCAGGAGAACCCCCAACAGCTTCTTTGAGCAAGCACATCAGAGATACCCCAGAGAACTTCCAAGGATGCCTGAACACAACGCTAGAATCCCCTCCCCATAGATCCCAGTCTCCAGAGACGACCAAAGGAGTCTTAGAGTACACAGCAACTTATCCAAGACCCTGAACGACCTCCAAGTCCTGCACAGACCCCAAACTCTCAAAGAGTGTCTGGCCACAGAGAAACATGTAAATGGACCAGAGGAGGCACACACACTTCAAAAACCTTAAAAGTCCTTTACAGACACCCAAGAAGATCTTTCATCTCCCCAAATGCCCTAAATAGACCCAAAGTGTCTGGGCAGCCCCCAGAGACCACTGGGTTGACCCTATGAAGTCTTCGAGTCCCTGAAGAACCCACAGAGGCCTCCTACATCACGAAGTCCCCACACATATCTCCAAACACCCACGGCCTCACAATTAGCCCATTCTCTGAAACTCCTATCAGCTTCCCCACACAACCCCAAGATGCCTTCCAGCCCTCTGTTGTCGCAACTTCAAAAACCCTGAAACCTACTTATCTCCCTCCAGAGACTTTCAAGACGACTCCTGCAGGTTCCCTCAGAATCCACCTCAACGGGTCACTTTCAGGTGCAAGCTCAGTCCGTAGCCACTCCCCCAGTCTCTAAATCCTCCTCTTAGGCCCCCAGAGGCCCCAAACCACTCCTGCAGGCCCCTTCAGTTCGCTCCCAGGGCGCACAGCCGTGGACAAGGCCAGGGTTGCACTCACAAGAGGTCCCGTCTCGCGGTCTTGCAAACGATGCGCAGGAAACGCCAGCCACCGCCGCCTACGTACACTCCGAGCGCCGCCGCTGCGCTCCAGGTCCACGGCAGCCCCAGCAGCCACAGCAGCACCAACGAGGCCACGGAGGCCAAGCCCGCACCGGGAGCCCGCATACTGGGGAGGTAAACAGAGATGAGCCCGCGGGCCGCTCGGGCTCCGCCCCACAGCCAAACTGGCTCCGCCCCCAGTATAAATTCCGCCCTCAAGGGCTAACCCAGGCCGCCAGATTGGAGCCGGCCCCTCCCCTTCCTCAGGCCCACCTGCTCCCAACCAGAACCCGCCCCATGCCTGAGATTGGCCACGTCCTGGATAGACTCCGCCCCCGGACCAGGATTCCGCCCCATCTCTTGCTGGACACAAACCTCCTTGATCCTATTCGGGCTCACGCTTTTCTGCCAATCATTTGGAGCCACGCCACCAAACAAAGCTCTTCCACCCTGTCAGTCACTGTCAAACTTTGACAGTTGTGGGACTCCGGATCTAAGCTTCATCTTCAGATTTGGCCCTCAAGTCTGGGCTCCAACTTGTCCCCACCACAGATCCAGGACCTCTGCAGTCACTCGACTAGACCCCGCCCCCATGCCATGACCCAGCCGCTGTCCTCAATGCTGTCCAGCCACATGTCTTGAGTTTTCTTGCAGGTTCCGTCTCTACCACCCCTCCACTCATTGGACCCCGCCTTCTGGTTAGGCTACTGTCCATGCCCATAAGCACACGCCCCGCCCACTCTGAACTAGACTCCGCCCCTAATCCTAGGCCTGGACAGCTCTCCCAGTCTCAGTTTCCGTCCTAGGCCACTTGGACTACCCCCCAGGCTTTGGCCGGGTCACCACACTCTCGGCCTTATTCCCGCCTACCTAGCGCCGTAGGCCCCTCCCCACATGCCTGCCCAGGCCCACCCCAAGATCCTTTTCCGACAGGTCTGGCTTCGAACCCCTCAATCACATAGTCGAACCCCTCAACCGCATAGTCGAGACCAGCCCCTTTCTGGAGGCCACAACCATAGAGAGGGCCCCTGGGCCAGAGAGACAACGGCCAACGAGACCTGAAAGCTAGAATGGCTCGGCGAAGACAGTCGCTGTCTCCATGACTACGAAGCTTCTCCAGCCCAAAGCTGTGCGTTTAGAAAACACGTGCGTCTCGCAGCGGAGAGGTGTGGCTCACAGGAGCTCGCGGCCCAGCCCTAGCTGGCATCCAGGATCCTACCCTGGGGCAATGGGAAATCCCAGTTTATAATCGGAGCCTTCCGGTAATGGATTCTTTCCCCAGCTTTTCCAAAATCCAAGCCTCAAAGTCTCTTCCATCTTAAACACATTCCAGGGACCTAGGGAGTCCCAAACCCACAAAGCCTAGGGCCCCAGAAGTGTCTAAATCCAAAGCTAACCTTAGTCTGAAAGATATATTTCAAGGACCCATCTAACCCCAAACAATATCCCCAAATCGTGTAATTTAAGTCTCAAAGTAACATCCTAGGAGCTTAGGAAGAACAAAATCCATACACCAAGACTCCCACCGGAGTTCTTTATTTGCAGCACAAGTTACTAAATGTTCACTTAGAGACCCAAAAGCCCCCCTCCCCCCACACACACACCAAACAGACGAGGCCAGTGCTGACCTTGCTGCACACCACCCTGTTCCCTGACTGACCTGGAGCTCACAGACCCTCAGTCTTGGCCGCTCCCTCACAGGCTCCAAGTAGCTCCTGACAGGCAGCGACCACCAGGCTAAGACAGAATACCTCAAATCTAGACCCAACAGGTGGGCCCTCCAAGATTTCTGTTTCTGCAGACTCCTGGGCCCTGCTGTGCCTGTGCTATGCCCATGAGGGCCTCTGCCTTGGATCCCTCCCTCCAAATTCCTCCTCCTCTGCCCCGCTACCCACCCCACCCCAGCTTGTTTTCTGCCTTGTTTGGCAGACCTTCCCAGTTCTCTCCTTGGGAGGCGGCCTGGGCCTGCTTCCAGCGCCATTTGGAGAACAGTGCTGGGCAGGCGCTCACCCCCCCACACACACTGTCATTGGTTCCTGTTGGCCGCCCAGGGTGGGCTGACTCTCTGGACTGAGGAGGCAGATCTGCAGGACAGGCCTAGAACCGGCCACTGGCCCACACTTTCTTGGCCACAGGTCAGTGGAGTCAGCAATGACTAACAACTATAGTTGTACTGATCCTGCTAAGTAGACTATTACCCCCATTTTACAGGTAAAAGAACTGAGGACTGGAGCTGCCACTCCAGCTCTGAATTGAAAATCATTCATTCACAAATGTGTGTCTGAGAGCTTGCCCTCCCTCCTCTTCCCCTTTCCTGCTTCCCTAAACTACTCCTCCCCCTCCTCCCTCTTGCACTGATTTTCCCCTCTTCCTCTACTTGGTCCCTCTCCCCTCATCTACCTCCCCCTCTTCCTGTTTCTTCCTCCCCTCCCCCTTTCTTCCACTTCTCCCTTTGTTCTCCTTCCCCTACTTCCCTCCCTTTTTCCACCCATTCCTCCTTTCCCTTCTCCCTCTCTTTATCCCTCCTCCTCCGTCCTCCTCCTCCTCCTCCTTCTTCTTCTTCTTCTTCTTCTTCTTCTTCTTCTTCTTCCTCCTCCTTCTTCCTCCTCCTCTTCCTCCTCTTCCTCCTCTCCTCCTCCTCCCCTCCTCGCCTCTCTCTCCACCCTCTCCCCC